>OY829915.1:166371470-166838970 GCA_963691935.1 Nephrotoma guestfalica
CAAGTTCTTCCTTAACGTAACGATTTTCTTCTTGAGATTTTAAGACCTTTTATATTTCAAGTCTTCTGCAATGCCTAAGCATTGTCGTGTTTCTGGCTTGGTAGTAATCTATAGGTTGTAACGATTTGATGGGTTACGCTGTTCTTCCAATATAATCATATGATTTGTTATTTTTCTTCAAACCCGAATTTTAATTTGTTTTAGTTGAGAATATGTGTAGTATGGCTTGATCGGTAGCTGATACCAAGTTTTAGAATTGTTTTGGCAAGTATAAATGCAGTAATTACCGTTCTAATCGATTAATGATGATTAATTAATCATGTAGGTTGGGCTGAGAAAAGAAGAAAGAGTATTTTCATGAAGCAGATGAAATATTTGGGCTTTGTGGTAGAAACTGGAAGACTGAAAACGAATTCTGATAAGATAAAGGCAAGTCGTAATTTTTCATCTTCAACCACCTCCCTTAAGTAGACACGTCGAATATTTGGTATAACCGGATGGTACCAACGTTTCTAAAGTACACAGAAATTAATTACCAGTCCCATTACAAATTTTTAGTCTGGACTAATGAACTTCAGGTAAGGTAGCGTACGAAAAACTAAATACCTTTTGACGATGGCCCCCGTGCTCATTAATACAGGTTATACTAAACCATTTTAATTAGGTGTAATTCACGTTAAAATGGCGTAAGTAATGTATTGTATCAGAAAGATGACGATGGCAATGAACGGCCTACTTTGTATATGTCTAAAAAGCCTAACAAAGTCGCGGTCTAACTTCTCAACCACAGAGCTAGAAGGATACTATTTTACAATTAAAACGAACCAATCTAGCCTGAAATGGTTCATGTCACAGACCGATCTCAATGGTATGCTTGCTCGATGGAGTTTTAAATTGCAGTCGTACGACTTTGAGATTTAACATCAGCGTGGTTCTCAGAACGTCGTTTCCGATGCGCTTCCCTGATTGTATGACAAAACATCTCTAATTTCCAAACAAAATACTGACGACATCTCACGGTTATCCTGCTTTTCAGATAAAGGATGATAAAATTTATCTAAAAGTTGAAACTACTCGCGATCCTACCCTAGCAGACATTCCTCTATACAAATTATAGGTACTTTTAGATGATATACCACTAGAGGGCTAAATCATAGATCTAAATTATTTGTCAGGCATGCGTAAGCAAGCATACAATAATGAGTCTAACTGTATAATTTGGGCAAAATTTCTAAAAACAGTTGTAAAACCTTCCTTAGGTCAAACAAATTTTGCTCAGAGGCCCTGGGAACTAATTTACGTCGATGTGATGGGGCCCTACCCTCGATTCCGCACTGGCTATACTTTTATATTGGTAATCCTAAATCAACTTACTAAATTCGTAACCCTAAAACCACTAAACACCAGCACTAAACTTTTTTGGTTCACAAAATGTGCCGCATGATTTGATCGGCACTTGACGCATAGTTTTAGAATTGTTTGGGCAGCAATTAATGTGCACACAATTTTCCTTTCTTTAACGAACTCGATAATTGGAAGTTCGTTGGATGAAACAAGAATACGGTAAATTTAGTGGTAAAAGTATGAACTGTCTGGTGAAAATTTTAAATTGATAAACGAATATGTTGATAGTGATTAGTGGATAAGCGATGATTGATAATGATAAGTTTACTTTAAAGATTGATAACCGAATTGTTACCGATAAATTCGTCCGATATGCAAAAATACAACCGAACAACCGAAAAAAATTTATTTAACACTAGATTTACGGAAACTGAGTATATACCTATTTATTTAGTACATTTTTGCAGATTACTTCCATTTCCGGTGTGCATTTGCCACAAACATACTTCTTGCATTTAGCGCAAATTTTGTTAGTTTTATTTTTGTTGCAATATCCAATTTGATAAGACTTGCTTATATTTAAATTTTGTATTGCCGATAAGGGATGGGAAGTCATCATAGGCTCATCACTATACTCGCTTGCAAGTTCATCGGCTAACTAAAAAATAAAGTTTTTTCTTGATATAAAGGGTGGTTAAATTTTAAGGGCCGACGTTGAATGTGAACCACACCTAAACGTCAAGTTTTTTTGCATTTAATTTGACATTTCTCAATTTCAGACTAACTCAATTTGAGTCCAAACGTCGTCAATGGTCAGAATGGTGGCAAGAAATGGCACCAGTGGATGATCAATTTTCGAAGAAAATCATCTTCAGTGATGAGGCACATTTTCACCTCAGTGGATTCATCAATAAGCAGAATCGCCGCATTTGGGCGAATCATAATCCAAGAGTGATTGTCGAAAAACCAATGCACCCACAAAGAGTGACTGTTTGGTGCGGTTTATGGGCTGGGGGCATCATCGGGCCGTATTTTTTCCAAAATGAGGCCGGTCAGGCAGTTACTGTGAATGGTGTTCGCTATCGTGAGATGATAACGAACTTTTTAAGGCCCGAATTGGAAGATATGGATGTGGACGATATGTGGTTTCAACAGGACGGTGCCACTTGCCACACAGCTAACGAAACAATGGCTCTTTTGCGCGACATTTTCTTTCAAATTCAATTCTTTCATTTGAAAGAAAAGGTGTACTTCGATAAGCCAGCAACAATTCAAGAGCTAAAGGATGAGATAATTCGGCACATTAACGGCATAGAATTATGCCTAAGCGTCATCGAAAATTTAGACCATCGGGTGGAGGTGTGCCGCCGAGGTCGCGGCGGCCATTTGGCCGATATTTTATTCCCTACATAATTGAACCATACCATATTATCATAATAAAAAGAATTGACAATAATTTCCTAAATAATTTGTGTTTTATTCAAAATCAACATCGGTCCTTAAAATTTAACCACCCTTTATTTATACCAGCAGTTTCTTTATATAGTATCCATGCGTTGATAGCTGCAAAGTCCAAGATGTTATAAAAGAGTTGAAGGGGCTATCTACGCGACCTCGCTTTTGCACAATATTTCCTTGCCATTTGATATACCATATCCGCTCCAAATTTAGTCTTATTGTAAAATGTAATTGTCTCTGGGACAATAATAGTGCTTTTTTACTGGGTTTGCTCCTATAAATAGTCAAAGTACCAGATTCAAATTTGTAAAGGAGTGTGGAAAAGCGCTCCGTATTATCTTTTTTAGTTTTTGCATTTTTTTGGCAATCCGTTTTTGTTTGTCCGCATAGTGCCGACCAAAGTCGTTTTTTTTGCAAGCAATTTGTTTGCAAGGGGTATGCCCGTGAAGAAATTATCTACCGTAATATTTCTTCCACAACCTAGATACGGTTCAGTGAGTTTGAGGACTACGAATTCACTCAGTGGTACCGTTGATGCTCGGCTTTCATCTTTGCCTAAGTACGGAAACCCATTTATTAGATATTTACTTTTTACATCCGATACTAACCAAAACTTGATGCCTAATTTCTGCGGTTTGCTCGGCATGTATTGTGTGAAACGACATCTAGCCTTTGTTGGGATTAATTGTTCATCGATGGTAATATTTGCATCAGGCTTATAACAGGATTGAGAATTTTGAATAAATTTGTTCCATATTTGAGAAATTAATGCAAATTTATCGGTTTGTAAACGTTAACTACGTTCAACTCTCTTGTCGAATCGTACAAATCGAAGTATTTCCATAAATTTGACTCTCGCCATTGTTTGTGAAAAAGCGAACCCCCACATTTTAGACCATAAATTTGAGGCTTTCATAGATTTTGCTTCATATGCAGCTCTTCCATACAAAATTGCTATAAAAGAGCGTGGATTGTGGATTTGTAATTTTCCAATATGGTTTCAGAACCCGCCGTGCTTCAATTTCAGTGCAAACTTGTATATGGTCTAGCATAGAATATGAAAGAAAGAATACGCATTCTTTTCCGGCTGCGATGTGCATTATAAACATTTTCATTTTCACTATTTGAATCCGAAAGCTCACCTTCATCGAAATCCGAAAGCTCACTTCCAGTGCTTCTGTTAAAAGGTTTGGATTCGATATCATCCGATATAAAGTAATACTTTTCAACTTCGCAATCAATGCTAATATGTCGAATTATTCGTGTTCTATTTGCAACGTATTGAGCTTTGCCATATTCGAACGAAACATGCTTCGTTTGATAGTTTAAACTTGTAGAAGTGATTTTTATAAGGATCTCTGACAATCTCTGTCATGACTTGTTATTGTGAAAAATAAATGGGATTCACTCAATAATCTTCAGAAGCCAATCAGAAGTTTGCTCAAAAAAATGTACTGAATCAATTTACATTGCAACAAAACATACTTCGTTTGGCAGGGTAAACGCGTAGGAGTGAGTCTTATATGGTTTCATTGTGGTGCAATCTCCGTTATGTCTTGTTATTGTGAGAATAAATGGGATTCACTCAAAAATCATAAGGAACCAATGAGAAGTTTGCTCAAAAAATTATACTGAGAAAATCCAAATTGAAACGAAATATGCTTCGTTTGGAAGGCTAAACCCGTAGGAGTGATTCCTTTATGGTTTCATTGTGGTGCAATCTCCGTGATGTCTTGTCATTTGCCAGAATTGGATGCACTGAAGATCGAAAGGGGCCGATAATAGTTTTACCTAAAAAATCATTTCTGATCAATGTGGTAATTTTCCTCTAAAAACATCTCTATAATTAATTATTTATTAATTTAATTTAATTAATTAATAAAATAATTAATTTATTAAATATTATTGTATTTTAATATTTCATGAACTATTTTTCACTCAAAATTCTTAGAAGAAATATTTTAACAGTGTGGTTTCAAATACATGCTTATTTTTTTAATTGGTAAAACCTTCACACTCATGGTTTGTTTACCATTTTAATAATGAATGGTTATATAAAGCATTTAGATTTGCTAAAGTTTTTATTTGTTGTACATTTTCTTTAATTTTCATATAGTACGAGTGTGCTGTCGTATTTTCGCTTTGTTTTGTCGCTCATAACTTAGAAAGACGGCTCTTACTTGTCCCCTAACGTTTCGATAAGAATTTCTTTTGTCTTCTGAAAATTTTGCGGATATCTGCTAAACACAAAGCGTCATTGGCTTTCTCTTTTATTTTGTTATTTATCGCTGGTAAATATTGGGAGTACAAATTAATTCGGTCCGTTTTTTTAATTTTAAAAATGCATTTATTTTAAAATAAATTGAATAAACAGATTAATTGAAATATTTTCCATTACTGCGGTATTTTTCCCACCTCTCAGGTAGTTTTCGAATCCCATCTCGGAAAAACGTTTCGTCTTTTGAGGATATCCAAGTTTGAAACCAATTTTTAATTTCTTCGAAAGAAGTGAACCGGTGACCTGTCAAATGGTGTTGCATTCGTCGGAACAACCACTTGAGCTGAGCGTTTCCAAATATTTATTTACGACTTTTGCAACGTGAGGCCTTTCCTCATATTCCGGTGGGTTTTTCTCGTAATGCACGGCTCAAACGAATTAATTGTAGTTTGTACCGCTCGCCTGTAATGAAATCGCCAGGTTGTAGCAGCTCGTAGTATACAACTTTGATTCCACCAGATACACAGCATAACCCTCGAACCATGAATGTTCGTCATTTGTGTTGATGTTGAGGTCGATGGCAACGATTGGCCTGGCAAAGCGTACTATTTGTTCCTCTTTCGGTTATCGTTGAATCCGATATATCCCTTCCTTGTTTGCCTTTGAAACAGCTGCTCGCAAGAAAGAAATCACCTTTCCACGTCGCTTGGTTTCAATTCATTATGGAGCCAATTTCCTTGCTTTTGAATCAAGCCCATAGATTTCAAGCATACAGAAACTGTTTGTTTGATCACCCAATGTACCTGCAAACTCCTCTTGCGTTTGACTCGGACCTTCATCGAGCAATGCTTCTAATTCTTCGTCTACGAATTTTTTAGGCTATTCCAAGTGAGGCTTATCTTCAACACAGATATCATCATTTTTGAAGCGTCAAACCACTCTCTTCATGATTCACCTGGACTTGTTGTCCAAATAAAACAAAAATCTAACACTTCCTGCAAATGCTGGTTATTATCACAAATTCCGACATATTCAACACCGTAAAAACACGTTTTGTATAAAACTCAAAGCAATCCAAACTGAATGTTAGCGGCAGATGTCTAATCTGTCTGAAACAACGGAAATCAGCTGTCACTATAAAAAAATATTATAGTCAGAGCCACTTTTTGAAAGTGCATCGAATTATTTTGTATTCCATATAAAATTTGTATTCTGGTTCTGACACTAGAGGCATAAGCCCGTTAAGTGTATCCTCTTCTGTGTTTAACCATGAAGATAATTGTTTTCGATTACCTTCATAATCAGGAAACGAATTTATTGCGTCTGGAATTCTGAAAAAAAAATCGCTTTTTCCACAGGTTTTTAATTCTCAATTTTATTATTGATGAATGTAAGAGCACGATCGTGTTTTTCCTGTCTCTGAGTCAATTTCCGAAGTTGCTCACCGACTAGCTTCAATTGCTCCGACAGTTGCGTGGCAATTTGATCCATTTCGTGGGTATCAGTTCTAGACAGTTCTTCTAAATTTATATTTCGATGTAAATAATCGGATCTAGCAACTGATTTTAGAAATGGATATTTTTATTTTGTATCTATCGCTAATATTCAAATAGCGGTTTTATGTCTATCTAGTTGCTACACATGGTTGCTATTTATGGTAAAAAAAAAATTACCAGAAAAGAATTGTATCACAAAGGAAAAATTATTTAAATATTTATAAAAAAAATAAAAAATTCTTTCCTTGCGGTCGTTGTGGGATGAGCAGGTTTTGGAAGCGATTTTAGTGTTGCGTGGCGGAGCCTCAAGTCCTCTAGACGGGTTATATACCCTTTAGTCTGAGATGGTATAGCTTATATTTATTGTATTGGTTTATGTGGAACTAGACGGAGTGAGTTCATTCCACTCCCTTGTTCAAAGATTATCCGGCTAGAACCTGTTGATCTCAATTTTAAAATATGGAGCGAGTTTATTGTACTCCCTTGATTAGAGCGAGTATATTCTACTCCCTATGATAGGATTCTCTGGTTGTACAGTCCTCACTGAGTGTTTCACTTTTAACACTACAATTATTTTCAGTTTCCGCACATTTAATTACATTTTTTCTTCACTAATCTTCTCATTACTTCCTTTAAATAAAATGCAACTAGGTCTCGTAAATTAATAAAATTCTTAACTATTTATAATGAAATTATTCTGATTCTAAATTATAATTATGCTTAAACTAAAGATTGCATGTTTCAACTAAGTCTCATACTTCAGTTTTGTCTTGGTTGTAACCTGAATGTTGATTATGCATTTTACATATGTGTGACGATTACATATGTTTCGAATCAGGTGGTTTGGAAATACATTGACGGGAGTTTCGACTGTCGGAATCAGGTGGTGCAACAAACTACTTTCGACGTTATGTTGTGTTTCTGACAGTGCATTTACTCCAGAAGATATTAGTATACTTCTGATATTTAAGCTCTTAATTATACCCCCCTAAGATAGCTTTCCAACATTTCATCTTGGAGTTGTTATTCTTGCTGCTTAAAGCATACATAAACGGTTGCTGATCTGTGAAGATCTTAACCTTCTTTGACCCACACAAGATAGTTTCTCAGGGATACACGAAAAATGAAACAGCAGTAAAACAGTTTTATTAATCAAAGATCATCATTTAAATTATTAAATATTTAAAAAATTACAGTGATGCGATTATACTCGTAAATTCATGAAACCAAAAATTTAATTAAACTAATATTTGTTGTATAAAATAATTCGACTTTCAGAGTTAACGAATTTTTAGAAATTATTACATTTTTGGGTTTTGGGAAAAATAAACAATAAATATTGAATCATCCGATATCATCTCGGTATAAAATCGTTTATGAATTTTATAAAGTCAAAATATATCGTACCATATAAATACGCACTCTTATTAGATTTCATTGGTAATAAATTTCAAATACTAATAAAAACCAACGAATAGAAATAAATTTTGATTGTTTTCCAACCGAATGTACATAGATCTCGTAGGTAGGCACGTTGGGGGAAGCATTTCATACACTTGTTGTTGCTTTTGCGTTAGCAAATACCGAATGATAACACTCAAAAATCGACTTGATTCCTTATAAATATGCTCGACGTAACAACGTCTATTTTACTGATTAAAAATTTATGAAATTTATATATTTTTATTTTGGAATTATTAATGAAAAGCCCTTAAGGTATTTGTCTTATATTTATATTATCCATGTTTAGAGAAGTAGATACGTTAAACTGAAATATCAATATATTCACCCCAGTGTTGTGTTAAATAAAATCTTCTCCCCAATTGCAATAAGGTATGGCAATAGCTGTTTTGTGTGTGTATATACGAGTACATAACACACACGTAATAAAAGATGTTCCTCCTTATTTTCTTTCTATTTATTGTTAAATAGATTTTGTTGGTTATTGTGTATTTACCTTAAGACATGGTAATCGAGACAATAAGGAAATGATATTACCTTGATGTGTTTCGTATCATACATTTTATTTGATGAACGCGCTGGTACATTATAGAAATGTTTTACCAACAAAACAACTATTTTGGATTTTATACAATGCTGCAATAGGGTACCAACATGACCTTAAACTACAAGTACAGTTCCTTGCATAAAGAAAGTAACACTAGTCAATCTTTAAACGTTTTATATCGATAATTATGGAAATATTAAAAACTTTGAATGGCTATGAGGTAATGTAGTCCTGGTTTGTATGGCGCGGAAAAAATGAAGAGATATCTAATGGGAGCAAACTTCTCATTGGTTCCTTATGATTTTTGAGTGAATCCCATTTATTCACACAATAACAAGACATCACGGAGATTGCACAACGATGAATCCTTATACAAATCATTTCTACAAGTTTAAACTATCAAACGAACCATGTTTCGTTCCAATATGGATTGGATTTTAGTAAAATACCAAAATGCGGGCTGTTTGAGGGTTTTTTATTCCATTGAATTTCCACATCATGCTTTATGTTTAGTTCTTGTTTTGCGAAACAACGGAAAGGCGCTTACTACATAGATTTCAGATCAAAATTTTACTGCGTTTTTTGAAAAAGCTGCTCTAAACCGTGATAAATTATATTTTGTTTTTTTTAAATATTCACATAATATTAAAATATTTGTGCTGTGGATTTACTCAATCGAATCCTAAAGAGCTTATACTAAATCAATATCATATTACCGAATAAAGTTTATTTATGCTTGTTCTCAACAACTCTGAACAACTCTTGATAGTATGTAGAGTACAACCGAGTTGATCACCAAACTTTATAATTGCTGAACTGACGAAACAGGGAAATTTATGTAGTACATAATTTTTTAATTGTTCCTTACTTCATTGACAACTGGAAATTTGAAAGAATGAAAATGAAATGACTGAATTTTATTTTTAAGAAGAAAAAATGGATACCTTAATATTTGCTGGTGAAATTAGTTAATTTATTTCAATATTGGATATTATTGTGTTTAATTATAAACCAAAAATTAAATGTCAAAATGATTGACTTGAAGTTAGTTAAAGTTGTTGTTTTAAATTTGTTTAAACTTCCTTGTATTTTCCCTATATTTTATCGCGGTCTCGAACACCCTATTTAAAAAAAACGCAGATTTTATGATCTAAAACAAAATTTGGATGAGGTTTTCCATATAAAATTGAATTGATCCGGATCAATAGGTGTCATGAAACTCGGCAAATATACTGAAGGCGTTGCTGAGTTAAGGTTTCGCCCCGTTGAAATTCGAGCCGTTGTCACTATCAAGGTGTACCTCGCCTGGATGTGAATCGCTTAAGTGTTCACATAATCACTCACCTATTCCAAATTAATCGCTTTTGGCAGTTAAATTTGAATCTGTGAAGCGCTCCCGACAAGACTTTTGTCACAGCAATGTGGTGGGCACAGGCATTTTTTATAGTAACGGGTGATTTTTTAAGAGCTTGAGAACTTTTTTTTTAAAAAAAACGCATAAAATTTGCAAAATCTCATCGGTTCTTTATTTGAAACGTTAGATTGGTCCATGACATTTACTTTTTGAAGATAATTTCATTTAAATGTTGACCGCGGCTGCGTCTTAGGTGGTCCATTCGGAAAGTCCAATTTTGGGCAACTTTTTCGAGCATTTCGGCCGGAATAGCCCGAATTTCTTCGGAAATGTTGTCTTCCAAAACTGGAATAGTTGCTGGCTTATTTCTGTAGACTTTAGACTTGACGTAGCCCCACAAAAAATAGTCTAAAGGCGTCAAATCGCATGATCTTGGTGCCCAACTTACCGGGCCATTTCTTGAGATGAATTGTTCTCCGAAGTTTTCCCTCAAAATGGCCATAGAATCGCGAGCTGTGTGGCATGTAGCGCCATCTTGTTGAAACCACATGTCAACTAAGTTCAGTTCTTCCATTTTTGGCAACAAAAAGTTTGTTAGCATCGAACGATAGCGATCGCCATTCACCGTAACGTTGCGTCCAACAGCATCTTTGAAAAAATACGGTCCAATGATTCCACCAGCGTACAAACCACACCAAACAGTGCATTTTTCGGGATGCATGGGCAGTTCTTGAACGGCTTCTGGTTGCTCTTCACTCCAAATGCGGCAATTTTGCTTATTTACGTAGCCATTCAACCAGAAATGAGCCTCATCGCTGAACAAAATTTGTCGATAAAAAAGCGGATTTTCTGCCAACTTTTCTAGGGCCCATTCACTGAAAATTCGACGTTGTGGCAGATCGTTGGGCTTCAGTTCTTGCAGGAGCTGTATTTTATACGGTTTTACACCAAGATCTTTGCGTAAAATCTTCCATGTCGTCGAATAACACAAACCCAATTGCTGCGAACGGCGACGAATCGACATTTCACGGTCTTCAGCAACACTCTCAGAAACAGACGCAATATTCTCTTCTGTACGCACTGTACGCATTCGTGTGGTTGGTTTAATGTCCAATAAAGTAAACTGAGTGCGAAACTTGGTCACAATCGCATTAATTGTTTGCTCACTTGGTCGATTATGTAGACCATAAATCGGACGTAAATCGCGAAACACTTTTCGAACCGAACACTGATTTTTGTAATATAATTCAATTATTTGCAAGCGTTGCTCGTTAGTAAGTCTATTCATTATGAAATGTCAAAGCATACTGAGCATCTTTCTCTTTGACACCTTGTCTGAAATCCCGCGTGATCTGTCAAATACTAATGCATGAAAATCCTAACCACAAAAAAATCACCCTTTAGTTGCACTACAGGAGCTGCCACTAAACATTGATTTAATGATACACCGCTGTAGAACTTGACCGGCAATTTCGTGGTAGTGCTCCCTAGAACACTGTGATGTGGAAGGTCAAAGCATGATTTATTCGAAATTTTGCTTGCCGGGATCTCCAGCATATGGCACATCGCCTGATATTCCCGCGTGTACTCGCAGTATAATCCGTTACATTCCAGACCTTTCAACTAACATAATTTTCCCATATAAGTTTCTAATTGTAACAGGAAGGGTTCAATTTTGCCGGTAATTGCTTAAATAATAGTTGGCGTGAAGTATATAAATTTCTAAAACTGTTTAAATATTTTTAGGATTTTTTTAGGAAAAAATTCACGTTTCTAGCCAGAGTCGTGAAAAATTTCCTAATGCTAAATAGTTGAGAATGTATTAGTGTAAAATATACAAAATCCATATTAAACAGAAATATTAATTTTTTAATCTGGATTTTATGTTATTGTTTATTACGTATAGGACACTTAATGTAAAAAGTCATGAATTTGTCTTGTTAAGGCAAGCTCAACAGGTATATGTAAAACTAACTAAAGTAATAATTAGTAGATTGTAGGTTAATGAATCTGTTCAGTAAAAACTTGGTTTTGTATTTCCTGACATCCGCTGTCCATATAAGTTAAATTTTTAAGATCAGCAAAATTATTACTGTGTAAAATAAATATGGTTTGTCAAATGCAATTGTAAAGCTAGCTGAGCAACTAAATATTTGTTGCTGTAATTTAAGTATAATTTTTGTTTGTGTGTTGGTTATATACCAAGAAAATTGGTAAAATAAATTAGAACAACGTAAAAAGCCAACCTGCTTGTTCGCTTCTATAGTTAAAATTATAAAGTTTTCTTTAATTGAAAAGTGGTCAAAGCCCCGACCAACTAGAACTATTCAATAAGAAAAATTCTAATTTCAATCTGGGGTTGGAATTATTCATAAGATCTAAACAGTTGGATAGGACTATTTTAGTAGCTCTACCGTAAAGTCACTTAACTAAATCAGTTTGTGCGCATAAAAAACAGAGATTAAATAATTAAACCGCAACCAAGTGCACTAGTTTTCATCTATAACTCATCTAAGAAGATGGCATTGCCAACAAGATATCCACCATGAGGTAAAACTATGGAAAAGACGGCGACCATCGCAAAATTTAGAGTTATCTACAAGAACGTATTGCAAAATTGAAGGAGCTGATGCACAATTTATTTGAGGCGAGGACAAAAACATCGCGATGTCGTCGCTGAGGCAACAAGGTAGACAATAACAATAATTATCAAAACAAGTCGGAGCCATCTCGAATTGAATCGATCGCGTAACTTGACAACCCGCTGTTCAAAAAACAAGACGTACTCATGTTTCAATTATATCAACATATACATCAAATGGAGTACAAACTGGATAACGAAGTTTGTCCACCCGCATACTTACAGATAAACATCAACAAGCTGCAAAAAAGAATGGAAGAGATCGACCAGTTGCATACGTCAATCTTGATAGAATTGATGAGAAAGTTCTTAGAATTAAATACTTCATCAATTATTACTACGGTACCTTAGTGGATAAGGTGGATGTCACAATAGTGCGAATTTAAACGGGTCAAACGCCAAATACGGCCCCGCGAAAGGTGTGCAGTATCAAACTACCGAAAGTGGATATACACATTCACCGGAGATTATGGAACCTGCTGCTTGTTCAACGATTTATTCACAGAACTCATTCATATATATATACAAACAGGAAAATCTCCGATACAGTTAAAATTACTTATTTAAAGTCACACGTCCAGAAAGGCGTGGCTCAACTCATCAGCCGTCTCTCAAACGTAGGGGAAAATTATGAGTAAGCATGAGATTTGCTAAAGACCAGGTACAACGATCCCCGGCTCCTTGCGAACAAATATTTCAACCCGCTTTTATCTGCACCAACGATGCAAGCGGCTCCTACAGGATGAATTCGGCACATGCCTGGCAATGCAAAAGAAAGGATACATAACATCGAACGCTTAAAATTTAATTCCACATTTGAATCATTCGTAGTGTTCATTCTGTCCAGAAAACTAGATACAGAATCTATTCGGCTATGTGAATCAACTTTACCCAACCCAAGGGACCTATAAACAGTAACAGAATAATTCAACTTCATGGAAAGGAGATTCCAGTCGTTAGAAGCAATGGGCAGCGTTAAATCAACATTATGGAAAACACAAGGCAATTTATGGGCTGTACAACCTTCAAAGCTAGTCAACGTTGCTACTGTTAATCCTGTTTTGGGTTAAAGCATGCTGACATTGGGGAGAGCTAGTTTGGTGAACACCTCGAACCCCTGTCTAACATGCCCCAAGCAACACAGTGGCTCATGCATATGCAAGGCGAATGCATCGTCTGTAAGACGTCTGTACATCATTACATGTTCCTGCATTGCAATAACGCGGCGTCTCCTGCCAAACAATCCATGTCACTAAACCAACGGGCATCAGTATTGTTGTCTACTGCAATAAGGCGGTATTGGCTAATGGTCAACCAGTTACCTTAAGGGCTCTGATAGACGTGGGAACCAAGCCACATTAATCACCTACAAGGTAGCCGCCTACAAGCTTAATCTCAAGAAAAGAAAGATCAATGTAAACATTTCGGGTATCGGAGGAAATCTAGCCGGTATACTTGCATTCACTTTATGAGTCTATAATTGCACCAGCTCGATGGTGAATTTCGTCTAAATGTTGATGCGCTGATTTTCTAGAAACTGACTCAAAGGCTTTCCGAAATCAACATCAACACAAATAACTGGAAACACTTGGAAAATCTACAACACGCTGCCCCACTGTACCCCTAAAATTCAGCAAGAGCTTGAAGACATACTACTTCGATGACGAAAGCACAAGTTTGTCGTAACCGCCGACATTTATAAAATGTGCAGCCATGTATGGATACACAAAGATGATCGGGATTTTCAAAGAATTGTGTAGAGAGATGACTCTATAGAAAACCTTTCACAGTTTACAGGTTCAACAATGTAACCTATGGTACTACGGCTGGCAGTTTTATAGCAGAAAGAGCTCTGTTACAACTAGCTCAAGAAAAAGACAACAACTACCCAACAGCTTCAAGAATTTTATCATAGGGCTTCTACGTAGATGACACGCTAACTGGGAGGAAGCTGTAGCAGCCGTGAATGAATCAAGAATAAGTACCGAATAAGGCGGTTTAAATCTTCGCAAATGGACATCCAACTCCAGGGGCGTTCTGGAATGTATTCGAACAAATCCCGAACGAACGAGTTTAGATATATCGGAAAAGTCGGAAAAACGATCGATTTTAATGTATCGTATGTATATGTGACCGAATATCCTTAATCCCAACTACCAGAAAGCCTACATTTTGAAAATTGTGTATGATTTTTCAATTAGTCAGTCTGAGACTTACAAGCTGATGCCAATTAAGTACTATTGAATAATTTTTTAATTCGTTGTTATTATATTTATTCGATAATACAAGTTTTTACATATACATAGACATTTTGTTTTGTTGTTGTTGGTTTTAGGAATAACTTTGTAAAGGGTGTTTTTTTAAGAGGTTGCCGATTTTTTTTTTGAATAAAACACATATAAAATTATGAAATGACCAAAATTTTTTTTTATTTGGTAGATAATTTTTTGGCATTTAACATTTAAACACAATTTCTGGCATATGGCTACCACGACTATTTTTCACAAATGTCATTCTGGAGGTCCAATTTTCCAGCACTTTTTCAAGCATTTGAGGGCGTATGTCAGCAATGACACGTTGAATATTGGTTTCCAAAGCGTCAATCGATTGAGGTTTATCCACATAAACCAATGACTTCACGTATCCCCACAAAAAGTAATCGAGTGGCGTCAAATCGCACGAACGCGGAGGCCAATTCACCGGACCATTTCTCGAAATAATGTTGTCGTTGAAAGTTTCTTTCAATAAGTCGATTGTTTCACGTGCTGTATGGCAAGTGGCACCATCTTGTTGAAACCACATTTCATTCATATCCATATCTTCAAGATTTGACAACAAAAACTCATTTAACATGGTTCTGTATCGATTTCCATTCACGGTAACGCGTCGTCCTTCCTCATTTTTAAAGAAATATGGACCGATGATCCCACCAGCCCATAGACCGCACCAAACAGTACATTTATCAGGATGCATTGGTAATTCTAGAACGGCGTGTGGATTATCTTTGCTCCAAATGCGACAATTTTGTTTGTTGACATATCCATTTAACCAAAAATGCGCCTCATCACTGAAGAGAATTTTACGGTAAAAAAATGGATCTTCGTTCAATTGATTTAACGACCAATCACTGAATTCACGGCGCAAACGATGGTCGTGTGGCTTTAATTCTTGCACCAATTGAATTTTGTATGGCACCAAACCCAAATCTTTACGTAAAATTTTCCATAAAGTCGATGGACAAAGTCCAATTTGCTGAGCACGACGACGAATCGATAAATTGTCGTTTTCTTCGACACTGGCCTCAACGACAGCAATATTTTCTTCTGTACGAACTCTTCTCATTCTTGTCGGTGGCTTGGCATCCAAAAGAGTGAATGTAGACCGAAATTTGGTAATTACGTTCTTTATGGTGGTCTCTGACGGACGATTATGTGCACCATAAAATTCACGAAGTGCTCTATAAACATTTTTAATTGAACACTGATTTTGAAAATAAATTTCCACGATTTGAAAACGTTGTTCTGGAGTTAACCTATTCATAATGATTTGCCAAACAATACTGAGTAGAAATGCCACTTTGAGCTGTCAAAACAACTGTCATAAAATAAAACGACATCTATCGGAAAAACAAACCTCCTAAAAAAACACCCGTTATTTAGGAAAATATTCACAACCGTAAAT
Organism: Nephrotoma guestfalica; assembly: GCA_963691935.1. Taxonomy (NCBI): domain Eukaryota; kingdom Metazoa; phylum Arthropoda; class Insecta; order Diptera; family Tipulidae; genus Nephrotoma; species Nephrotoma guestfalica. The sequence continues at coordinate 166,387,671 of OY829915.1, forward strand.
AATAAACGTACAATCAAAAGCTCTTCATATTATAGCAAGGAACTTTTCTTTCCACAGACTTCCTTTGCCACTTAATTGGGTTTTAGTAGGTTACACCTCTTCCGCCCCCCAGAATTAAAGTTTAATAAATCAATTTTCCCACATCTTCAGTTACCAACTTTGTCACATAAACTTTGCAGCCAAAAATGAACCAAATATTGTTTTTTGTAACACCAAGTGAAACCAAGCAGCTGAAGAAATTATCAGCATCGATAAGGATATAAATTCCTCTAATAAGATGAAATTCGGAATCTGCAAGCTCCATTCCAATTATAGCATCGATTCGATTTGAAAAATTATAGCTTTCCATGAAATGAATCACACAGAAATAATGATGGCAACTCGTTTGAACACATAGCGCATTTAAAACTAGCGGGATTTATTTTTGATTGATGTTCATTGGCAATCACATGACCGTTGACAGTATTGCTTCGTAAAATACGATGTTGTGGTGCTTGGCCAGTTTCAACCCAAAAAATTTAAGATGTCTCCCACAGTTGGAGGCTCGTTCTCAGCTGAATATTCAGCCCAGGCCATTTGAGTTTTTTTTGTAAAGTTTTTGGCTAACTAAAGCAGATACATCACGGAACTTGTGAAAATTTGACATATTTTCGGCAAAGCATTTGGCTAATCTACAAACCGTTTAATTACGTATTTTTATGTATCTCTCCTCACGTTACTGCTCATATTAGTGAAGCCGCTTCGCCGCGTAAAATTCCTTTAGGTATTGGAATTTTTCACCACTGATGTTGTTGAAGCATGGATCGTCATACTGTCAATATCAAAAACGGAAGGCAAATCTGCATAATCACGCGAAAATGGTGGAATGTACAGTTTTGGTACCAATAATATTCGCTTTCCAAATTAATCTTGAACCACCTTAATTTTAACACTTAAATCGTAGAACAAGAGGAATGGTTACAACTAGTATTATGAAGAAAATATCATATTATATATCTCGATACTCTGTATAACGTGCATCATTTTCCTCTTATTTGTAGAATAAATAGAATGAACGTAAAACTAGGAATAATAACAGGCCAAGTACCTATACCCTTAACACCACACTCAACATGTCTAAGGTCACTACCACCAAATCCATTTCTGAGATTTTTCAGATAAAAAGGATGTCAGATGAAATCCACGAAAACCATAATTGTACAGCTTGTAAACCTTTTAAAACCTCCAGGCCTGCTATTACCTAAAGAGCGGGATCCCTGCTGTTCCCATGTGGTACCCAAAGTTGTTTTAATCCAAGCAATGGTTCCTTAACGTTATTATTGTGATGTCGTTGTCGCATTCTCTCTTTTAGTAGTGCGCCTCCAAAAAGATTATGAATGAAGATAATGAAATACAAACTCTATTTGCAATGAAAGAAAGTTTACGTTATTTACGCATAACAATAAAATAAAACATAAACCTCTCGATATCAATACAAAAGCTGTTTCGTACGAGGGGGGTTCAACAAGTTCGGTAGACTTATATAAAATATCTCGACAAAAGAAATTCATGATTCATTTAATTTCTGTGAGTGATTTAATGGGCACGTGTTTTAACCCCACGTTGACCCCCATAGGGGAAGACGGCGAATCACAATTTCAAAATTAAGTATAACGTTAAATAAATATATCTATTGGTAGTTTTAATACTATTTTACACAATCATTGTCAAAAGTTTGTGTAAGATGGGTTCCCCGAATGTTGTTCTAAGCTAACTTTAGAAATGAGTGAGAACGACCCGGTTAATTTTTTTTTACAAGCCTATCTTGTTAATAAATACAAGACAGTCTATAGACCGGTTATGAAACGTCAATTTATCGATGATGATCATTGGTTTACCGCGTTGGGAAAAGCAACGCGATCAAATTAGGCAAAAAATATTGTCGCATCCACCTTGCAGTCCAGATCCGGCCTCAAGCGATTAATTAATTTTTATAAATTAGGATAAAATTTACCGTTATTTCATACAGATTTGCCGAATTTTCTGAACTCCCCTCGTACTTCGGTAATTTTTGATTCAATTCATATAATTTCATAGTGATTTGAATCCAATAGAAATTTGAAAAATTGTCTTTATTTATTAGTAAATTAGTATTGTGATAGTAATTAATGGCCAGTGACAAATTTAAAATTTTTTGATTTGTATTTGTGTCAGTAACACAAAAGAAACACCAAAAATGTTGATTTAAACCAAACCAATGGTAGACCAGCGAAATTTTTTTTTACCAAGTGTCAAAAACCTTTGCGTAAACAAAACAAAATTTTAGTTGTTTGGTATCAATACAATAACACTATAAGAGTGTATATGTAAATCCATTAGGTCATTGCCACTCACATTGGATTAGGTCAAGCTTACGAGGCGAATAGCAGTGAAAATTCCTCTAAACTATGTCATCAGTATTATACAGTGATTTAAAGAGTTAACATCTCAACATATAGCTAGCTAAAATGAAACCGTTTCTTATATTTTTAATTTGTTTTGCCACATCTGTGTACACAATCGAAAACGATGTGTTTTACGAGAGTTGTAGTTCCGAAATTCGAGTAAGTTTAACACTTTAACTATAATTGGATTATTAAGTGTGTTTCACCTTTGTGTCATTTTTACACAGAAAGAACAGGCAGCGGTTAATAAATGTATTGGTGGTGCGCTAAATTTTGACGTCACACAGTTAATAGTTAATACCACCAAGTCTATTAAAGGAAATGAAACCACTTCCGGGGAATTTGTTGCAAGATACTGTCCAATTTTTAAACAAGTGTACTCATGTGCAAAATTGTTTACGGGCGGACCAAATGGATGTAGAACGGAACCAAGTATTGTTCAATTGGGCACGGAAACTAATATCACAACTACCATAATGGTATCGATAATAGATTTAGTGTGTGACAAAGATGGTGCTAAAGTAGTTGATCGTATGTAATTATGTAAACAAAAATATTGTATTAGTAAACTAGCGGGTGATAATTTTTTTATAGATTGTGTTTCTGACGATGTTTTGACGTATGTGGGTAAGCAAAGTGAATCGTTACGTGACTGCTTATACCTGTTTGAAGATCGCCCGTTCCGTTATCGTAACAAGGTGCAGAAACATTTATTTCTAAAGTAAGCATTTTAATGAAGTTCTCTTATGTGCGTTTTTAATAATTCCTTTTAATTTTCTAGAGCTATGAACATTACGACATCTTGTTTAGGCGCCTATTTTAAAACCGAAGGCAAACATCTCTTAAAAGATTTGATCATTCGACTGGGTTTGCAGTTAAATCGTAATCTAAAAAATTCAATATATTAAAATTGTAATTGTGCTATTTCAGTAATAATATTGTTATGTTTTCTATATTTGTGTTTGGATCTACACTGTACGAAATAATGATAGGGCCCCAACTATTTTTATCACTTTTTTAATTGAATAGTTCGTATTAGCACCTTGGTTGATAATGACTTGTTATTAATGGCGTGTCATATAATTTATAAATTTTTGAATCGTGTCCTGATCAATTTTGGTCCTTTCGATCTTTGAAGTTCCTTTAACTTGTCGAACAGAGCCGAACTGACGACCATTTTTTGAAACTTGTTCCGTAATATTGCCCAGGGGTTCTCGATATAAAAATCTATAATATCTATAAAATTTGCTGAGTTTGAATGAATAGGGGCGCTATCTTATTGGAAAATCGAATTTGTTCCATCAATTTCGCCTCCATAGGTCATTAGTAAATCGTCTAAAAATTCAACATACTTGGATGGGGATTTACTTTCGTTGGGATAATGTATATAGGGATTTCCCCATAATATCCATTAGACTCCTAAATTCTCTCTTCCGGTTTTATATGAGTTTCGTGCTAATTTTTCTGTGATCCATCAGAACCATCAAGATTAAACTCTTCCTCATCTGAAAATATATATACCCATGTCCGCTCTTTTTCCTAAAATTGGTATTTTTCCGTGAAATTTAATCTCACTCTACTGATGGCGAACCGTTAACTATTGGTTTGCAACAGGTTTCGTGTACTTCTAGTTACAGTTAGCTTCGAAAATCTGCGGAACCCATCTTACATTCATTCATTTAGTGATGTGGTGATGCATAAGCCATGAGATTGTGAGTCTGGTGAGTGACTCATCCAGTACGGCTAATGGAAGTACAAACATATTTGCGGAATTGAACAATATTTTCTTAAGAAGTAATATGGTGGCAAAGCCGTCTATAAAATCGTTCGCTGCAAGTACAGTCCCACGATCAATTTCAATACCGAAAATAAAGGCAGAAGTGGTAAAAGGCCCGATGGATATAATCCTCGAAAAGCACAGTAGCAACACTAGCCTTAAAGTGAGCAGTAAACGTAATGTGCATATAACACCAATTGGTACCGATCGCTATATTACTGTAAAACGGAAAAGGAATTGCCCAAAAATGAGAAAACTACTGACAAAAAGCCAAAAACACCGCCAAAAAGTCAATTTGAAATGTTCACCGAAAAGGATGCGAAAGAGAGCGAAACTTAAAATACACAAGCCACCTCTAATCCACTTGTGTGAAACCGATACACACAAGGTGGTGCAAGTTCCTGCAACGAATGGAAAAATATTTCACGTTCCAAACTTACTTCGAGGCAAAATACACGAAGTACCAATTCAAACACAGGAGATCAACGAAGACGTTGCTCACAAACAATATAAACTATTATACATACGATTGACGCCTTCAAGAGTCTTTCTGTCGTTATTAAACCCATCGATGTCCAAGTTGAAACAACCGAAATTCATGATACACTTGTTGAAGATAAATTTTTGATCTAGAATGAGTATAGGATCATAACCCGCTTAAAGCGGTTGGTGATGGACCACAACCAATGGTCAAAGTTGAACGGGATCCATCCGAAAGCATTTTGAAAAAGGGAGAAATTCATCCAACATGTAAACTAAAATCGCATAAGCAAAGAAAAGGTCCGCACCAATATAAGGTTTAAACTTACAAGAATATGGTCACTCAAGAACTTATTGCAAGTTGATATTAGTGTGCGTCGCATGCGGTGAACTATACCAAATGAAACATTGCCCAACACCAAAGTACTGTTAAACAGAAAATAAATTCAGCAATTGTGGTGGAAAGCAGACTGCAAACTACCGGGAATGCCCAGTTAACAGAAATGTAATTCAATTGTCACGTCCCAGTCAGCAGTATAAAACTACACCAGATGCGAAGAATAACTACGAACACGCCAAATGACTCCCGTTTGCGCAGAACATCAACCAGCAACCCAACATATGCAAGAGTTGATGTATGAATTTACCCTGCATAACTGCATCCAACTGATGATGCAGTTAGTGATAACAATGCAAAATATGATAACTGAAGATAAGCCAACACACGGTATAAGCCAACACAAACAAGAATTACAACATTTACTAGCAACACACGAAATTGATCTTATGCTAATTTCTGAAACCCTTTTAACCAATAAACACAATTTGGGAATAAATGATTACGAAGCCTATGACACGAAACATCCCTTGGACAGAAGTCGAGGGAGAGCTGCTATTATTCGAAAAAAACGGGGTTCCTATTATATTCCAATGATAACCTCGTTAAAGAAAGTTTAGTCATCGCTTCAATAATAACGTTTCGGCAGATATCTTCTAATAGTTTTATGAAACTCTGGTTCAACGTGTTATGTTCACCGGTGACTTTAATGCCAAACTTACCTACTGGTGTTCAAGATGGACTAGTTCAAGGGGACGTCAATTAATGAATGTTATTCGTGTGGGCATCCAACTTATTGACCTACTGATCGTTGAAAAATTCCTGACCTCCTTGATTATGCAGTCACAAGTAAAATAAACCGAGAAATAATCCAGGTTAAACAACTTCTAGAATTATCATCTAACCACTCTTCGGTCTTACTACATTACTGGGCTGCCCATCAAAAGGCATTTTCTACAAATAACTATCTAACTTGCGCTATGGAAAACTTTAATGATTTACTGGTCAACGCAGCTATTTCAGTCTCACCCAAACCAAAGAGCAAATATATATACAAGGTACACCATAACATCCGTTGAAATAGAAAAAATGTGAACAGGGAAACGCCGCTTAAGATGCATCTGGTAAATTAATCGATCGCCAGATGCAAAATACAATTTTAACCAGGCGAGAAGAAAACTGCAAAGCCTACGACAAAAAAACGAGATTGATTATATGCAAAACTGTTTTAAGGAATTATCTCCCCATTCAGGCACAAACTATTCATTATGGAAGGCCAGTAAATATACCTTAAATGGCCTCAGGAACCAAACCCGATAACATCGTCTTTCTAACGTTGAACGGCTAGAAGTAACGAGGAAAAGCTAAAGTGCTCGCTGATCATCTTGAAACTGTATTTATTCCAAACCTTGGATTATCGGTGGTTCAAATAGAAAATGTAGCAGCTAGACCTGTGAGGAAATTCTGGGTATGATCGAATTACAGGTAAAAGGTTTAAAGAACTGCCTGGGGTAGCTTAGGATCAGGTTTTATCCCTGAGTACTGGAAACTATCAACTATAAAAATGATTCCGGGCCTGGCAAGGATCTTACCACACAGTCTTATCATATACACCAATAAGCCTACTAGCAATCATCTCGAAACACTTCGAAAAAGCCATTTTCGAAAATGTTAAATCGGAACTATGCAATTCATCCCTAATTATCAATTTGAGTTCAGAGCCGAGTACGGAACCATTGAGCAAGTGCACCGTGTAGCTATAGGAATAAGATCAGCATACGAGGAGCAAAAATACTGCTCCGCCGGCTTCTTGGATGTTGTCCAAAACAGGGTCTGCTTCATAAAGTCAGGGCTTCATAAGGTTCATGTTGAGTTTGAAAGAATCTCGAATGTTAGTCGAGCTATTCGATTTGTAAGCTATCAATCATTTACCTCCAGAAAATCTGTAGCAGAGATAACTGATTTTCTTCCTGGAGGTTTCTTTTGACTTTTATCTTAATTCCACTATTTCGAGCAAACTATTTCTCGAATAGTCATTCTAGATGCACGGTAGGCCAACAATTACTCTTGCTCTTTGTCCGTCAACTTACCTCGAACAATTTTAGCGTATCCAACAATTTTTTAGTTTTTATTGCAATAAATTAATTTGACGGTTTTTAAAAGTTTCTTATACGAACGGCGGATGGAGCGGCAAGAATTAAATTAAATCTGACAGTTGTTGTCCGGACCGAACGATGGCTTGCCTGCTATTAGCGGGTTCAGCAACCGTTTTTTCGATATTCGAATTTTCGATAAACATATACTAAGTGACATTTGACATTGAAATTGAGAGTTGCTGTTGTCCCAAGTAAAATAAAAACTGAGTGCAATTTCTCGTTATGCTGCACCGTTCAATTATAGTGTCATGGCCGGACGATGTTTGGTGCTTTGCCATTCGCACTTTTGACTAAAGAGGCGGTTCTTTTCGTGAGATTGGTGGTAAGTATAATAATATGATTGCAAAATAGAAATTGCGGTTGTTGTATGTGTGTAAATGTCCGACAGTTGTGTTTTTTCTTAAGTATTAGCTGTGTGGAGGAGACTGCGTGGAACTCAGTTGGTCCGTGAGCTCATAATGGATCTACAGGCGACTGGAGATGTGGCTGAAAAAAGACGTTTCTACGCTGTGGACCCACTGAACCATTTGTACACCGAAGATGGACCGCGAGTAGCAAACCGTAGCTTCTGTGCATTTAAATTCCGAAGCAAGTTATGTGGTGCCATTCCCGGTAAATCCAGTTAACATCGATATTTTTTGCGGCCAAAATAGCTCGTTCTCATAGCCACGCATAATTAATGTAATTAGCGCGCTACCTCGCTACCTACCTAAATTTTTGCAAATCTTTGGCGCCGAAATGCTTCTTTATGTTGCACATTGCATCTGAATTTTCGTGAACGTTCAATGGCAACGTGAGTGCGTTGAATGTGCAGTCCGTTCACTATCAAGCAAAGTCGCTGCAATGCCTGATGAAGCAATTGCCAACGCAATATGATTTTGTGATCGAATGTGCGCAAGTATCAGTGAGATGAGGCATGTTTTTCTACTGATGTATGTGCGTCCAAAAAAAAGAATCTGCCGTATTGTGCTGCAATTGTCAAATTAATTCGATCGTATATGTTCTTTTGTTCAGCAGTGAACAGTTGCTCATTATTTGCAACAAAAGTAGTCAAAGAACCGCATCGAACTGTTGTTCGCACTGAACATCGCAGTTAATGATGTCTGTTGTTGGGCGGTTAGGCAATGAAATACCGAAATGAATGAGTGGCATCTTCGAAATGTGAATGCAAGTATCCTCAATGTTTATTAACACCTTGTTATATATTTCCGGCGAAAAATCGATATTGGGATCTTGATCAGCGGTCCGAAAGCGATGCAGAATGTCGTCGCTCGTTGAATCTTTATATTGGAGAATTTAATGAAGAGAGGAACTCAGTACTGCATCTGTAATTGTGAAATCCCAATGGTTATCATCTTCCAGCAAATGCAATTCGCGACACGAATCGTGGTACGCAAGAAGACCCATTCGCGTTGCTTTTTGACTGTTTGTTCCATGTGAAAAATCGTCACCTATCAGTAATTGTCTTTGCGAATTGACTGGAAATATCTGATCGGTTGCATAGTTCGAAAAACTCGGTTAGTGTGGTTTTTGGGCCAGTTAATGCTTGTTGTAGAGCAGTCTCTTCAGTGAAATAAACACGCTGTCCATTTTCAAGGTGCACGGTCAAATGTATAGCAGCAGAGTCTCTGTCGTGTATGGGAAAACTCAAAATGTGAAAAACCGCTTCCTTGCTGCTAATGTATCGGCCCATTTGAAAACATGTTATTTCGTCGTTATCATCTAAATTTTGAACTACAAATACAGACTGATGGACTTCACCGAAACACAGAACCCAACGTTTATGTGTGTTTTGGAGGTTTTGCACAACAATGGCGAATACGGAACCACCCAGCGGTTGTCAATGTTAACCGTTCCACTCTTTGACATGTGTAATTGATATGATTGGAACCATTGCCTGTATCTCTATTCAAAGATACAATGGATAACCATTGATATTAATGATATTATCGTTTATACACTTTTTTGGGAAACGTTTCGTACATGTCCATGGTCCATGCACGGCGCCGTCATGTTTAGAGCACCGCATGTACCATGTATTAGGTTAGCGGCCAACTATGTCAAACAACTCTTGATCGATATGCGGCTCCGGAGTTTCTGCTAAAATAATTTTATCAATTTCTTCGGGCTGTACTTTGTCGACCTGGTTGGTCAAATAATGGTAATCAAAATATGTGCATATGGAAAACCTTGTGTTTGCTACTCAATAAAATACAGCCAGCAATCTGTTGCGCCAAATACAGAGTGATGTGTAATCAAGTTCATCAACAATTTTAATTTTTGTTTGAAGACACGTGCAGTGATATCATGGCGATGCATTAGTGTTTGACCTATATAACGTGACTACCAATATATGATGATGGAAGAATTTATGCGGTACCGATGTCGTTGATATTAGTTGTTCTATCTAAGTTACCGACAACGCAGCTTCGCTTGATTATACTTGATGTACCGTAATCGCTCGCTTTCAATTTTCGCATACATCCAAATGGTATTTTGTCTGCTTTGATGACGATCAAAGCGTTTAATTGTTGTTCCTCATTGCCCATGAAGTAGATTTACAAGAATTTTGGACCAACATCAGGCATTTCGGTTAAAGAACCAATTTGATAATACACTTGGCCCTGAAACTTTAGCGTTGATTCAAAATTGCGACCATCCTCATTCTGAACGATTTTGGTGCTCCAAATGGTGTCATTTAGAAGCAAGAATAAAATTTATAAATTTTACGCAAAAACAATTTTGATTGCGGTGTGGCTCCAGCCAATAGTGTTTTCTATGGTTCTGGCGGCGGATTCAATGGTGACAGTACAAATTTTCCAGACGCGCAGCAGAAACCAGACGATTCACCTTTGTATTTGAATGCAGTGTTGGAATTCCTTGTTCATAGCGTCCATGCCAATTTGTGAATGTGACGAATAGTTGATGTCAGACTCATATTCGAACGCAAGGTGCAGAAGTTGTGCACGTACCGTTCATGTGCTCTGTGTGTGTCGTAATAAATTACTTTTGAGTCAGGGTCCAAGCGGTAAAGGCTTTACTAATTTATTACACCAGACCGCCACCATTTTGAGTCACATGTTACTCCTTGGACATTGTGAGGGATAGGCCAACCTTATCCAGTTGTGTAATAAATTATTTTTGTGTCGGGATAGCTGGTATTGGCTCGAAACTATAAAGGCTTCAAAAAGGTAATTTAAAGGTGTTTATACCACATTTAATAATTTAATACACCAGGCCAGGCCAAGTCAATCTTATCTAGGTGCGAAATAAAATATTTTTGTGTCAGGATATGCGGAATTGGCTCCAAGCGGCTAAAGGCTTCACCTAGGTAATTAAAATGTCGATTTTACCATTTTTAATAATTTATTACACCAGACCGACATCAGATATTGAATCAAATGTTACTCTTTGGACATTGTGGTGGCCAAGTCAACATTATCCAGGTGTGTAATAAATTATTTTTGTGTGAGGTTACACGGAATTGGCTCCAAACGGTAAAGGTTTGAAATAGGTTATTTAAAGGTCGATTTTATATCGTTTTTAATAATTTATTACAACAGACCGTCACTAGATATTGGGTCAAATGTTACTTTGTGGAGCTTGTGAAGGGCAGGTCAACTTTGTCAACGTGTGCAATAAATTATGTTTGAGGCAGGTAAGATGGAATTTAATTCAAACGGTAGAGACTTCAAATTTGTTATTTAAAGGTCGAACTTATGCCAACTTTAATAATTTAGGTCTGATGTTACTCCGTGGTCATTGCGAAGGGCTAGTCAATATTATTCAGGTGTGTAATAAATTATTTTTGTGGCAGGTGCACGGAATTGGCTCCAAATGGAAAAGTCTTCAAATAGGTAATTTAAAGGTCGATTTTATACATTTAAACGTTATTTAACGACCATGGTGTAACATTATACTCAATATCTAATGGCGGTCTAGTGTAATAAATTATTAAATGTGATAAAATCGACCTTTAAATTACAAATTTGAAGCCAATTCCGTCTAACCTTTCTCAAACATAATTTATTGTGCATCTGGATAAGGTTGACCTGCCCTTCACAAAGTTCTCAAATCAACATCTGGTGGCGGTCTGGTGTAATTAATTATTAAAGGTGGTATAAAAACCTTTAAATTATCTATTTGAAGCCTATACAGTTCGGAGCCAATTCCGCGTTTCCTGACACAACAATAATTTGTTATACACCTGGATTAGGTTGACTTGGACACCACAATGTCCAAGGAGTAACATTTGACTCAACGTTGCTCACAAACAATATAAACTATTATACATACGATTGACGCCTTCAAGAGTCTTTCTGTCGTTATTAAACCCATCGATGTCCAAGTTGAAACAACCGAAATTCATGATACACTTGTTGAAGATAAATTTTTGATCTAGAATGAGTATAGGATCATGAACCGCTTAAAGCGGTTGGTGATGGACCACAACCAATGGTCAAAGTTGAACTGGTTCCATCCGAAAGCATTTTGAAAAAGGGAGAAATTCATCCAACATGTAAACTAAAGTCGCATAAGCAAAGAAAAGGTCCGTACCAATATAAGGTTTAAACTGCCAAGAATATGGTCACTCAAGAACTTATTGCAAGTTGATATTAGTGTGCATCGCATGCGGTGAACTATACCAAATGAAACATTGCCCAACACCAAAGTACTGTTAAACAGAAAATAAATTCAGCAATTGTGGTGGAAAGTAGACTGCAAACTACCGGGAATGCCCAGTTAACAGAAATGTAATTCAATTGTCACGTCCCAGTCAGCAGTATAAAACTACACCAGATGCGAAGAATAACTACGAACACGCCAAATGACTCCCGTTTGCGCAGAACATCAACCAGCAACCCAATATATGCAAGAGTTGATGTATGAATTTACCCTGCATAACTGCATCCAACTGATGATGCAGTTAGTGATAACAATGCAAAATATGCTACAAGCAAAGCTGCAAAATCCGATAAATTAACTGAAGATAAGCCAACACACGGTATAAGCCAACACAAACAAGAATTACAACATTTCCTAACAACACACGAAATTGATCTTATGCTAGTTTCTGAAACCCTTTTAACCAATAAACACAATTTGGGAATAAATGATTACGAAACCTATGACACGAAACATCCCTTGGACAGAAGTCGAGGAGGAGCTGCAATTATTAGAAAAAAAACGGGGTTCCTATTATATTCCAATGATAACCTCGATAAAGAAAGTTTAGTCATCGCTTCAATAATAACGTTTCGGCAGATATCTTCTAATAGTTTTATGAAACTCTGGTTCAACGTGTTATGTTCACCGGTGACTTTAATGCCAAACTTACCTACTGGTGTTCAAGATGGACTAGTTCAAGGGGACGTCAATTAATGAATGTTATTCGTGTGTGCATCCAACTTATTGGCCTTCTAATCGTCGAAAAATTCCTGGTCTCCTTGATTATGCAGTCACAAGTAAAATAAACTGAGAAATAATCCAGGTTAAACAACTTCTAGAATTATCATCTAACCACTCTTCGGTCTTACTACATTACTGGGCTGCCCATCAAAAGGCATTTTCTACAAACAACTATCTAACTTTCGCTATGGAAAACTTTAATGATTTACTGGTCAACGCAGCTATTTCAGCCTCACCCAAACCAAAGAGCAAATATACAAAGTGCACCATAACATCCGGTGAAATAGAAAAAATGTGAACAGAGAAACGCCGCTTAAGACACATCTGGTAAATTAATCGATCGACGTTCAAATAGAAAATGTAGCAACTAGACCTGAGATGAAATTCTGGGTATGATCGAACTACAGGTTAAAAGTTTAAAGAACTTCAATCATCTTGAAAGTCTTCGAAAAAGCCACTCTCGAAAATATTAAATCGGGACTACGAAATATCATCCTAATAATCAATTTGGTTTCAGAGCCGAGCACGGAACCATTGAGCAAGTGCATCGAGTAGCTACAGGAATAATATCAGCATACGAAGAGCAAAAATACTGGTCCGCCGTTTTCGTGGATGTTGTCCAAAACAGGGTCTGCTTCATAAAGTTAATCTTAAATTGGCAGAAATTTACCAGCTTATGAAGTCATATTTGTCAAATCGCAGGCAGATATTATCGGGTGACAAAATATTCTGCAAATGGAGCAAAATACCTAGGCGTCCATCTAGACCGACGGTTAACTTGGCGAAAAAATATTGAAATGGAACGAGACCAACTCAAATTAAAAGTGGATAAAATGCACTGGTTGATGGAGAAATTTTCAACCATTTCAACCATTTCATCAATAATGAAACCAAATTTGGTCGTATGGCATGACAATCAACCACAAATTCGAGTATTGGCATTGTCCAACGAACACAGTCAAAAATTCTCAGAATGATTAAAGCAGCACCCTGGTTGATAAAAAACAAACATATCCAAAGGACCTTAGCTTCCTAACTGTCAAAGGCGGATTACAAAAGATGCGGACCAGCTACACAGGGAAACTATTATCTCATCCGAATTTGCTGACCTGAAATCTGGAAGATGTACGCTATTCTTCACGATTAAAGAAGAAAACAATGGCTGTCACAACATAAATCATAAAATCATAAAATGCATTTATTGATAACAAATAAATTCTGCTCACGCAGATTTACATAATTACCTTAGTAATTAAGATTTGGTAACTTATTAAAGAGAATTCCAAAAAAGGCGTCTTACATTCATGTTGAGTTTGAGAGAATCATTTACCTCCAGAAAATCAATAGCAGAGATAACTGATTTTCTTCCTGGAGGTTTCTTTTAACTTTTATCTTAATTCCACCATTTCGAGCAACTATTTCTCGGGTAGTCATTCTAGATGCACGGTAGGCCAACATTTGCCATTGTTCTTTGTCCGTCGACTTTTTACCTCGAACCATTTTAGCTTATGCAACAATTTTTTAGTTTTTATTGCAATAAATTACTTTTTGAGTATTTAAAAGTTTCTCATACGAACTACACTGATGGAGCGGCAAGAATTAAAATAAAACTAGCGGATCCGACAGTTGTTGTCCTGCCCGAACGATGGCTTGCCTGCTATTAGCGGGTTCAGAAACCGTTTTTTTCGATATTCGAATTTTCGATAAACTATATACTAAGTGACATTTGACATTGAATTTGACAGTTCAATCTTTTCGTTTCGTCATTGTGTGATTTGCTGTTGCTCCAAGCAAAATCAAAAATTAGTGCAATTTGTCGTTATGCTGCACCGGTCAATTATAGTGTCATGGCCGGACGATGTTTGGTGCTTGTCATTCGCACTTTCGACTAAAGAGGCGGTACTTTTCGTGAGATTGGTGGTAAGTATAATAATATGATTGCAGAATAGAAATTGCGGTTGTTGTATGTGTGTAAATGTCCGACAGTTGTGTTTTTTCTTAAGTATTGGCTGTGTGGAGGAGACTGCGTAGAACTCAGTTGGTCCGTGAGCTCATAATGGATCTACAGGCGACTGGAGATGGGGCTGAAAAAGACGCTTCTACGCTGTGGATCCACTGAACCATTTGTATACCGAAAATGGACTGTGAGTAGCAAAGCGTAGCTTCTTTGCATTTAAATTCCGAAGCAAGTTATGTGGTGCCATTCCCGGTAAATAGAGTTAACAGCGATATTTTTTGCGGCCAAAATAGCTCGTTATCGTAGCCACGTATAATTAATGTAATTAGCGCGCAAATTTGGGAATATGCTTTCAATCAAAGCATCTTTCGTAGCTACCATGTTGTAAAAATTGTCTGGCAATTCGATTCACCGTGTATTTCTATGCAATCAAATTTTTCCAGAAAACGGTATGATTTTTTGAAACACGCGTTAATTTCGTCCGCATATGGAATGCGTGGAATGACCGGCAATGTCTGTCTGAAATTACCGGATAACAACAGTAAAGCACCAGGGAGAAGTTTGGTATTATCGTTGAGATCTTTCACCGTTCTATCGAGATCTTCAATGCTTCTTTAATTTGCATATTGCATCTGAATTTTCGTGAACGTTCAATGGCAACGTGAGTGCGTTGAATGTGCAATCCGTTCACCATCAAGCAAAGTCGCTGCAATGCCTGATGAAGCAATTGCCAACGCAATATGATTTTGTGATCGAATGCGCGCAAGTATCAGTGAGATGAGGAATGTTTTTCCACTGCTGTCTGTGCGTCCAAAAAAAAGAATCTACCTTGTTGTGCTGCAATTGTCAAATTAATTCGATCGTATATGTTCTTTTGTTCAGCAGTGAACAGTTGCTCATTATTTGCAACAAAAGTAGTCAAAGAACCGCATCGAACTGTTGTTCGCACTGAATATCGCAGTTAATGATGTCTGTTGTTGGGCGGTTAGGCAATGAAATACCGAAATGAATGAGTGGCATCTTCGAAATGTGAATGCAAGTATCCTCAATGTTTATTAACACCTTGTTATATATTTCCGGCGAAAAATCGATATTGGGATCTTGATCAGCGGTCCGAAAGCGATGCAGAATGTCGTCGCTCGTTGAATCTTTATATTGGCGAATTTAATGAAGAGAGGAACTCAGTACTGCATCTGTAATTGTGAAATCCCAATGGTTATCATCTTCCAGCAATTGCAATTCGCGACACGAATCGTGGTACGCAAGAAGACCCATTCGCGTTGCTTTTTGACTGTTTGTTTCATGTGAAAAATTGTGACCTATCAGTAATTGTCTTTGCGAATTGACTGGAAATATCTGATCGGTTGCATAGTTCGAAAAACTCGGTTAGTGTGGTTTTTGGGCCAGTTAATGCTTGTTGTAGAGCAGTCTCTTCAGTGAAATAAACACGCTGTCCATTTTCAAGGTGCACGGTCAAATGTATAGCAGCAGAGTCTCTGTCGTGTATGGGAAAACTCAAATTGTGAAAAACCGCTTCCTTGCTGCTAATGTATCGGCCCATTTGAAAACATGTTGTTTCGTCGTTATCATCTAAATTTTGAACTACAAATACAGACTGATAGACTTCACCGAAACACAGAACCCAACGTTTATGTGTGTTTTGTAGGTTTTGCGCAGCAATGGTGAATACGGAACCATCCAGCGGTTGTCAATGTTAACCGTTCCACTCTTTGATATGTGCAATTGATATGATTGGCCCCATTGCCTGTATTCGACGATACAATGGATAACCTTTGATATTAGTGATATTATCGTTTATATACTCTTTTGGGAAACGTTTCGTACATTTTCCATGGTTCATGCACGGCGCCGTCATGCTTAGAGCACCGCATGGACCATGTATTATGTTAGCGGCCAACTATGTCAAACAACTCTTGATCGATATGCGGCTCCGGAGTTTCTGCTAAAATAATTTTATCAATTTCTTCGGGCTGTACTTTGTCGACCAACCAAATCAAAATATGTGCATATGGAAAACCTTGTGTTTGCTATTCAATAAAATACAGCCAGCAATCTGTTGCGCCAAATACAGAGTGATGTGTAATCAAGTTCATCAACGATTTTAATTTTTGTTTGAAGACACGTGCAGTGATATCATGGCGACGCATTAGTGTTTGACCTGGCATTGAATGAATGCATGAACAAATCTGGTATTCTTGCATATAACGCGGACTACCAATATATGATGATGGAAGAATTTATGCGGTACCGATGTCGTTGATATTAGTTGTTCCATCTACGTTACCGACAACGCAGCTTCGCTTGATTATACTTGATGTACCGTAATCGCTCGCTTTAAATTTTCGCATACATCCAAATGGTATTTTCTCTGCTTTGATGACGATCATGTAGTTGTCGTTGTGCAGTCGGTTTGAAACGGTATTGAACAACTGTGCCAACTGGTTTTGCCAACAGAATTTTGGGCCAACATCAGGCATTTAGGTTAAAGAACCAATTTGATAATACACTTGGCCCTGAACCTTAAGCGTTGATTCAAAATTGCGACCATCCTCATTCCGAACGATTTTTAGTGCTCCAAATGGTGTCATTTAGAAGCAAGAATATAATTTATAAATTTTACGCAAAAACAATTTTGATTGTGGTGTGGCTCCAGCCAATAGTGTTTTCTATGGTTCTGGCAGCGGATTCAATGGTGACGGTACAACTTTTCCAGATGCGCAGCAGAAACCGGACAATTCACCTTTGTATTTGAATGCAGTGTTGGAATTCTTTGTTCATAGCGTCCATGACAATTTGTGAATGTGACGAATAGTTGATGTCAGACTCATATTCGAACGCAAGGTGCAGAAGTTGTGCAGGCTCTGTGTGTGTCGTAATAAATTACTTTTGTGTCAGGGTACACGGAATTGGCTCCAAGCGGTAAAGGCTTTACTAATTTATTACACCAGACCGCCACCATTTTGAGTCACATGTTACTCCTTGGACATTGTAAGGGATAGGCCAAATATTTTTGTGTCAGGATATGCGGAATTGGCTCGAAGCGGCTAAAGGCTTCAACTGGGTAATTAAAAAGTCGATTTTACCACTTTTAATAATTTATTACACCAGAAGGATACCAGGTATTGAATCAAATGTTACTCTTTGGACATTGTGGTGGCCAAGTCAACATTATCCAGGTGTGTAATAAATTATTTTTGAGTGAGGTTACACGGAATTGGCTCCAAACGGTAAAGGTTCGAAATAGGTTATTTAAAGGTCGATTTTATATCATTTTTAATAATTTATTACAACGGACCGTCACTAGATATTGGGTCAAATGTTACTTTGTGGAACTTGTGAAGGGCAGGTCAAATTTGTCAACGTATGCAATAAATTATGTTTGAGGCAGGTAAGATGGAATTTAATTCAAACGGTAGAGACTTCAAATTTGTTATTTAAAGGTCGAACTTATGCCAACTTTAATAATTTATTAAAACAGCCCGCCACTAGATATTGCGTCAAATGTTACTTTGTGGACTTTGAGAAGGGCCAGTCAAGCTTTTCAACTTAGGCAAAATATTATGCTTGAGTTAGACGGAATTTAATTCAAAGGTAAAGGCTTAAAATTTGTTATTTAAAGTTCGATTTTACCACCTTTAATACTTTATTACAGAAGACCGCACAATACCACGTATTAGGTCTGATGTTACTCCGTGGTCATTGCGAAGGGCTGGTCAATATTATTCAGGTGTGTAATAAATTATTTTTGACCAGGTTTACGAAGTTGGTTCCAAACGGAAAAGTCTTCAAATACGTAATTTAAAAGTCGATTTTATACATTTAAACGTTATTTAACGACCATGGTGTAATATTATACTCAATATCTGGTGACGGTCTGGTGTAATAAATTATTAAATGTGGTAAAATCGACTTTTAAATTACAAATTTGAAGCCAATTCCGTCTAACCTTACTCAAACATAATTTATTGTGCACCTGGATAAGGTTGACCTGCCCTTCACAAAGCCCTCAAATCAACATTTGACTCAATATCTGGTGGCGGTCTGGTGTAATTAATCATTAAAGATGGTATAAAAACCTTTAAATTATCTATTTGAAGTCTATACAGTTCGGAGCCAATTCCGCGTTTCCTGACAAAACAATAATTTGTTATACACCTGGATTAGGTTGACTTGGACACCACAATGTCCAAGGAGTAACATTTGACTCAATATCTGGTGGCAGCCTGGTTTAAAAAATTATTAAAGTTGGTTAAATTGACGTTTTTGAAATAAATAATCGTCTTGGGGTGAAATTTACCCTTAGGTAAGTTATAGGGATGATCTTGAACTAATTTATTCAATGCAATTAATTTGTAATAAATTCTGATTCAACAACCATCCCGATATCACAGCTACATCAAAAGTTACAATTTTGGCGGTGCAGGTTTAATTGTAAGCTAAACCGACCACTCGTTCCTCAAATAAGTCTCTTCGCGAGGTGACTTATTTGAATAAGTCGGTGTTTGGAAAACAGCCTTACAACCTGTTTTGAGTGATGTAAACGCCCATATGCTAGTAAATTATTGGTTTTGTTTTTTATGGAAAGTGGGCTTACATTGTTTGGCCCTATTACTATTTCGTACAGTGTATATTAAATGCGAATAAAAAGTCTCCCTCTGGCCCTAAAATTAAGAGTTAAAACCATATAAAATTAAAGGATTTATATATATGGTATTAGAACTAAAATTACTCACTTCCGCACACGAAACGTAAGATGGTTGGTTATGTATACAATTATCAAGGGACCACACAATTTACAACATATCCAAAGATGGATTTGAAGACGTTCAATTAAATTCAACCTGAAGAATATATAACTTGGTAATTTTTTATAAGGATATATGTACTGTTATGTTTAGAAGGAACGAAATACCCAATAGAGTTAAGAAAAAAGTAAACAGGTAGAGAGAAATATCTAAAATATTTTGAAGAGGTATTAAAACCGCAACATTGTTAGTATATATCTATTATATGCAAATATATTCTTCAAAACCGAAGAACTTTACGTTCATCCATTTATAAAATGTAAAATCGAGAGAAGTGCCGGAATACATAACATCTGCATCCACTCAGTTGTTGGTCTCGAAATACAGTTGATTATGGTATGTGAATGGGGTATACCCCGAACCAACCAGAATATATTCTGAGTGTACATAAAAAAAACAAAAGAAAATAGGTTTTCCATATATGCATACTTGTACCATATAAACACTGTACAAGAGAGATCCATGTTGGTCAATTCTTTATATAAATCGAGCACAATGTTTTATTGATGAGACGAGCGGAATTAATTCCTTCTACTCGTTCGTCGTTATACAAAAATTTTCTTCATCTTTGGTTTTTGCAATTTGAATTTGATTAGAAAATAAGTTAGATGTGTATATTATGTGTTTCTTACATATTTTCTATACTCTAACAAAGGGTTAGTCTTAATATGATGTAACCGAAAAACTGCTTCCGCATATTAAAGAAATCAATCAACATTGTATAAAATGGGTAACACATGTCTGGTGTGGTGAATATGTTATTGGTATATAGTAAAGAGCCGTGTCGATTCGAAAATAAAATTTTACTATTCCATGTTGGGGCCCTCCTTAAGGCATCCTATTTGTTGTACGTATAAAAGCTTTAAATTTTATAACTCATCATTATGTATAACCATAAACTAATTAACCATAATGCCTACATACATAAAAATAAAATTTTAAATTTCACCAACCAACCAAACAAGTACATTAAGATAAACATAAAATTCCTTTTTATGGAATTATGTATATAATGTTATAAAAAAGGATATTTTCAATTAGAAATCCCCAATTGTATTTCACATGAATTCTATAAATATGTTTTATGCCTGCGTTAAATGGAGAAATGCCCAAAATTAAAACGTTTTTGGTTATGGTTTTAATCTGGCCTAATCCTGACCACTTACAGACGTATTCGTACGAACAAAATTTTCCTATACTCGGGCTGTAGGACGGTGTATAATGTTTTAAGGATACAGGATATCAGCTATGGCAATTCAAATTTATTCAAATGAATATTTGAAGCTTATTAAAATGTTTATGGTTATATCGTGTATAGTCCTAAAACTGTGTTGTTGGAATCGCAAACAAAATAAATTACGATGGGAATTAGAATGTGGAAATTTTCTTGCTTGACATAACGCTATGTATTTATCTGCGCGACTGCTTTAATTAACTTAAACCATCATGATTTTATATAATTTACTCTTTGCTCTAATTAACTCATTTACTTATATTTTTTTAAGAATACAGCAGGATACATTAATACGATAAAATATAATCAAATCAACAAAGCTTTTTATTGATTAGCATCGCTCAACAGCCGAAAGATGTTTCTTTTCTTCTATATTTTGTTCACTGCTGTATATTTTCTTTAAAACTTTTAGCCAATAACAATAAAGCACATCGAAAAACGTCTTTGCTTCTTTTATAGTCTATTATTTTTTGTTTACTATATTATTTAAAGTATAATGAAAATGTATACAGTGATCATGAAAATCAGGATCTCTTGTCTTCACAGTAGAAAAACTCCTACACGTATGTGTGTGTATCCGTTTTTGTGGGCGAGTTAAAAACTATCGCAAATGCGCGCTAATCTAGGAAATGTCTACATAATCTACTAATTGTAGATATTGTTTACACCAAAATAATTGATTCTTCTTACACCGATACGATTAAGCAATTGAAAGTAATTCACATTGATACCTCTAATATCAAACCAGAAACTGGCAAATTGCTGATTAACTTTAACTCAGGTATCGATTATGATGACTCTATTCCAAGCCAGTGTGTGGCGTATAAAACTCGGAAATCGGTAAATTTCTGTTCAAAACCCCTTTTAAATGCTCAATTAAGTGAGTTTAGTTTAGTTTAGTTTCCTTTAGTGCAAGTATTTTTTTTTGAAAAATGAAGGTAGAACATCTAGACAGTGACGAGTTCTTAATCGAATGTGAATGTCGAAAGATCCCCGTCGTGTCTTACCATAAAGTGGCTCTCGCTTTGAAAAGAGAATTGGTGGAAGAACAGGTGAACCTTAAGGGGAATCATCTTGTTGTACATGAAGCTGCAGTCAGATCTCCTAAACAAGAAATAGTGACATGTTTTCACAAGCTGGAAGGTGTCAAACATTTGTTCCGCCAAATAACGAATGGAGTTATTACGGCGGATGAGCAATTGCCAGTGGTGTCAACAAAGTTGCTACACATTCAAGGTAGATTAAATCGTATCCGGCTTACATTCCCTTTACAAGAGATAATCAATGAGATGATCTTGGCTGTAAGGGATCTGTGGGAATTACTAGCATTTATAAAAGTAACCGATAAGTTACAAGGAGCTGCAAGACGCTTATATTATTTGAAAATCATCTCAGATGAATCTAGGGCGAAATTAGATCTGGAGAAAATTGCACATAGCCAAAACTCATTACACTCGAACCCCTCGCGAAGGAATCATTTTAAAGATGAACGAACATGTAAGCAATATGCACGGATAGTTCAAAAATTAGATCAAAACCAACGTGAGTGCAAAAATTTGAGGGCAGAGGTATTTTACGAACAACCGCCTATGCGCAAGGCGGAAGTGGACGTTGAATCGTCGTCAGCCGAAAGAATTGGTCGATTAACTCAAAATAAAGTAAGTAGAGAATCATCACCTAAAGCAGCACAAATAACATGTTCATCGGCAATAGAACAATGCACATCACGCACTTCCAAAAATGAAACCGTAGCTAACTTTGAAGGGGAGTTTTCTTTGGAATATTTTAAAGATAAAAAGATCGGTAGGGTTAGAGATAAAAGGTTAATAATCAGAGGTAAATGTATTCAAATGGATCAGGAAGAAACTAGGTTATGGAGTAACTGAAAAGATAGAAACTTTGGATACAGGAGCATGAACACAAGCAATGTGCATGAAGCATAGCAAAGAAAGTATATTGGCAAACTGTATTTGGATTTTATGAACCACGCACGCTCTTATAAATGAGCATATATGCTCAAAAGGGGTGCGATGGTTAACAAAATTGTTGTATAATAAATAAATAAATAAATAAATGTAAACTACAGATAGGAAATACCATCAAATCGATCGAAGTCATTTCAAGTCCACCAGCTAAGGTAGTTAAATTATCGACGACTTTCCTTTCTGATTTAATCAAGGTTACTTCGTCAATGACTTACCATTTTTACATGAATCCTTTGAATTTAGTACTAACAAAAAATATCTTAGATGTTTACCACCAAACATTCTAATGTTAGAATCAAGGCTAGGTGCAATTAAAGTGGGTTCAATTTCCTCAACCAAGGACCGTCAATTAATTTGGCAAAAATTTAATAAATCTAAATCACATTCCTACAACAAACATAGTGATAAAGAATTGTTCACGGTAGTTCAAGCTGATCCGTTAAGGAGCAGGGCTAATTTTAGGGTAATGAAAAACATTCAAAAAAGGTTAAAGTTAATGGCCAGTAACGTTATAACCGCCGCAGTATTACAATCGACTCCGAACTTTCGAAATTGGAAGTGGCATTGTGAGACTGAGCACGGCATTAGGGCGTTATTGGACTATGTAAAACTTACGTAAGTTTACGAAGTGTGTTATAACTGGAAATCGCTAGCGAAAACTTTATATCGAAATTGGAAGCGCCGCCGTAGAAAACAGACGCATACGCCATCCACTTTCCCATTATACCATCTATGTATAATTGGGCATTTACATAGGTGATGTAATGGCAAAGTGAAGATCGGTATTCCCCGCGCGGTTAAAGGATACCGGTATTAGTTTAAGAGAATTGAGGTAAATAAGAGAATGAGGCTGACTCAATTTAGTTACTACAGTTGTTCTTCTGTGGAAGTAAAATTGATTTGGCGCCCTCCTCTCATGATAGTTAGAGTAGTATCTAAGTTAATATATTTTACACAAATTTTATATAAATAGATATAAACTAACTTAAGGTTAAGGAAAGGATGAGGTTGACCCAATCACATTCCATGCACATGGTTCAACAAAGTGGGATTGGGTTAGCACCATTCATCAGCACAACGGTCTTATGCTTGTTATCTGATTTCTAGAAATTGGTATTTTCAACTGGTGTTTGAGGCTAACGACGATACTGGTGGCAGCAGCGAGTCTGAGCAATCAGGGTTTGCAGTTCCAAGAGTTTCAGACTGAGCCGGGTATATACTTTGCGGAGGAAGGTAGAGCCAAACTATCCACCAACATTTGGACCATAGTGGGGTACTATAACTTATCAAGCAAATAAAACACCTGAATACCGGGGTACTAAAAACACAAACCTTGCTCCAACAGCAAATACATGTATTAGATTTGACCGGAAACATTATCCGTAAGGAGCATGAGGCAATGGGAAAGCATTATCGGGTAATCCAGGAGGAAATCGAGTCTGTGATGGTGCATGAAGAGTATATGGACGTGTTATTCCAGCTATCTGCGGCCATTTGGATGTATAAGGATGTCCAAGGAGACCTGATAGACATACTCTCGGATGTACATCATGGGAGAGCAATTAAGATTGTTACCTCCTTCGCAGTATGCAAAACAACTATGGGAAATAAGTAAGCAGATCCCCACGAACCTGCAAGTTCCTAGTTCAAGAGCACACTGGATCAATGTATATCGGTTACTGGAGACCAAGGCAGCAATCATCGAAGATCAGATTATTTTCGAAGTTCAGGTACCTCTTATCCAGAGGGAAGAGTACCAGATATTTCACCCCATCCCGGTTCCAACAAGATACCAAGGGGGTATGCTTACCTCGAGCCACAATACCAGTATGTTTTGGTTAACCGCTCTAGAGTGTGGTGCCAACCAATCTCTGCAAAAAGGTTGGACGAGTGTAGATGCTGGGAAGAAGGAACGGTAATTTGCCAAGCAGGAGGACCAACGTACAAGATAGAAAGTCAAGAAGAGCTTTGTGAAATGGCGTTGCTCTCACATGCCAATAAGCAACCGAGCCGATGCCTCATAAGAACAGCACTACCTTCGACTTACATTCATCCATTAAAGGATAACCGGTGGATCATGGTACTACCACGCGAAGTAGTCTTTGATTTGGAATGCCAGGAACAACCTCAGGCAGTGGCTATGAACGGGAGCGGAATTCTATCACTAGAGCCCGGCTGTAGTTTGAGGGGGGCCTCGGTGGTCATTAAGGCCACGACTACTTACAAAATAGTAATCCGTGCTGATGTTGTTCCAAGATTCAACCTCACGCAGAAAACAGAGAGGCGTACCTTAACATTCCCCGGCAATGCGTTAGAGGTCGAGGTGTCCAAACTACAGTAAACCATCCAAGAACTGAAAAGAGAGAAACCGTGGGCCCAGGTCAATTGGCATCACATCGGGAACTATACTGGCACTGGGGCAGCTTTGGTACTAACCTTAATTCTGTTACTCTTGGGATGCAGACTCTGGAATAGATCGTGGAGACAATGGGGACCAATAAGGCAACGGCCAACACCACGGGAAGGCGGAAACCAGGCTGAGGGGGCGCAGGGAAACCTGATCTGATAACAAGGATAGGACGTAGGGTTAGTTATTTAATGCTTGTTGGTAGTAATAATTAGTAGCCCATAGTTATAATTTAGATATTTAGATATAGGTTAAGTGTTTAATTTGGACAGCCCGGCACTGAGACTAGCTCAGAGTGTGAGAGTTCCCCACGTGGCATGTAAGGAAACTGAATTTCTACACCTGTCTTCCTCTCACTAGGGCATGAGATCCCTTTTCATCTCAGGGTTTGGGTTTTCCCCACGCTGTAACGGATTTTATTCAGTTCCGTTATCAACCCAAATTTCGCTTCTTCGCTTAAATTTCTGATCAAAATCCCTTTTAAATGCTCAATTAAGATTTTAAGGCCCCCCAATTCATTTTCGCACCACGTATACTCTAAATGGTAACACGCCTTCCAGTAAGACGTCAAACAGTGCGTACCGAACAAACGATAGACGCTGTACAGCGTAGGATTGAGAAGCACCCAAATCAATCAATTCGACGTCGTTCTCAATAACTGGATATGTGTCCATCCACTTTATGGAAGATTTTATCTAAGGATCTTGGTTTACGTGCTTACAAAATTCAACTTGTGCATGGATTAAAGCCATCCGACCATCGTACTCGCCGCCAATTCAACAATTGGGCTGAAGCGCAAATTGATATTGATTTTCCAAACAAAATTTTGATCAGCGATGAAGCTCACATTTGGTTAAATGGGTACGTTAATAAACAGAATGGTCAGATTTGGAGTCAAGATAATCCACAAGCCTCTGCTGAAACACCATTACATCCAAAGAAAATCACTGTTTAGTGATATGTCTTCAAAAACGATGATGGGCGGAGTGTTCTAGTCAAAGGTGAACGGTATAGAGAAATGATTTCTAACTTTTTTGTACTCCAATTGCCTGGCATAAATCTTGCTGATATGTGGTTCCAACAGAACCGTGCCACATGCCACACAGCGCGGGATACAATTAATTTACTCAAACAAATTTTTGATGAAAGACTAATTTCACGTAATGGTCCTGTTAATTGGCCACCGAGATCGTGTGATCTAACTCCATTCAATTATTTTCTTTGGGATAAGTTAAGTTACTTGTCTACGCCGATAAATCAGAGACGATTGAAGACTTGGAACACAACATTCGACGAGTTATTAGCGAGATACGGCCGCAACTGCTGCGAAGAGTGATCGTAAGTGGGACCTCTAGATTACGTCAACTACACGACTGCCACGGCCTGCCAAGCATTCTTTCCTATCCAATAAAGCTAGTTTCACTGATATTCAGAATGTTTTCTTTGTTCCATTTTAATTTAAGATTGTGAACCTCTAAAAAACACTCTTTTTTCATCGCAGAGCAAGGCCTCTCAAAGAGTGATGAACCGAACAGTCGGAGGCGCAATCAATCCTTATTTTAAAAATTACCTAAGATTATAGGATTGTCATCTCTCAGGATGAATTTGAATCCCTACTTAAGTATATTTGAGCAAAGCCCAATTTTACACGGGGAAGAATATGACTTACACAATTTACTTGGGTTCATCGGTGGCCGTTATTTTTTATTAAATAGCAACGTTATTAAATTGAGTGTTGTACGTAGGAACACAATTGCAAACTTAAAGAAACTTCATTCATGATAATTGTGACGTTTTCTAGATAACTTAAGGTGGCAACCTCTACATAGGGTTACCGTGCGAGTTTTGTGTTTTGTAAGTCCACCGGAAAGTGCATCCTTATACAATTCGTTTATATTCCTGATTTCCTTCCCAACTTCCCAAAAATAGCAAACTGATCGTTTATTCTCCTTTTATTTTCCCTTCCTCGCAACTAAATGTAATTTACATTATAAAATTTTAAAAATAATTCTTGAAGTTATCCTTTGATAAATTAAAGTCAAATAAGTCGTCGACGATGTTGAATGATTAGACAACCTACTAATGGGAATATTTTCTCCATAGTTTGTGAAATTATGTTCTAGTGCTAAAAACTCACGGTTTCGAAATATTCTGCAAGGTACATGAATTGAGGTTTTCCAAAATGTAAGCTGAATTAATGTGACAAAGCAAAATGTTACCAATAAAAGCCGCGCCTAAGAGAAGTCGTCTATTTTGAAGCGTGCATATTTTGTAATTCGTGCACCTTGTTGAGTGCGGAGATAACCGGGCCACATTTACATGGGATGGTAGATTGTGGTCATAATCTCAATCACTTTTCTTTAACAAGAAAATCATAAACTTCTTTAAGCGAAATAGAGTGAACGCATAAGGTTTGAATATCTTTAAATTCACCTGTCCATCCATCGCTTTCGCAATACAATTTTCAATATGCCTATTGCAACTGGTATTTTCGACAAATGTAATAAATCTATAATCTCATCGACTCTTTGCAATACTTCGTTGTTGACTTTGTATAATGTAATTAACTGATTTCTCTTACGATGGAAAGACATGTATTTCTTAATATTTAAGTAAAGCAAGTTTCGATTACACCACTTACTTAATCTGTCGATGTCTTCTTGAAGTTTTTTCGTATCTAGCACTCCATTAACACGTTTGAGCACGTTTGAGTTTTTGATTATCTCGGTTATTCGATCTATGAAAGCAATAAATATCTAACGCCCGATGTGGGATCTTTTGGGAACACCAGACGTAAGTTTAATAACCTTTGATTTCTCATTTACCATTATTACAGATTGTCGCCGGTTCAATAGATAAGACTTGAACCAATTTATGTAATCAATTTAAAACCCAAATGCGAATAAACCCTGGAGAGCTTTTTGATGGTAGATAGAGTCAAATGCTTTACTGAAACCCGTCTACCCTATATCAACCTGATGATGATTTTCTATCTCAATAATTATTTTAGAAAATCAAAAAATTATAGTGAAAATTCTGATCCATCAATTTTCCCCAAATTTTCCTCGTAGTCTCAGTATGACCTAAACTATTAGAAAAACAATCGAAAGTATTGGTTACTAGTGGAAGTTTTTGAGATATCGACCAAAAACTGAAAATATCTTATATGGCCGCAGAAAATCAAAAAATTATAGTGAAAATTCTGATCCATCAATTTTCCCCAAATTTCCCTCGTAGTCTCAATATGACCTAAGCTATTAGAAAAACAATCAAAAGTATTGGTTACTAGTGGCAGATTTTGAGATATTGGCCAAAAACTGAAAATAAACTAATAAAAAAATTTAAATTTTCAAAAGGATTGGTTATGAAAATGCCAAGTTTAGTCCAGCATGAACAGATCCTAGAATTGTGTCCTAAGTTTTGAACCCCTGATCAATACTTTTATCCAAATATCATCGTCATTCTTTTAGAATGGCGGAAAGACGGAATATTGTTAAATTTCAAGATTTCATTTATCGAGTTCCTTTACTTCGGATATCAATCAATTTATCATTTTAAGGATCACTTTTAATATTTTATTCCGCTGGGATGTTTTATTTAGTGAAAAAAGAGATACAAAATGAATAAAAAATTTCCGCTGGTAATTATATAACAAAAAAATTTCGCTTTTGTGATTGTGCTGCCACTTGCGGCAAGTAGCGAAATTTCTTATTTTCCGCTGTGAAATTTTCGCTATCTTATACAGCAGCATACGGAGTGTAGAAGTTACCTTTTATTACATGAAGGTCAACGTCTGGTGCAAAGTAGCAGAATGAACACTGCATTCGGTAGTTATCAGAACAACCAAAAGAGGCGCTCCGGTGCTTGCCCATAGCCGATGACTTATTAAAATTTGTAGGAAATTTGTTCGGCTGTCAAAGAGGCTGGAAAGAAAAATTATTAAAGGGCGTACCTGAGTAGAACAAGGAGGAGAAGCAATATCGAGACGGCGACGCGTGTTATCAGACCGTCCTTAAAAATAAAGTATATTTGACCAACTAAAATTTAAACGAACTCACATTTGCTATCCTCATTTAGATACCATAACCTACCTAATTTTATTTCCGCGCTATAAAAGGAGCGGGGCACAAAGGCCATCTTTTGGATCCAAACTATCCACCGGCCTTGAGAGCGGATAGGTACAAAACTTTAATGGAATACATAAACGCCACGCGTATGATAAAGTTAAATAATTTGGTAGCAGAAATGTGAAAAAACTCTTTTCCGAACCGTGACGGCAACCATCCATGTAATATAATTTCAAGAACAGGATTCCCAC
Source organism: Nephrotoma guestfalica (assembly GCA_963691935.1). Taxonomy (NCBI): domain Eukaryota; kingdom Metazoa; phylum Arthropoda; class Insecta; order Diptera; family Tipulidae; genus Nephrotoma; species Nephrotoma guestfalica. The sequence continues at coordinate 166,416,980 of OY829915.1, forward strand.
ATGCTCACATTTTAATCATTCTGAATTTTGATTAGAATTACAAACGGAGGAAGACCCTGACAATATTGTGAATGCTGAAAATACTCACCATGAGTTATCGCGGCTCATCTTAATGAAATTATTGTAAATATGATCCACACACCATGTGCCAACCGCAATCCAAACAGTCCATACATGGTGCAAGGGAAATCTTCTAAAGGTTTTCAACAAAATGTTACAATGGGAAATGTGAACGGTTATTCCAAGAACAAAACAAGAGCGATAGATGCATTAGAAGTTTCTCCCGGCCATCGGGACTTGGTGCTAAATAAAACTTGGTGTACAAATAACGTGATTGCGCGAATGTTTCGGTTTCCGAAAAAAAATCACCATGAATCTTTAATGTATGATTCCCGTTACGTTAATGCATCGGAAGCCTGCCATTTTAAGAGTTTTTTATTTCTCAAAGCATGGTCAAAGTTATATTATATTCCGATTGCATGACACGAGAGCTGAATCATTTAACGACGATTGAACGATTGCACTTTGCGGAAGAGTCAAATGTTGTAAAACGTACCAGAAAGGAAAAAGGATATCTTTTAGATGATTTAATTTGACCAAAAACTCAGGAAGACACCAAATAGCACACTAAGCCTAACAAAATCAGACAGATTTTGGATATATTTGTGCCTACCTTTAAAATTAAAACAAGGAAGACATGACTGAAAATATATGCCGCAAACTCCCCAGTAGTGAAGATCCATTTACTCTTGGGTCTTTCAACCTACCCCAATGTTGCAAACGAACTACCTAATACTAACTAGGTCCTATTCATTTGGTAGACGAGAATGAGGTTGCCGAAACTATGATATTTTTTACCTCAAGTAGTCAAGACTTCACAAATTTTTTTATGCAACAGAAAGCGAAGCCCGAATGTTATTTTCTTGATGGTTCTGGAGGTAGTGGAAAAGCTTATTTGTTTAAAACACTGATTAAAAATGTTCGCGCGATAAAGAACTTAGTTTTTGCTACGACAACAACGTGAGTAGCTGGCAATTTATTGATCAACGGACGAACATGCAAAAAAAATCTTCTTTTGGTGAAAAGGTCATGTTCATTGGAAGGGATTTCCAACAACGATTAGATCTTGTTCCAAATGAAATGCGGTTTGCTATGGTTCAGTCAACCTTAAAGTATTCGCAAAACAGACACAATTTTAAGAAACTGGCTTTAGAAAAGATCATGAGATGCGTTGCTCAAGACTATAATTATAATTGATTGTTGCAACTTTGAGCTGGAGCACTTGATTAGGTGAAAAACTTACCACCTGATATTATTAAAATTCTAGAAAACTTCTTAACATAATCTGAATCTTAAAGTTGAAAGAATGGTTATATTGCTTCAGAATTTCAACACCAAACAAGGAGTATGCAATGAATAACAATTAGTTTTAATTACAAGGATCGATCTTTCAGTTTCCGACCTTCCGAATATTTTAAACAAGTCTGAAGTTTAAACAATGGATGAAGTTGGGTTATACCTGTCGGAGTATTTGGGTATGGACACCACCAGGGAAAGCTATAATTCAAGAAAATATTTAATCGCATTCACAACCGCTTAGATTTTTTTACGGTGTACAATAAATGTGTAATCATGAAACCAATGTAATTCAGTAATTTTGCTGAACTATCGCTGAATGATGATGCTGAAACATCTTTTAAACTATTTTTATGAAACATCTTCTAAACTATATTTTATGAAGTTAACGCAAAAACATTTGTAGACAATTTAATTCTTGATTTCCTTAAATCTATTTTTTATTATTTCACTTTTTCTTAACAGCACATCGACAGATGAAATCGTAAATCTTAAATATTTTATTTGAAAATTTATTCATGCAAACATAAAATTATAGTCACTACTCACTCCCGCCATCACAATGTTCTAGCGTACGTACCTGTAAAAATAAAAGAAACCAAAATTAGCTTAGTTAATCAGTAGGAATCAAAAAGTTCGATGGAACCGTAGTTACAATAAATGTTCAAAGTAATTCGAGTTAAACTTATTTTAATGAAATTATTAATTAACTTAATCTCTCACAACTCAAACAATCCTAATAAGCAACTTTTAGGTCCAAAATATAATTATTGTAAAATTTCTAGAACTTGCTGATTGACCGAAAATTTAACAAATTAAAAATTTATACTTGTTTAATTGCAGATTGATCCATAAATTGCTTTAAAAGAAAGCATCGCAATCACCTTTTTTGACATATCACTTATTAAATATATCGCAAGCTTCACCGTTGTTCATTTTAGTTATTATGATACGTGACACTAAAGCCATCGCTTCACCTCTCAAATATACTTTAAACATTTTGGCACTATTATTAAAGTCCATTTAGGGTGCAACTAACATGTTCACGGCATACATCTTTAGTCATTTATTTACCAAAATATTTGGTTTCGATAACGGGTTGAATATTGTTATCTTAGATTAATCAGTTTACATTGTTTACATTAGTGCTATCCAACTTTTTCAACTCGCGTGTCGCCTATTTAAAAAACACACTTCCTGAGTGAAATGAGAAGTTATTGCGGAAGCAATATAAATTTTGAATGAGTCACGAAATAATCGTTGTCATAAAATTTTCAAATAATCGATGATCTAACAAACTTACAATCACAAAAAACTTTTTATATGAAAACATGAATAATAAATATTTTCCTCTTCGCACCTTTAGTATTTAATATTTTGACTATAGCCACTAACCAAGTTCAAAAGTTCTTTCACAATCATTTAAGAAATGGTATAGATCTAACTAATTTACCCATATACACGGACACAGAATGATTCCGACCAAAAGATGGACACTAAATATTTAAACGACTTTAATGATATGGACCGAATTCCTGACGTGGTAAAGAGCCTAAGGAAATTTTCAGGACAACTCGGAGAGTTCGGGTCATGCAGAAAAAGTGTGGTTCCGAAATACTTCGGAATACTAAGCGTCATCAGAAATAAAATCACTGGTCACGCAGATATGGCTCTTGAGCCGTATAACACACCCCTAAGTTGGCATAAGATTTCAAGATGCTTAACACTGCATTACGCAGATAAACAAGACCTCGGTACTCTCGAGTACCAGATGACGACACTAGTACAAAGAAAGAATTCTATTCTAGAATTCTATCAGCAAGTGTACCAGCATCTCTCATTAATTTGAAATAAACTGCCATCCATGGAAACGAGCCAAGAGGCAATGGACGTGATGATACAGCCATACAGGGACCGCGATACCGTTGCCAGAGGCTTAAACGGAGACCTTCCGAGATTATTAAATATTAGGGGTCCAGTAAATCTACCCGAAGATTGTATTTATGCCTTAAATTAAAGAATGTGCAATATCGCATACAACATAGTCATGGGAGTCGTAATATTCGAGCACCTTAAGTCGCACTACCTCAACCAGTACTACCTACAATAAACTTTAACGTTTAACAACCCAACATGCAGATGCGTAATTTTTATCCCGAGTTACTACATAAGCCACAAATACTCCAAAATTTTCCCAAACCTTTCGTAAATAATTTCGAATTTCCTCAGAATCATAACCAACAAGTACCACCTAGAATTCCCAGGGAAAGTTTCCCACAGCCAATGTCGACAGACTAATCCGCTCATTCAGGTCACGTCAATTATCAAAACCGGCCTCGTATGAATTATTTTGCAAATAATAGACCACATTCGAATCAAGTACATCAACAGGTAAAATATCAAATAATATGCCATTCCGAACAACTTTGCTAAGACCCTGATATTGGAGCCTATCATGATCACATGAATGAGTACGACTCGCTGTATGATCAAACGCTAATAGAATACGCTAATGCACAGACTCCAAGGATAATGCAAATGCCCACGGACAATATCGACGATAACGGAAGCGATAGTGAGGAGATACAAATAGAATAACTGGACGATGTCCTTTAGACTAAGAAGCTCTCCACTACCGGTTCTAACAAGAACTACGTACGGGAAAAATACATCAAAAATCCAATTTTAAACCAAAAACCCTTCATAGCAAATTTTGTGGCGGGTAGCCCAAAAGTTACTCGCCATGCTCTCATAGACCTATTTGAACCAGAACGAAAGTTAAAATTTTTTATTTTATACCCAAATTAAATTCATTCGATGGAATCATAAAGGGTGGTTAAATTTTAAGGGCCGACGTTGAATGTGAACCACACCTAAACGTCAAGTATTTTTCTGCATTTAATTTGACATTTCTCAATTTCAGACTAACTCAATTTGAACCATGGAAAGATACACAATCGAGCAACGCGTTAAAGTTATTCAGGCATATTATGATCAATTTTCGAAGAAAATCATCTTCAGTGATGAGGCACATTTTCACCTCAGTGGATTCGTCAATAAGCAGAATTGCCGCATTTGGGCGAATCATAATCTAAGAGTGATTGTCGAAAAACCAATGCACCCACAAAGAGTGACTGTTTGGTGCGGTTTATGGGCTGGCGGCATCATCGGGCCGTATTTTTTCCAAAATGAGGCCGGTCAAGCAGTTATTGTGAATGGTGGTCGCTATCGTGAGATGATAACGAACTTTTTATGGCCCGAATTGGAAGATATGGATGTGGACGATATGTGGTTTCAACACGACGGTGCCACTTGCCACACAGCTAACGAAACAATGGCTCTTTTGCGCGACAAATTCAATGGCCGTGTTATCTCACGTGGTGGCGATGTCAATTGGCCGCCAAGATCATGTGATTTGACACCGTTGGACTTCTTTCTTTGGGGTTATTTGAAAGAAAAGGTGTACGTCGATAATCCAGCAACAATTCAAGAGCTAAAGGATGAGATAATTCGGCACATTAACGGCATAGAACCTCAATTATGCCTAAGCGTCATCGAAAATTTGGACCATCGGGTAGAGGTGTGCCGCCGAGGTCGCGGCGGCCATTTGGCCGATATTTTGTTGCATACATAATTGAACCATACAATATTATTATAATAAAAAGAATTGACAATAATTTCCTAAATAATTTGTGTTTTATTCAAAATCAACATCGGCCCTTATAATTTAACCACCCTTTAGAAAATGACAGCCTCAAACAACTACAGGCTACAATATACACTAATGACGATTTTATGGCAATACACCCAAATATAAAAATTGCCTTGAAGTAAATAATGTGACTCTAAGAACTTCACATCTTAATCAACAGCAAAAACAAACCCTCGAAAACATAGTCGGTAAATTCCCAAATCATTTCTAGGACCCCGATGAAAAGCTAATATATACTCGTACGACAATAGTAAGAGGCGAAATTCGTACTATTAATTTTGAGCCGGTTTATTCCCGGCCATACCCTTACCCCGTTTGTTTGTAAAACGAGGTCGAAAGACAAATTAATTAATTATTAGGCGACGGCGTGATCAGACCGTCAAATCGCCGTATAATTCCTCGGTATGAATTGTACCGAAAAAAGAAGACGCTTCGGGAGAAAAAAAATACCGAATAATTATCGATTATCGTCAGTTAAATTCGATTGCAGATAAATACCCTATACCAGAAATCAATGACATTCTGTCAAATTTAGGGGAAAACACCCACTTCACAATAGTAAACCTTAATAGTGGATTTCACCAAATTCCACTAAAAAATTCCGATATAGAGAAGACTGCGTTATTCTTAAATTATGGATCACGGAAAACGGTGCTACGTGTACATCGATGACATCGTCAAATTTGGTAAACCGGAAACTGAACACTTCAAGAACATGGAACTAATATTCAAAGTTCTTGAAGACGTCAATATGACGAGGCAATCGACAAGTGCGAGTTTTTAAGGGATGAGGTAGAATTTCTAGGCTTCGTCATCTCGAAAGATGGGATAAAGACAAACCCGAAGAAAACAAAAGCGATACCTAACTTTCCTGTACCCAGAAATGTGAAAGAACTAAGATTATTTCTTGGCATGGCAGGATTTTATCGCAGGTTCATTCGCGACTATGCGACACTAGCGAAGCCTCTGACTTCTGTTTTAAGAGGGGAACGTGGACACGTGTCCAATGCTCTCTCGAAAAATAAACAGGTCAAGCTCACAGAAGCAACCGATGTAATACTCTCGTTTCCAAATTATCAAAAAGATTTCGAACTCACTACCGATCTTAGATAAAGCCGAGGAAAACTACGCGGCTAACGAGAAAGAAATGCTAGGCATAATTTGGGCAATACCTACTCTAAGAAAACTTCCTTTACGGATCAAAAAACGTGCTGATCTTTACAGACCACCAACCACATACATATGCCCTCAGCAACAAGATAATTCCAAAATGAAGCGCTGGAAATCGATATTGGAGGAATATAATTATGCAGACGCATTATCCAGGATTCAACCTACTTCAAGTATAAATGCAATGTCAACTACGCAACACAGCCCGGTTAACGATTTCAGAAATCAATTGTTACTCTAAGTAGGCGAAGAAACCTCATACCAAATACTTAATCCCTTTCCAAATTATACAAGACTATCACCCAACCACGGTTCACCAGTAAAAACACAATAAATCTCTTGAAACGTTATATTAACTCGCATACTGTTAACGGACTAAGGATAACCGAAAACATAATGGAAAAGGTGTAAGAAGAATATCAAATCCACTTCAGAGGGTATACAATTCGATTTAAGCGAAAGATGGTTCAAGACATTGCGGATGTAACTCAAGAAGAAGAAAAAATACTATCCCTCCGTCGACGTGCACATCAAAATGTTCAGGAGAACAGAGATCAAATCATCGAAACCCACTACTTTCCGAGAATGAGTCGGAAAATTAAGAAATTAGTGAAAAATTGCGCCACATGCCAGGAAAAAAAGTATGACCGTCACCCAAATAAACCTATTCTCTTTCCTACCCCCATTCCAAATTATCCTGAACACACTCTACATCTGGACATATATTCAACGGAAAATAAACAGGTACTAACCTGCCATTAACAAGCTCAACAAACTCGCCTTCTGCAAACCAATAAATTCTAGAGCAGCGGAAGACATTAAACAACCACTACGAAATATTATTTTTTTCTTTAGAGTGCCAGAAGTAGTGGCAATAGATAATGAAAGATCCCTTAATTCGAATTCAATAACGTCCATGTTGGAAGATGGATTAAACATAAGTATCTTTAAAACTCCCCTATACAAAAGCGAAGTAAATGGTCAAGTGGTGAGATTTCACTGTACCCTCTCAGAAATAATGAAATGTTTACAAGCCGATGGTGTAGAGCGAAACTTCGGGGAAGAAATCTTGGCAGATTTTTATGTAAATTGTTCAAACAGACAAATTGAAAATGGAAATGTGGGCTTTATCTGACACATAAAAGACACATTGCACGATTCGCACATCTGCTTTTAAAGCGTTTAAACGTAATTGACTGAAAAGTTAATGCGATGACCGACAAAATCGCACAGTGGTTAAAGCTTTGGCATTTGGATCGGGAGGTACCGGGTTCGAATCCCGATAGGGGCAGGATGTAAAGGGAATTTTCATCAACATATTACGATCTGTGACGAAATGGAACACATCTATTACACCCTGTCGAAGTGCAAAAACTCATGGGCCGACCCATCTTCCATGCCAGTATATGCTGGCGTGGAGCTATACAATGTGCAGATGGTAGTAAAATCGGACCTATATCCGCACGTTCTCGAATTGGCCAATACAGGCGTAAAGGTAAGGACGTAAATAAGCAAACCGCGAAAGAGTTGGGAGAGCCTTGGCCCCAGAACAGATTGCAGGGATAATAAAAATAAAAAAAATGCGAAGAGCATCTACGCAGTTAACGAATGTTACAAATGAGTGTTATTCATAACAACAAACATTTTCGAAGCGGTGCGACTAACGCAATCACACCATAAAATATGTTGCTGTAATGCAACCTTGATAACACAGCACAACATGGTGCAACATAGCACCATGCAATAAATATCGCAAAACACATGACGAAACACGACGTAAAATGATAAAAGTTGAACCAAAATGGTTCAACATTTCGCAACAGGGTGTAATACGCCCCACACCAAGGAGCAGCACCACACAACTAAGCAACATCACAAGGACTCCTAAATAATTTTTTTCTTAATCAGGACTCAATACAATCTCATCATGACACTCGAAAGAAACCCCAGAGAACCCCTTATTTCAATTTTTCCGAAATCAGTATTCATCACAATCGATTCCTAGTGCTTCAAACTTTTTCAACAATTTGATCAAAATCAAATTTCATGACAAAGCACCACTGAAATGTATTTTCCCGAAATTAGGGCTCAGTGCAACAGATTTCGTTTGAGTTAAGAAATAAAAAATATAAAAATGGCTCCGGCTTTACCGGAGGACTGCCTAAATAAATTTTTCCGTAAGCAAGACCTATTGCAACAGATGTCTTGAAATTAAAAATCCTCAGGGGCCCACTAGAGGACCTTTAAACGAATTTTCCCGAAATCAGAACTCGAGTTTCTGTACTTGGAAACGCACTATCAGTAATTTTTTGTGAAAGTCGCTTGAGGTGAGAAATGAAAATGAATATGATAAGAAGTGAATTTTGAACAGACGTTTTCGTTTCAATATAGTCCATCAAACCCCATAATACATTACAAAGAGTTCGCTACCGAATAAGATCAGGTTGCCGAATAAAAGAAAAGAGCATCTCTAGGCACAGCAATTGATATTACAAATAACTTTTTAATGACGATTTATTGAGCGGAGCATGAAGACTGACGAAGCCATAGCAAATTAGAGACCAAACAATCGATATTTTAAACGTTAAAGTAGTCATAATTCCCCGTTATTCGTCCATGATTTACCAGCTGAAGTGATCAGAGCATGATTTTCTGATAGAAGTAAACAAGTAAGTTAAACCCAACCCAGAGCCAGCCAGCCTGCTCCTGGGATGATTTATGTATACAAATCCTGATTCAACAAATTTCAAAGAAGTGGACAAAAATTGGAAAGCAATACAATAATTAGCAGGGCTTGAATGTGGCATCTGCTGAACTTATCTGATTGTCAGATGCTTTCGTATTAGTCTACTACGCCGTTATATATTTTCAATGAGTTAGCTTTAATATGGCAACGTAAAGTATAGTGTGTTAATTTCTAAAACACGAGCCTATCCCACTTAGAATTAAATCCTGCAGATTTTTATTTATCTAAATTAATGAAATCTATAAAATATGCTTTAAATATTCCGCAGGTTGAAATGAGGGCATTTACCGACTAAGCAATAGTTTCAGCATGGCTGGGAATATTACAATTGAAAAACTTTTGTTAGCAACCGCTTTGCCTTCAGAAACATGAAAATTAATAGCAATTTGGTAACCCAGATTCCAGCGACGTTGAGGCAACTAAACGGTGACCATCATTTCGATAGCACGACTCACACTCACACTTTACAACACGTTAGATCTATACTGGTTATCGGAAGCGCGAGCTTTGTCCTGTTTTGTAAATGTTATCTACACATGTTAGAGGATTCGTTTTCATTGTATTTTGATGGTGATTACATGTTTCGGAAAAACATATTCTCGATTTCATGGTAATAAATGGCTAATTAACTGGAAAAAGTAAGTCACAGAGGAATCATAACTTCTATCAAACGACGATGTGGCATTTCAAAAAAGATTGTAGGTAGCTACTTCTGTTTTGAACTGAAGCGATATCTCAGTAGAGCAAACTTTAAAATAAAGTTTAGTACTTTATGCATATTGCTTAAACATTTTCATTTAGTGAATTATAAAAAATATGACAATATGTATTCATTTAGAGACACTGCAAAGAGCGATTATGTTAAACTCCAGAATACCATAAACGATTTCAAAGTATACAAATAAAGATATATTTCGAAGTAACTTTGCTTTTATTACACCACATAATATTTTATGTATGAAAGAAAAGTGAAGTTCAATCGATACAATTAAGTTCTGAATAAAACGTCATTCAAATGGCCTCCACGACTTCTTCTGCAGGAACGAATTCGATGAACCCAATTTTCGAGCACTTTTTCCACTAAATCAAGTCGTATGTCATGAATAGCACGTTCAATATTGTCTTGTCAAGCTTGAAGAGAGTTTTGTTTATTGCTAAAGACCAATTACTTCAAATAACCCCACAAGAAATAGTCTAATGGTGTTAAATTACAACTTCTTGGAGGCCATTCAATATCACAATTTCTTGAAATAATCGAATCTCCAAACTTTTCTCGCAATAATTCAATTGTTGAACTTGCTGTGTGGCACGTAGCCCCGTCTTGTTGGAACCAAATGTTGTCAAGATCAACTTCTTCCAATTTCGGCCATAAAAAGTTGGTTATCATCGATCTATACCGATCTCCACTGACAGTAACGGTGTTACCAGCTTCATTTCGAAAAAAGATACGGACCGATGACTCCACCAGACCAAAAACCACACCAAACTGTCAATTTAGATTAATGTAATGGTTTTTCATGAATAATTTGTGGATTTTGTTCGCACCAGAATCGACAGTTTTGTTTATTTACCGCACCACTCAGATGAAAGTGAGCCTCATAGGAGACGATGATTTTCTTAAACAAATCGTTATCGTTTCCAAGTTATTCCAAGGCAAAATCGGCAAATTCACGACGTTTACGGTGGTCCAATGGCTTCAGTTCTTGAATAAGAACAATTTTATACGGATGCAAACCCAAATCCTTTCTCAAAATCCGCCAGGTTGTGGTTTGAGACAGTCCCAATTCTTGAGAACGTCTTGGAATCGACAAATTGCGGTCTTCAGCAACACTTGCCTGAGCGGCAGCAATATTTGCATTACTTCGAGCGAATCTTTATCTTATTGGCACTTCAACATTATGTAAAGAAAATGTACGCTCAAAATTTTCAACAATTCGACGAATAGCGAGCACACTTGGGCGATTATTACGATTATTAAAAGTTGCAATTGGAGAACGATTATTTTGATAATAAAACTGAATAATTTGCAAACGTTGTTCTTGTGTATATCTCACCATGATGAAATTGTAAACATTACTGAATACAATGAGTGAAACGTCACTTAAAAATCATATCATTCCTATTGAAAACCCCTATATTAAAAATTTCTACTGTAACATAAAATAAAAAACGGCCATGTTTCATTGGTTTGATAATTAACCAAATAGGGAAAGCTGTTGATAATTACCAAATTGTTTATTTGAATCAGTGAACTTACACATTCGCTTATCACATATTCAAGACATCTCAGTTCCTACGAAATTTTACAAATCATAATAAAAATAATAAACTTGTTTGTGTATATATTTACACGTCACAAACCCATCAGCTTATTTTCATCTCATAACTTCCATCATTTCATCACACAAAATAAAAAAAATGTTATATTGCATGCATTCATTTTGTCGCTTTGCCTTGCATGCAAAACAACAACGGAAGTAATCGCTGTTATGTTTTCTATTTAAAACAAAAAACCCAAAAACCACTTTGTACTCCCATCTGATTTTCTATAAATTTCCTTCTCTTCAATAAGTGTGAAAATTATTCGTTTTTTTTATTCTGCTTTTTGGTTGGATTTTTTCCCAGTTCTATTGTATATGTACAACACAAGAAGCGTATAGTGTAGTTGGTTGAAGTGTACGTATAAGCCAGGTATATAATATCCTTTTTAATTTTTTGAATCCTTTGTCATACTTGAAATACTTGTACTCAGAGTCGTATGCGACTGGCATGGTGTTTAATATATTCTCAATACAGTGAAAATTTTAAAATGGCACAGGACGCGAAAAAATCGAGAATTCGTTGAACGATTCTCGTATAAGGGCTTGTGTCGTACATATTTATTGTTTTGAGGTTTTGTATGAGAAAGATTTTGTTGTATATTTCATTGTTTCAAAATAAAGTCTGTATGACAATGTACATGATATGAAAAAAAAAATCACACTTCTAACGATGAAGGAGCATCACAAGTGTTTATTAGATTTGAAATTAGTGTAATTACATTAAAATACAAAAATACTAGTACAATGTACAGATGTCTAGTATCCGTATTTCTACAAGTCAACTCTATGAACTACATATACAAAATAATCAAGTTACAATTGAGTTGACCCCTAACTCCGGCAATATACAACCTCAAAATTATGATAGCTTCACGAACATCACATGATTGATTTTTTACCCATATTCTAAATATTTAATCCCTTTGGTACAGAATTTTTTATGTTATCAACATATTAAAAGTAATCATTAAGATAAATAATAATTTTCACACCTTCATTGTCATTTGCATAATTTTCTTTTGTTATCAATCTTTTCATTTTTGAGTATTTTATGTACCCCCCATAACATGCTGTTTACTAAAGTTTTGTTTCTTTTAATTATTCCTTTCTTTCTAATTGAAATATCAGACAATAAAGGAATGTTGACAAAAAGATATAAAAGTGATCGGCTCGATGTTACTACGAGTATATACGAGTATGTATGATGAATTAAGAAGGGATGCTGTGTACATGCAGGTCTGGTATATATGGTACTCGTATATATTAGCTTATATGTATTCATAGAGTATGGTGGAAACATGACATAAACCACGTTTTGCTAATCAGGTGTTATACAGACAGAACGTAGATTTTATAGATTAACCTAATTTCGATTTTAAATCATGCCGCGTCAGCGACTGGATTTTTCGTATGGATGGCTCTTGTGTGTATTCAAGTGATTTAGAAATGTCGCTAGTTACTATATCTGTCTGAAATTTGAATTTGCTCAGTTAATGATAATATCGATAGCACAAATAATTCAATAACGGAGTGTGTAGGTGAATTTTGGTTATGGTAAAAATGATTTACGTCAAAGTGATATCGATATCTATTTTGCTGTTTAATAACATGAGCACCTAAAACTCGCCAGCATGTCGATTCTGGCTGCCAAAGGAATATCGAATTTATTTCTTATATAGGAAAAAAAATATTGCAGTTTTTTCTATACTATAATTCCTATAGTGAATTCTGGCATATTAACCAAAAAATTTGCAGGAATTTTTATTTTTAGTTTTAGTACTCAACAATATGGCGCTAAATACCAGTTAAAAGTAAAAAAACCCTCCACAATATATTTTATATAGTTATGCTCGTGTGATACGTTGATTCAACATAACATATTACCGCACATGTAAGGTTTCAAGTAATATTGTTGATTAGCAAATCCCAAGAACTGAAATAAAACTAATCAAGAAAGTTGATAACCAACAAAACGTGGAAAACAAGTTCGTTCCAACTTTTAGCAAAGTAGGCATTTTATTATTTTAGAATAGATAAGAGATAATTTTTGTTTTTTGTTTAAGTTAAAACTCTGTTATAGTGCCGTAACTAAGCCGAAACCTATACCTGGCGCAGCCGTGCGGCAAGTGTAAGTAAAGTCTCAGTGTAACAGTAATAATTAGTGAATAAAAACTCGTTAAAAAGGGAATCCGTCAGGAATTTAAAAAGATTTGTGATTTTATTTTCTACTTACGACATCTCTGGTTGAAGGTTGTTCAAACCGCTAAGACGATTCGAGATTCCACCGCAACACAACATCAAGCTACATTTGGGACCAGCAAACACGACAGCGCGATACGGTTCATGAACTATTGTGAATTCGTATAACCAGGTAACCAAGTTGTACTTTTTTATTAAATTTATTTTCATTGTGTTTTGTGATATATCGTTTGTTACGATTTTTGTAAAAGTGTGCACTACAAGATAGACACACAACTACCTTTAAATAATTAAAATCGGTGTCACAAGGTGGCATCGATGTCCAGTACAAATTAGCGACAGTAGAATTTTTATTTCATGTACTACTAGATAGGCACAAAATCTCAAAAAACTAAACTATTTACGTTTAGCACAGCATATGAGCAAGAAGATAAAAGACATCTTCTACCAAACAGAAATATTGGAGACGATTCAGTGGAAACTGATTCAATGCAAGAAATGGAGCAAGTGTTACAGTCATTGAATTCGGTCAATGAACAACTCCAGAAATTAATCAAAAACAGGTCAAACACGACCAACTTTTGGCATATTTAAACCAAAACGTTGAACAACCGCGCCGGAAATATCCTGGATCTCTTCAAAATCCCCGATCCGATTAAGTCGATTCCATCATTCGATGGGAATCGAAAACAACTAACCGCATGGCTAAAAATAGTGGAGGATCACTCAGTTCAATCTCTATCTGCAGGCGGTTAATAACAAAATAGAGGATAAAGAACACGCTATGCTTAACAGGCAACCCTAAAACATTCCGAGAAATTAAAGAAATCTTGCTGGAATCCTTGGGGGATCGACAAGAATTGTCCAGTTATAAGTCGCAGCTTTGGGCGACTAAGCAAAACGAAACGACGAATATCCATAACTACTTTAATAGTATAAAAGAAATCGTGCAAAACATAAAATTAATTCCCAATTGGGACCACAAAAACAAATAAGTGGAAACATAAACTAATCGAGAAACGACAAACGTTAGAAGAACGTACTCAGTGAAGGAAAGCCCATTCCTATCGATATGGACACTTCAATGGGATTTAAAACTACTTCAATTAAGAAAATTATAAATAATAATGAACTCATGCAAGAGGCTGAGGAACTGAAATCACCCGTGAATAACGAGTACTCACAGGAGGATCAGCACGAACATTTTCAGACAAACCTGAAGTCCGAGACAGGGGATTAAATTTCCTCCCCTATTTAAAGTGTTATGGCGAAGAATTAAAGCTTTAATCGACACTCGTGCTAACAAAAACATCATTAAGCCAGAAATCATAAGTCAGCATTTCGGTACAAAATCGGTAAAAATTTCAAGATCAATTTGCTAGGTAACAATCGACCAACCCAACTTAAATTTCCACAAATTTTTTGATGGATTACTGGGCTCGGAATCAATGGCACAAATAAACGCTAAAATTGAGTATAAATTTAATTCAATTTTGTTAAATAATCACATTTATAAGTTCGAAAGATACTATTCGGAAGAGAATTTTTATAATCACATTATCACTATAGATACCTCCCAAAACGGCGACTGGTTAGTCTCAGGGTTCGCAAAATTGAACAAAGAACAATATAACCATTCAACCATTCAACCCGGTTTGTACAAAGCGGACAATTTCAAGGCAATAGTGAGGGTGTTGACAGATAGCCCCAATATACCGAAAAAACTTCCAAAATTGAAACATTAAAGCCAATCCCAACTTGTGAAAACAAAATAATCGATAGGAAAACCATTGAGAATCTAGTCCGAATGGAACGCCTAGAGAGTTCTCGGGGTTCGGTTATTCCACCATTTCTCCGTCGCCAGAGCCTAGTTGGTTAATTAGCAGAAACATTACGTTCAGGTGAGGTTGACATTTGCTTCTTCTGATTCACAGATTTTGGAATTTATTTAATGCTATATACTTTTCAGAATATTTGTAAAAAATGAAAATCTACTATGGAAACTGCCACTCCTGGTGGACATATTTCGGGCAAAATCGATGAAACTCCCAATTTATGGGAAAATTTAAAGTGTGAAGTTTCTTGGTTTTTTTCTAGGAAAACCTAGAAAAGTTCAATTAAGAAAAATTAACCTTTACTCGTATTTAATATAGCAGCATTTCAATTGTGAAGGTAGCAGATAATCTAGAGTCATGTGAATAATTAAAAACTCTATTAGTTATGTAAATGCGCTGTTTAAAATGTTCCACTCTCTCACCCTCTTTATTCCACTCGCTCTTTCTCTAGCTTTCTCGTACCATGAAGAGAATTTACCGCCTATCCACAATGGTCTTCCAACTATCTCGGTTCATCGCTAGTTTCGACATTCTATTACTCGTAGATCTTGTTGGACGCCGTACCACTTCCATAGTGCAGGTCCTTCTCTATGTACACTACGTACACCGACTTGTTCTTGATGGAACGCTTTTCTTATCGTACGCTTTAATAAGGATCTTCATAATGGATCAGAT
Source organism: Nephrotoma guestfalica (assembly GCA_963691935.1). NCBI lineage: Eukaryota > Metazoa > Arthropoda > Insecta > Diptera > Tipulidae > Nephrotoma > Nephrotoma guestfalica. Next base: position 166,432,994 of record OY829915.1, read on the forward strand.
GATATCGCGGTCTTCAAGGCCTTGGTCATTATGGGATTTATTCGAATCCAATATTCGTGGTTCGCAACCTTATTTCAACGATAAATGGATCGGATGACTTTTCTCTCAAATGTATTGTAGAAAGTAATATACAGTAGTTGGTTATCAAGGTTCAAATCTCACATCCGAAGGTTAGCACAGATCGTATCTGTGATTTCTAAAGAGCGAGTTTATCGGACTGCGAAAGACATTTTGATCGCAGCAACCTTGATTGTGCGTGTAAGACTCGATGTTCGGCTGCTATGCGTGTTTTTATGTGTGCCTGGATATAATTTGTCTGTTGATGTTTTAATTGAAAAGAGATATTTAAAGTCTTCCACGTTGTCAAAGTTGTAGTAATTTTGGTGTTGATAACAATTTTGTTTTGTCATCTTCTCCGTGTTTTAATAATTCTGCAGGGTTTCCTCCAAGACTGGGTGATTTTACATAAGGGTACTTTAAGAGCTTCACATCTTTAAGTTGGAAACACTGTTTTGTTTGACAACCGATTTGACAGCTGGCATTCGCCTTGTCATTAGTTTGATTTGCCATTCATAATGAGTAGACTCACGCCAGAGCAACCATTGCAAATTGTTGAGAATTTTTATCAAAATAATGGTTTTGTACGCCAAACTCATAGTGCATTATGTCCATTTTACGATCATCATAATCGTCCTCAGTACCAACAAGCGATAGACGCTGTACAGCGTAACATTGAGGAAAACCCAAATCAATCAATTCGGTATCGTTCTCGGCAACTGGTCCATCCACTTTATGGAAGATTTTATCTGAGGATCTTGGTTTACGTGTTTACAAAATTGTGCAGGAATTAATCCATCCGATCATCGCACACGCCGCTAATTCGGTCAATGGACTGAAGCACAAATTGATATAAATGTTGGTTTTCCAAACATAATTTTATTCAGCGATGAAGCTCATTTTTGGTTGAATGGGTACGTTAATAAACAGAATTGTCAAGTTTGGAGTAACGATAATCCACAAGCCTTTGCCGAAACACCATTACATCCAAATAAAATCACTGTTTGGTGCACTATATGGGTCGGCGAAATCATTCAAAAACGAAATGGGCGGAATGTTACAGTCAAAGGTGAACGATACAGAGTACCCCAATTGGCTGGCAAAAATCTTGCTGATATGTGGTTCCTACAGGATGGTGTCGCATGCCACACATCGCGGGGTACAATTAATTTACTCAAACAAACATTTAATGAGAAAGACTAATTTCACGTAATGGTCCTGTTAATTGGCCACCGAGATTGTGTGATCCAACTCTATTAGATTATTTTCTTTGGGGATATGTTAAGTCTCTTATCTACTCCGATAAACCAGAGACTATTGAACACTTGCAGCACAACATTCGGAAAGTTATTAGCGAGATACGGCCGCAATCGCTGAAAAGAGTGTTCGAAAATTGGACCTCCATATTATGCCATGTACGCGCCAGTCGCGGCGGCCTCATGGCCGAAATCATATTCAACCATTAATGGCATAAAATTGTCTATTCAATAAAGCTAGTTTCCCTGATATTCAAAATGTTTTTTTTTTCATTCTATTGTAATTTAAAATTGTGAACCCCTAAAAACACCATTTTGATATGAGACAAATACCTACTTTCATGGTGAAGCAATAGCTCGGATAAGGGGCACATCGTCAGTCTGATTTGGTAGATTTTGAAAACAGGTTTGTCATACTATGTCATAGCCATGTTTGTTCTCATTATATGCTGTAGTTTTCGGATGGAACTCTTTATGTAGTAAGATTTTTGAAGTTCGCAACACAATCTGTTGAGTTTCCGTTTTTCGCTTAGAAGGTAATGTTTTCGATGCAGGTCCTCATCTATTCGCGCTTCTTTTGCCGGAGGAATTTTGCTTTCCTAGCTCGGAGGTATTTTGTTTCAGAACTTTTAGTGTCACGAGCCATCCATTTTCCACGGAGCTTTCGTTTATTTCTGATGAATTTACGCAACTGATCGTCGAACCAATCATTGCGTTATCTTGGTGGTCTTCTTCCAATTATATGTTCAGCTGCATTTATCATGGCTGAGTGCCTAGATGTTCAGTGACAATTGTTTGGTAACAATGCAGTTGTCTTCATTTTTAAGTGCATCGATATTCCAGCGCACGGTCTTGTTTGCTTGTCTCTTAAATGTGGATGATAATTTGCAATTATATTTGAACTAACTCTATTTTACCTAACGTAGATTATAATGATGGAATCGAGATTGTTACGTGATCAATTTGGTTTTTCCTTCTTCCATTATTCGATCGCCAATTAACCTTGTGGATCTTCTTATGTTGACAAAACGTACTCGATACGACTAAGTTATACAAAATAGCAAATTCGATGATGCGTTGGCTGGTGTTCTTAGTAAGCTGATGTACGCTGTCCGGACCTTTATATGATGTAGTTTCTGTACTCATACTGATTTTTACATTAAAGTCATTTACGATGACTTTAATATCATAGTGCGGGATGTTATGATACTGAAAATGTCTTCCAACTCAAAAAAGAAAATATGTTTCACATCATCTGACTTGTATTCAGTTGACGCGTGTGTATTGGCAATCGTGATATTGAACTTTTGTGTAATTGTGTAATCTACCCATGTATATCTTCATGTTGATAGGGCGGAAGTCTTTGATGTGGTCTTTGATGTAATGGAGAGTGCAGCCATTGCTGGCACTATCCCACTCTCATACTATCTAAGCTTTTGTAGTGGACGCACGTCTATTGTGTATATTTCCGCTTGGTTCGAAAGGTTCTGTAAATCTTCAGAAAGCTTAGCACGTTCCATGCTCCTATTTTCAAAGCGTTCATCGTGTACATGTTTCGAAGTTGTTGTTGTTGTGACGAATCCGATAAATTTATCCGATGCCTTTGTACAGGGTTCATAACTTGAAAGTTTTTATGAGAGTAGGTAGTTATGGGTGGGTGAGTAGGTTGTTCAGGTGGGCTGAACGCACCAACCCATGTGTGGATCGGTTGATGATAGATTTTAAGGCACCCAGTCATATCAGAAACAAGTTTATATGGCAAGCCGCTTATTACAAGACACACGCTCGCTTTATTCCGCCTTAATCTCGAGAACAGACGCTAATGCGAAATTGGTTTTTCCGGTTAATTACTCATGTCGAGTAACTTCCGCTGTTGAGGCGATCTCAACTACATCGCCTGATTCAATTAGAAGAATCCAATTTGTCTGCAATAAGGCCTGCCATATGTCCAGATTTATCTACAGTAAACCACAGAGCTCTTTTAACATGGGCTATTGTTTTGATTTCCGACTAGTCTAGATTTTTGCTTGGACCATCAGATCGTCGACCGAGAGTTTATCGTCGGCCAAGTAAGTGTTTTGCACCGGCGTGTATTGTTTCTATCACTGCATAGTTAGTAACGGTTTATCTCGGCACTGTGAATGCGTCCATACATCGCAAATGAAGTAAAGAAACGCCTTGAGGCTGTGGATCTTCCAGTAATGCGATAGCCGTATAATAACCCGTTCCATAATCCCACAGGGCATATGTGGGACATAATTGGGAGGCAAGTTTATGAAGTCAATGTCTAGCAGTTTCTTCACCAATAGAACTGATCAGAGCAAATAATTTATGCTTGGGATCAAATTCCGCAAGATACTATGGCCAATTTGATAAACTGAATGTCAGATAGGGCAGACATTAATAATTTTTAAGATTAATCATTTTAGTATTGATTCAAATGATTTTGAAATACTAAGTGAAATTTGGCTTATTTTCTTTATTTTAACGGTTTCTGTAAATTTGTCGAGTAATATACAAAATCTTGAAATAAACTAAGCTTGGAAATAATAAAACTAATTGTTTTCGATTACATTTTATGTAATAATAGATATTTCGGTAAGAACTCCACATAAAAATGTTGTTGAGATGAGATATCGTGGATATGTCCTGGATTGCCTGGAATATTTCTAGAAACCGTCAAAAAATCTCAGCTTCTAATTGATATTTATAAAGAATAAATCCCAAAAACACACTTTACTTAGGGATTGAATAATATCACTAAAGCATGCTTGAAACCAAAGAAGGTTGGATCAATCAGGGCCCAGTCTGTTTGTTTTCAAACTTTGTAGAATTGAAATAAGGATTTTCTAAGGGTTTTTACGGATGTTTTTGACTGGTGGAGTAGGCATAATCATGAAATTTGGTCAGTATTAACAAAATGTGGGATTTCCAGAAAATACTCATATGTTTTTTTAAAATTTAAGTCGTTGAAATAGGGTTGAATTAAAGGTGTTCTATTATCACATCTGGTTAATGTGGACTGATGTGTGTACTGAACAGTGAATCATGGTTTTACCAGTTTATATAAATTTAGTTTAAACAATTTGGCTACTAAGAACTGTGGTGTTTTCCATCATAGTAAATTTACGTCAACAGATTCTGTACATAATGCACTTAAATGATTAAATTTAACCACAACCATTTGCACTGGATAGGTTGGTAGCTGCTTCAATAACCAGCCCAATGAGGTCACAGGAAAAGGAATTTTTATCCCAGGTGGCCCCAACTGCTCAGTTGGATAATCCACCCTCTTACAGACCGGCTCAATGGATTCTGGGGTGAGCGAACTAGTGCGATGCCCATTTATACGAAATTCAAATGATCTAAATCACCACCTCCTAGATAAACACAGTCCGCAAAAGCACTTAGCAATGAAATTGCTTAGTTATGGAAAGAAAATGGGGAGCTAACGAAAACCAGACTGGTAGAACTTTTGGAAACTCCTGTAATTGCCTATACTAATGTTGAGTTCCAAACAGATGAGGAACTTGCAAGAGGACCTGATTGGATGCATAAACAAAATAAAAAACGTAGGAAAAACGAAGCGAAGAATTGTCGCCAGACGTACGAGATCATTCGCAAGCAAAATTTATTGGTACCTCAACAACCGATATATCTCTTGTACGGGAAACTCTTTTAATAGAAACTGGATTTATTAGAATACGTAACTAAGAATGCTACTATTCATACAGGTAATTATTAAGAACAATACTAAACATTACGAAGAACCCGGTAATGAAGCCTTTACCATCTGCTGGCTTCAGGTCAGTCTAAACTGTCATAAAAATAATTTATTACACACCTGGATAAGGTGGACCTGCCGTCCATGAAGTCGATGGTGTAAAATTTGACCATATATCTCGTGGCAGTCTGGTATAATAAATTATTAAATTTGGTAAAACCGACCTTTAAATGACATATTTGAAGTCTTTAGCGCTTGAAGCAAATTCCGTCTATCTTCACAAAAAAATAATTTATTATCTACCTAGTTATGGTTCATCTGCTCTGCACAGAGCCCACGGAGTAATATTCCATCAAACATCTGGTGGCGGTCTGGTGTAATAATTTATTAAATTTGGTTAAATTCACGTTTTGAAATAAATAATCGTTTTGGGGTCAAATTTACCCTTAGGCAAGTTAATGAGATGGTTTTAAACTTACCAATTTAATGTAATTAATTTGTAATAAATTCTGGTTCAAGAACTCGTTCTTCCAAAACGGTAACTGTAATAAAACCGGGATTTGTTGTAAGAAATTGCAATTAATTTGTAACAAATTATGGTGTAGGGTTCATTTGGTCGGTGCAGGTTTAAATTACTATGAAAATGCAGATATCGGTCGTATGTTGGACACACCATCAATCACCTGCGAGGAGACTCGAACGGCGGAAACTGTTGGAACTGGGTAGTTCTAATTAGAACAAGAAATTATTCGAATAATGTTTTTTGATTATACAAGACAATTTTACCAAAACTCCGGTACGATTAATTTTTCATTTTAGTATGCAAGTGTTGTGTATTCGAGATCCACCATATTTTTCATATGGGTTCTATTAATATTTTCTGAAGCTGCGAATATAGAACGGACAATTTTAATGAGGATGTAATGTTCTGCCGATTGACTTCTGCTAACTTTAGAAATGTGTTAGGCACTTTTATATTTTGGCATGAATCAGCAATTCATTTATTCGCCAATTTCTTGTATTTCAAAAAAAAAATCTTAAATTAAATCTTAAAATTTAGTTAAGGGTTTCGATTACACACTTCTAAGCGCTAGTTCCATTTTTATGCAGACCACGAAGCAAGCACCAACATATCGTGCAGTATTTCTGATGTCCATAAAACATTGTATATACACATATACGAGAATAATATCAAGAACGTTTGTCAATTTTCGGACAACAAAATATTTTAATTGAATTTTCTACAATTCGAAGAGAAATAAAACATTAAAAAAGGAAACCGGAAATGAGTAAAATTAGAATTTATATATTTTGGCACAAAAAACAAATAAATTGAAATAGAGGATATTTTTGTATTCAAACTCGATAAGAGACAAGTACGCGTTCTGAATGTTTATATCAAAGAAATAACTGACACATACACCATCAATATCATACACAGGAAGAAGAAATCTATATTAAGAAAAGTTCTGTCATGAAATTAAGTTGGAAATACTTGACGTTGTGGAAAATGATAAGAATGTTTGTGTGTAATTTCTGTCAGTTTCCGCACCCCATGTGTGTTGTGTGCGTGCGTAAATATGTGGTAAACATTTTACAGTGTTTTTTTATACAGTTTTTCTTTGAAAATCTATTGACAGTTTTATTGTTAAACTTTTTGGACAGTTTTTTTTTATATATACGGTTGTTGTAATTTTGGTCCCATTGAAAATTATTCAGATGATACAAAACAATTTTTTGTTCCCGGATCAAATCATTTTCATTTCAACTGGTTGTCATTGTCAAGTTTGCATCGTTTTAGGTTATGGAGGGATACACATTTTGGAATTACATATACAGTAAAAAAAATTTAGAATTATTAGGAAATTGGATTAGACGAGATTGATTTAATTCAATAAATGGAAAGGAATACTTGTTATTATTTTATTTTCATTTTGATTGAATGCTCGAAGGCAATAAATTTGTCAAAAAGTTTTTTCGATTATTTATTATTAAATGATTGTAGGATTGTCTAAATATTTTTTGGAAAGTAAATTGGACTACACTCGAATTAACCAACACCTTATTTCTGAATGATATTTTAATGGGTGGTGTCACTACGTGTATGGTATATATCTGCAGAAAGAAATGTTTCTTAAAGTGCCTAAAGTTACAGAAATGAACTTTAAACGGTAGTTCAATGCTTTTAGTCTATAATATGTATATGACAAGCATAAAATTGCTATTAAACGTTTGGTACAATAATAGAACAACCTTGTTGCAATACAATAGCACGAGACAGACAATTTCGATCATTGCCTTTATCATACACATAGTTAAATAAATCTACATCATATTATTATTGATTGATCACGATACAAGTTATATTTTATTTCTATCTATGTATTGATAAATTTTCCCACTTTTTTATCCGAAAGCTCAATAATATTGCAAACATGTTAAAAAAGACCATTCATATTGAAATAATTCAATTGGGGAGGTTTTTTGTGTGAAAACTTTTTGTTGCTTTGTATTCAAAGCTGTTTTTAGTCTGCTCGTTGTATTCCATGACTTCATTATTAGAAAGCAGCACTATAAATGTACACGTATAGACAGATATTATAGCACAGCAAAAAGCTCAAAAATAATAATTTGTAATAAAAAATGCTACAAAAATGTATATACTGTTCAAAAAATATTATAATTTTATTTTGCAATTTTGTTGTTGCAACACATAACAACATACGAATAGATGAAATATTAAATAAATACAGTAAAAATCATGTAAAAGCTCACACCAGCAAATAAAGTTTTATTTAAATTGTATTTTGTATTACAAAGTAATTATTTAACTTTTACCTACCGCTTTTTTAAACTCCATTCGTACAATTTTATTTATTAATAATTCTAAGCTTTTCTGTATGTTGTTTCCCACCCCCTACATTGTATCGAAATCAAATAAAAAATCAGCTTTTGATATACAATTTTGTTTATTTAGTTGTGTCTGTGTGTATTTGATTCCTGGATAAAATTTGCAACAAATTTACATAGGGTTTATACCTTTTTTGAGCTTTACAAATGATTGGCGGCAATTACGCGAAAATAATTTAAAAACCAGCCGGACAAGTTACCGAATTTCGATATTATTAATAATTTGTTGACAAATAGGTTAATTGAACATAACGGTAGTTTTCAATGAAATTGCATAATATAAGCCAAAACAAGTAGTTTTGCAAACCATAAGATTTTCACGAATGACACCTGAAAACCACAAACATAGGTTGGTTGGGAAGAGACCCTTTGGAGTGGAAAACCAACTATGAGTTGGGATAAAGGATAAAAATTTGTTCGCATTAATGTCACAAACGCCCTGATAGAGATGGAAGAACTGCATGATGATATGGTAGCATGCAGAAGGAGGGCAGAAGAGGACCGGTGTGAAGTTCTTGGGTAAAAGTTTTTGGACGACAATTTATGTGAGTGATTCTTTGGGAAGTTTTTGGACACAATTTTATTTCTTGGACAAAAATTTATAGAAGTGTGCAATTTTAACTTGGCTTAGAGTAGTAGAATGTCCGTGGATATACAGTGCTCGCAGCCCTGGTCTTAATATCGAGATAAGGCTTATTGATTTAAATATCTCAATGTATCCGGAACGTATATGGCCATTATGCGAGCCAATCCCTGAGATTTCTGCTATTTGGCTTAGAGTAGTAGAATATCCGTGGGTCAGTACTCGCTGTATTGATGAAATTTTAAAAATTCGATACATGATCGTTGGTCTTAAAATCCTTAATATCCAGGCCAACTTAAAACCATATAGTTCTAATCCGACAAATTAATGCTTTTTACATGTCAAATTAAAATGTTATTTTTGGTGAAAAATGTATTACATGGAAATATTTTGCCATGAGCCTAATTTCGCTAGGTTGCAACGGTACGATCTTGTTCATATTTTGCAAAAAGTTAAGTACAGATCTGGCCATCTCAAAACCATATAGATCTGATCCGACAAATTAATACTTTTTACATGTCAAATTAAAATGTTATTTTTGGTCAAAAATGTATTACATGGAAATATTTTGATCGGAGCCAAATTCCGCTAGGTTGCAACGGTACGATTTTGTTCATATTTTGCGAAAAGTGAGGTATGGGTCTGGCCATCTCAAAACCATATAGATCTGATCCTACAAATTAATACTTTTTACATGTCAAATTAAAATGTCAATTTTGGTCAAAAATGTATTACATGGAAATATTTTGCTCTGAGCCTAATTTCACTAGGTTGCAATGGTAAGATTTTTTGTGTTTTCCTAAATGTGAGATATGTGTTTTTTCGTCCTATAACCAAATTATCATAATCTTGCCAATTTAAAAATTATTCACTTCATTTTATTAAATTATTACTAAATAATTATTATTAAATAATTTTAATATACATTTTGATTTTTCATATAAAAAAAGTCGGGGCTAACTTCACATATTAAGTGTATTTGGAATAAAATATAATATAAAACGGGGCGGGGATAACTTCACACAAGAGTTAGAGGGATATAATTATGTTAGTGTTGCCTGATTATTTTTTTTAATTTCGGGGATAAAATCCGGTGATAACATCACATACGTTTTAGACAGTGATATATTTATTTGGCATAATGCAGCTCCAGGAAAGATGTATATCAAGTTTCCAAAGACTATTCTCGGTCACACGTACCTAGATGAATAAGGAGGCAGAGAGTCGGTAGAAGATTGCTGCGGAGATCCAAATAAGCTCCAAGAAACTCAACACGATGAGTAGACCGTGATGGTGGAATCCAGGGTCTCCCACTCCGTATGGAGCTAGCTGTTCTGGATTGGAACAGTGTCACTACAGAGAATGAAATAGAAGCGGATGCTGAATGAAAAATTGATAAGGTGAACGAAGCAGGGAATATCCCTGTCAAGATTGGATAGACGCGATCAAAACAGGCAGTCATTGAAGAGAGAAAACTAAGTTAGTAGTGACAGTTATTTCCCTCACGGTGGAAAGTTACTAGTGTTAACAAAAAAGGCAAGAACGAGAAACCAAATATACTGTTAACATATCGACCCGGAAGGAAGCTTGTGGAAAGGTTAATAAATCACGGATAAAACAGCGACAGAGGTGGGCGATTGTCTCCATACAACAATTTTATCGCACGGACTCAAATCTCACGCCTGTCATCGGGCCAGACTGTAAGTGGTTCTGGTGACATCAAAAATTAAAATTGTTTTGTTCGTGTGATATAAACTAGCACGAAGGCGGGGTACATACATAGAGCTTATACATAATAGCCGCGCAACAATGGCTGCAGGTTAGCTCTTTGCTTAGTAAATTGAAGGCAAATATTGGTGGTCTCCATTCTACGAATTGTAGGCTAATAAAAACAGTATCACATTCAATTATGTAAAAAGAACAGAGGTCTGGGCGGCTGCTATGGAATAATGATTACATTAATTATATTACATATTTTGATTATATTCCGTATATTGACTATAATGACTATATTGATTATATTATTGATTATAGTGATAAAATTGATGATATTGATTATATTGATTATTTTGATAACGTAGTAAGAAACAAACGTAGTAAGAACACATAACGTGTAAAATGTAAACATAAACAAATTGTGAAGTTCATTACCATTCATGTATAAAGAATATATTATACGAGTATATGTTTGTTATCTATTTCAAAATAATTAAATGATGAGTAAAGTAAATTTATAAATTGAAGTTGAACGTATTCCATATGCAGAATAGGCAATAAACTATTTAAATATTTTGTGTATGACTAAGTATAAATTTTGGTATATAAAGATCGAAAATTGTAAATTAAAATCAGAAATAAATTATATAAGCTGAGCTTCGACTCGTGAACATTTATTTCTATCCTACGTCTTTGCTGAAAACAAGTTGCATGTAAAAGTTGCAACGATAAGGTAAGGAGCTGGAGGAGGAGGTTGAAGCGTTAACTTCAGAAGCGCAGGTCACTATTCTCCACTTTTATAAACTAACTATATACTTCTAATATTCTACTAGTTTATTTTTATTACATTGTCTTCCAATAATAAAAAGTGTGTCAGCAAGAGCACCGGATTTAATTTTAAAGAAAACACATTTATTTTTGAATTAAGCAAACATTTTTATTTCAACATAAAGAAAAATAGTTCCGATTAAACGTGAAAGACAACACCAGGCAAATGGCCACCACGAAACCTCTGACACAGGGTTATTCTTTTGTTGAAATGTTGAATAATGTGCTCCGCATCAATTACATCCAATTCGGGCCACAAAAACTTCGTTAACATTTCGCGATACCGCACTCCATTAACAGTTAGCACATTTTCAGCCGTATTTTCGAAGAAATACGGACCAATTACTCCGCCAGCCCAAAATGCACACCAAACAGTTACTCGTGGTGGATGCATTGGTTGTTTGAGTATCACACAGTTTTGCTTATTTACGTATCCGTCGAGTTGAAAATGTGCCTCATCTGAAAAAATAATTTTCTTCGAAAAATCCGCATTAATTTGATGATGTTCCAACATACAATCAGCAAATTAACGGCGCTGCACATGGTCCCTTGGCTTGATTTCTTGCACCAATTGTACGCGTGCAAATGCAGATCTTTTACTAAAATTCGTTGCAGTGCTTCTGGAAATGTTTAATTTTTGACCAAGATGTCGAATGGAATTTCCTGGATTCTCGGCCGCAGATGCCCTTACTGTGGCTATATTTTCGAGTGGTCGATAAGGACGACGACGAACAATGATCTTCTTATCCATCAGCGTAAATTTGGTCTTAAATTTTGTAATTAAACGCCTCACTGTCGATTTATTTCGCGCATTATTGCGAGCGAAAACAACGTAATTGGCGAACTGTTTTCGCAAAACTTTCACCATTTTTGTAATTTTGTAATTGTGTTTTTACAATAATTAAACGTTGTTGGTTTGAATACTGCTCCATATTCTTAAATCGCGTGGTCTGCACTCAACAACTGTCAAAAAAAATCACCGTACAACTCGTATTAACAAATTGGCGGCACATTTAATTCCGGCGCTCTTGCTGAGACATCCTTTATATATGTAATAAATCCACGTACATTATAAGGCGGTTCAACATACATTACAATATTGATAATATGGATAATATTGATAATATCAGGGAGCGGACGCTCGAAATTTGTTTGGATATAGCAGCCCAGTTTGAACAAATGTCTGCGCATTACGTAATTTTTACCCTCCCCACAATCGTCTTTAAGGCCAACGACCATAGACAACGCCGATCGTATAGGTCGATTAGGCTCTGTAGCAGTTGGAAGATTACGAGGCCCATTTTTGGATATTCAAGCAAAATTCTTTGATTTAAGGCGATACCAATCCATACGAGATACACCAGCGCCAAATGCGTTCATGTGCCTACGATGGACATTCAACACGAGATATTTGAGAGCATGGTTATCTCGCGCGGCGGCGGCAGAAAGTGACCACCGAGATCATACGATTTAGCGCTTTTAGACTTCTTGCTTTGGGGCCATCTTGAAACGTAGGTCTGTGCGAATAAACGTCAAATAAATCATATTCTCAAAGTCAAAATAGCTAACGCCTCCAGAGCCAAATTTATGTGACAAAGTCATCGACAATTGGACCTCCTGAATGTGTGCCACCATAGCAAAGCTGCGACGAACATTTGAAGGTAAAATATTCCGTACTTAATGCTATAAAATATTCTTTCCTAAAAAAATAAAAAATTGGGTGGTTATCTCACATCTAACATGTTTCATTTAATTTAAAAATCGAGGATCCTTTTTGAAGAAGATTCATATTAAATTCAAGTAAGATTTATAAAAGTATTATATTTATACAATTATAAATATTCGTATAAGAGGCATACAAATTCTTACCGGATTCTTATAAGAATCTAATTCGATTCCTATAATCCCCAAATAAGATTCAAATATCGATTCATTTTAAATTTTTATAAGGTTCTTATATGTTAAGGTGCTTGTTCTTATTTCGGACTTTATTCTAACTCAAGTAATGTGGTGCTAAAGGATCCGAATCGTTTTTGGATTGTCCGCATAACATTGATTTCTTACGACACTCTACAAGATCAAGGCTAACGAAGTTAAGTCGCAGGCATGCGGTGGCTACTTGGCATCACCAAAACGACTGATTTCAGAATTATCGATTTATTTATTTTTCAAACAATGAGTCATGATCGCTCTTTGTTACCAGCATGATTTTTGAAGCAAAATGAGCCAGCGGTGCCGTCACTTTAGAAATCATACCGAACTGTAACTCACTGAGGATGTATTGGCTTCTTTCTCAACGGTTACTTGTAGGTTTTCTGAATCCCAAATACGGTTTCAATACGGATACCTTTTCTCACTGTTTCGGCAACACAGGACTCACTTTGGAAATAAGTTTTTAATATTTCCCTACAGTGGTCATTAGATTCAAACAAGATTCATATTAAACTAAACTGCATACAATGCATACGAGTAATGTCATGCCAAGCCATTCGTAGTCATACGATTCATTCGATTCATAATATTTAAAAAATTCATAAACATCATAAGAGCCTTAATATTCATCAAACTGTTAGGAGTTCCATTAATCATAAGATTCGTGCGATTCGTTAGGTTTGAAGTAGTGGATTAGAGGTGAATCTTTGGTATGAATATATCACTGTTCATGCCCAAAAATTGTATCAACCGATTTATGTAACTATGTGTAAAGCGCCCGATATATGGCAATAAAAGCACAAACATTTTTTTTTTCAATTTTATTCCAAAAACACATACAAATTATTTAGATACTGTTCAGTCCTGTACTTTAAACATCCTCCTTCGCATTAAAATTACCCCATCCAATAATTGTTTTAAAGAATTCAACTAATTTCTCCACGTTTATCCCATGATTATCCAAATTCCTCAGCTCACGATGAAATTCCCTTGAATTCTGTACAAATGAAACAAATAAAATATAATTAAATTAAATTCATAACATAGTTTTACTGTTCCATATACATTGTGTGTGTAAATTGGGACCCTCTCCATCAATCACTACTAATCAAAAAACTAAAACAAAATTATATCAAACGCTACGTATGTCGGTCAATTTTCACACCGCATTTAATTTATTACATCATTGGTAATGTTATGATTATTATTACTATTACTACCACTATTATTACCAATTTTGAATATGTACGTACCATAATCGTGTATCCGGCTTATCTAATATTTTGGAACTTACTTTTAATTTTTCATAATATCGTTCGGTATCATTGCTACCAATGTGCTTCATAAATTCTGAAAATTCATGACTTTCTTCCATTTTCTCAAAAAACATAAAGTACAGTTGATCTTGTGGTAGAACTTCTAGCAAACGTTCCAGGTATCCATCAATACCGCCTAGATTTCCGAGTTCACCGTCTGCAAAAATTATCAAAATCATTGTAAACTACTTTTAGTAGTATATAGAAGTATATAGAACTTAATTCACTCACAATCACGTTCCCTCGTCACACTAACATTTGCTTCACTTATTTTTCGGCGAGTATATCGCGCCAACTCGGCAAAATTAATGCCAATTGATTTTAAATGATTTGCAAAATCTTGTAGTTCACGCACACTAAAAATTCGGTTTCGCATATCAATAAATTCATTTGATTCGATAAAATTCGCCACAGATCGGACATGCCGATCGTGCAAATAAAATTCCAAACTAATATTTTTGATCATATCGATTGGGATTAAGTTTAAAAGATCTTCGATGTCGTGTGTTAGTGTACGCCGTGGACTTCGTTTTGCTGATTGGGGCGATGGTGCTGGTGGCGATGGTGTGGTTGGCTTGGCAATAAATGCGGCAGACTTAATAACATTTTCTAAATCTCTACCATTTTCATCGCTTTCATCTTCTTTATTATCGTTATCGTTTGATTTACTGGTATCACTGCTGCTTCCAAAAATATTATCAATTGTTTTTTCGAAGTGATCGTAATTGTTGGGATTCTGATAGAACTGAGAATTAAAATCGGGTGGCTGGACTAGTATTTTACTCGGCAGTATTGGATCGTCGGTTGTTGGCGTAGCAATTTCGGCGGATGCCTCATACGATCCGGTTAATTCATCCTCATTTTCGGTTCCCGGTATTGGGGTGCTCACCTCAGGCGTGGTACCATCCAAATTAAAACAAATCACAGATGAGACCACAATTATAATAAATATGAAACCCAAACAAAAACGTGGGCTCATTTTAAGAATTTTTTTCAAATTAATACTTATTTTTAAAATCTACAGAATCACAATACTATAGAGAACCGATCTGTACCGCGATAATTCAACAACTAAATAAATTTTATCAAATTTTCTCTTTTGAATTCGTTTTAATGCGTTACCCCAGCATATTTACATATATTCCCATATGGGAAGTAAGACAAAGATTGTGTAATGTATAAAACAAAAGGTGACGGGTATTGAGATGAAATATCGCAGGCAATTGTGGAGAAAAATAGAACCGACCACTCAGTTCAATTTAGGGTGATTGCACGTAACACGAATCCATTAAACATAAATTTATTATTTTATTGTAACAAAGATATTATTTCAAAATAAATCTCTAAGAATTTCCGGAAGAATAATTTATTTAAATTAAATTAAGTTTGTGCACTCACATAAGTAAGTAAGTTAAAGTAGTTTTCTGTAATTCGTTTATCTTTGTTTCAGCAAACAAATTCATTTGGTTCGGTTAGTTAGATCATTTATTGTCTTTATTGTTATATTTTGATTTTTCAATCTGTGTATTGAGATAAGATCATTAACTCTATAAATTGGGTCACTACTTAAGTTTTGACTGTACGTAGGAATCACTAAAGAAAAATATTTAGTCTGGTATTGTGAATAATCAGATATTCGTATGCATATACGGAAAATATGTACAAAGCAATTAAAGCTTTCAAGGATCGTCTGAATAAGCGATTATTTCGATTTACATATTTAACAATGTTCTCAGGTAATCGAGCTTTCGACAAAAAAAAACAAAAGCGATGTTAAAAATTAATCGCGAAAGCAAATTGCAAACTGCGCACGAGATAGTTTGTTTATCGACGCCATTTTTTAATGACTGCTTTCAATGAAGTGCTCGGAATCACTTATCATCATCCATCATCATTCTATTTATAGTTGTGATTTGTTGTATGGCGTTTTCGTTTTTGATTTCATAACCAATTAGAAAAACCAAACGGATAAAAAAATTCATATTAAAATGGGAAAATTCATTTCAACCATCCAACTATTGTCTTTTGGTTATGATGATAAACTAGGTTCGTTTTTATATGTACGTATATGCTCGAGTGTATAAAATATGTTATGGAGGGTGGAAATATAACGCAATAATAAAAATCCATCAAGCAAGAATTATTACATAAATAAAAATGAAAAAATTCTTGATTTTCCCTGGAAAACACTTTTTTATATGCAGAGAATAATAATAAAATTTTGTACGATGCCACAATGTCGTTGGTGTTGATTAGTAATTGTTAAAGTTGAATGTTTTGTTTTGTTTTGTTTATATGTATAGTGCACAAATACGCTTGAAGGCGGTGTAATCAAATAATTAGTAAGAAAATTGCATTATACTGCAGTTCACCGATCTTATTATCAGGAATAAAGAAATAGACTCCAGAAATGTGGATAAGCTGCTGAACTTAAACTAAAGCAATATGAACAGCTTTTTCGGCTATAATTTCTCGACTAATGAATTTAGTCGTATTAGCAGATTGGTTTTAACAATTATTGACTTAATTAAAATTAATTTACAATATTTTATTTTACTGGTATACAATGAACACGCTTGAAAATCTACGCACTAAGCCAACTGTAATCAACTAATCTGATAATTTTGTTTCAGATCCAAATATCTCCTCGGGTTGTATCATTATCAGATTGGAATACTAAAAATCGAAACAACTTCTTCGATTGGTCGCTTGAGTTTTCGAGTGCTTCAATAATATAGAAAAAGATTAAGTCAGAAATTTTAGGACAAAATGACGAGCATGACCAAGATATACAAGAAGTCGACAAAGCATCGATAAGGAACGTATTTCAAGATCACCTAAGTAGGCCACGGTGTGATTTTCAAGCAACTCCACAGATGTAACAGGTTCGATTGACCGGTTACCACGAAGTAAAACAAAAAGGGAACCTTTCTTTTAATGGTACCGATAAAAGCAATGTTTACGATTTTAGGTATCGATTAGAACGGATGGCTCAAGATGATGGATTTCCCAAAATTCTTTAACGAGAGTATTACACCCTCTTAAAAAATAGCGCGAAGACTAGTATTGGATCTTTAAATCGGATGATCTGAATGCAATACACAAACGAATGAAACGAAATATGTTGGTGAGAATAAAAACACAAAACACCTAGAATTCTGGCACAAACTTTATTGCACAAAATCAACACTCAAATCATTGTAACTGATCTCATCAGCTGTTCTCCAGTTTCAACCTAAAATTAAACGTAAGAAAAAAGAATTAAGCATGTTATACACTTGCCAGTTTCATTATAAATAATAATAATAATAATAATAATTTTAACCAATATTTTTGTACCGGAATATTTGTTATAAATCTGAAAGTAAAATTTATGTAATTAATTATTAAATTCAAATTTGAAATAATATTTTTTATACTTATCTTACGGATGTGAAGTTCTTAACAAAACCACAAAATTAACAAAAATCATATTTGTTAAATTAACAAAAACAAACAGTGGGTAAAAGCAATGTTTACAATGGAAACCTGACAACAGACGGATTTCTTTTAATTTTAACTATTTTCTTTAAATAATCAAAACTTAATTTTGATTGAAATAAAATAAAAAAAATTAGTTGTTGGAAAATCGGATCGCATAGAATATTTTGGCGATTTTTTGGGTTACACTGTATCAATTATTGGCCAGATCACAGAGATTCTACCGAGTAGTGGCTAGTATCAAATAATGGCACAAGAGGTGTTCTTTGAAATAAAATTGGTCCCATCGAAAAACTACGAGATTTTCCCATTTGTTAATGCGTTGGAAAATCGGATCGCATAGAATATTTTGGCGATTTTTGGGTTACACTGTATCAATATTGGCCAGATCACAGAGATTTTACCGAGTAGTGGCTTGTATCAAATGATGGCACAAGAGGTGTTCTTTGAAATAAAATTTGTCTCATCAAAAAACTACGAGACTTTCCCATTTGTTAATGCGTTGGAAAATCGGATCGCATAGAATATTTTGGCGATTTTTGGGTTACACTGGATTAATTATTGGCCAGATCACAGAGATTCTACCGAGTAGCGGCTAGTATCAAATGATGGCACAAAATGTGTTCTTTGAAATAAAATTGGTCTCATCAAAAAACTACGAGATTTTCCCATTTGTTAATGCGTTGGAAAATCGGATCGCATAGAATATTTTGGCGGTTTTTGGGTTACACTGTATCAATATTGGCCAGATCACAGAAATTCTACCGAGTAGTGGCTAGTATCAAATAATGGCACAAGAGGTGTTCTTTGAAATAAAATTGGTTTCATCAAAAAACTACGAGATTTTCCCATTTGTTAATGCGTTGGAAAATCGGATCGCATAGAATATTTTGGCGATTTTTGGGTTACACTGTATTAATTATTGGCCAGATCACAGAGATTCTACCGAGTAGTGGCTAGTATCAAATGATGTCATAAGAGGTGCTCTTTGACATCAAATTGGTCTCATCAAAAAATTACGAGATTTTCCCATTTGTTAATGCGTTGGAAAATCGGATCGCATAGAATATTTTGGCGATTTTTGGGTTACACTGTATTAATTATTGCCCAGATCACAGAGATTCTACCGAGTAGTGGCTAGTATATAGCAACCAACTTTATGAAATCTACTACCAAACGAGGTTTAAAAGTTACATCTCTTGTATTTAAGATAAAATAAGGAATGATCAACGGCATGAGATCAACGGTTATCCGGAACATATGACATTTAAAGAGCAAACGGAAAATCGAGAAAATTTAGGTTAAAATGATTCTTAATCTAGAAATACATGGCAGGATGAAAAATGTTTAGTTTCAATTCAAACAAAGGATCGAGCACGAAAACGGAACCTTTCTCAATCATAAGGCGGTCAACCGACTGTTCTACGCAGTTTTCTAAAACAAATCGTTAGCGACTTCTGTCCATGTTATAGCGCTATTTGCAGCGAATCTGGTTAGTCCTAACAGTGTACCGAACTGAAATTATTTCTCTTCACTCTAAATCAGACAGGCGTTATCTTCCAGCGAGCACACAACACATATTTTCGTTCAGGCAGTTTGACAATCGATTTTCTATTTATAGATTTTCAACAGGCGTGTGATAGCATCGAGAGGAATACATTATGGAGTGTCTTGTCGCATTTGGGTTTTCATCAAAAATGAATAAACAAAATATTAACTCTAGGTTTTAGTCGAAGGCAAGCTCTCGGAGGTTTTGGAAATTTCATCAGGAGAGCGGCAAGGACACCCAATATGTTAAACTCTGTTCAACCGTTCGTTAGCATGTCTTTGACCAGCGCAACATAGCGCAGTTGTTTATACTTCAAATCAAGCCAATGTATATTGGTGTGATATGCATTTTGGCTCGTATCATCGTGCTTCTCAAAGAAGTTCTGCTCCTGGTGGAAATAACACCCCAACTCCATATGAGCGAAAGTGAAAACAAAATATATGACTGTCGCAAAAAAGGCAAATACGTGAACAAATTTTAGCAGGCTACACACAATACGAAAAGGTAAATGAGTTTAAATAACTGGAATCGATGGTAAATGTGAAAAACTTAATCTCTGAAGACATAACATCGACAATCGCATCAGATTATCGAGCATTCTACGCTAACATTAAATTTGGAAAGCGATGTTAAGACCTGTCAAAGAAAACAGTTAAATATTGTAAATCATTTCCTATCATACTATCATCTAGGAATAATCGTTAAGGCTTAAGTAGCTCGAATACGTTCTACGTTCACAAAATCGTACAACAAAACAGACCCTGGAGTCGGCACCAATGAAGTCAGAACTTAGCGAGAGGCCTTCTATTCAGTATATAGACGACGATGAACAGGACTTGCAAACCACGTCCTATTATTGCTATTATGCTTTTTATGGGATCTAGTGATTTAATATTTTGGGTCTGGTGATCAACTATTTAAAAAAATTGCGTTTTTAATAAAAGTTAAATTATTTAATGTTTTTAATTAATATTAGATTAAGGAAGAAACTGTTAATTAAGTAGTGCGGATTGGTATTGTTATTGAATTTTAAATAAAGGCAAAATTATTATTTATTGTTCGCCGATCGATCCGGGTCGATTCAAACTTTTTATGGAAACCTTCATTCACATTTTTTAAGACAAATTTTGATTAGAAGCCTAGGCAGTGGGCGGATATGCGATATTTCATGAAATTGGGAGTGAACCTGATCAGCGTCAACAAAGGCAGCTCTTATTTATCAGAAACATTACATTTATTGGAAAATGTTTTATTGACCTTGTCCTTTATATGTGTACTGTCTGAATGGATAGTCAACTTCTACTGAACTAATCGTTTTAAAAGATATTGTCAAAGATTTGTTTTGCTTTATGTAGGTTTTAAAATACACAAAAAGTTTCTAAACAAAACGATCAATGTATCACCCAAACCTTTTTTTACACGGCCTTTTTCTACATGGTTTTGGAAAACAAAAATTTTAGGCCTTTTTATCGATGTACTACATTTCACCGTGTAAAAAAGGTTTGGATGCACTTTTTGAAGAAAACATGTTGCGTCAACTGTCACTGGTGATACCGAACAGGATGATTTGATACCTCCGATGATGCCTCGGAGGCATGGTTGTGCCAAGAGCACATACTAGCATAGAAGCCAAATGGGGCTATTACCTTCAACCGTCAGCCACAGAATAATTTCACAAAAAGTTCACTTTCGAGGGCTTTCAAGATCTCCGGGTTTAACGACTCCGCGATTTTTGCTTTGGTTTATCTAAAATATCTCCTAAATTATCAAGATGTAAGATTTAACGTAGAGCCAAAATTTTCCAAGGAACATACATTTTGTAAATTGTAAGATGAAACTCTCAATATTTTAGGGGGTATCACCAAACCTCCAAGACTGTAAAAGCACGAAAATAACACCCGCATTCGGTATTTAAATAATTTGAAAATCAAACGCCTTTCGGTATAAAAGGAACTTAAGCTACCTTCCAGTTTATGGTGACTTTTGTGTAGGATTGGATTACAATGATTGAAATTGTTCACTTATTTTACTTGGCAATGAAAGTAGAAAATATAAAGCCATTTCGTATGCCAGCAAAATACTAAATAAGGTTGGAAAATAGCGTAATCGAACAAGAACTTTCAACTATCGTTTGTGCCACACAATTTATTATAGACCCTACTTATTTGTCAGATAATTTAGTATTGTTACTGACCATCGGCCATCAATGATGGTGGAGTCTTGTTTCAGTGAAAAAGGTATATGTTAGTGAACCCTGCAATAGAACATTTTAGAAAATTTCAAACGATCCGTTCAGTACGGCTACCAAAGATTTGACGACACGATTAAAATTGTGACTTATTTTCGACTTAATTTAACATAATATTGTAAATATAATTGTTGAGGTTGATTGTCGCTTCGGTCGGAGAAATTTGTAATTCTAAATTTTGTAAATGGAAATTTTATAAGTAATTGACTTAACCTGAACACAACATAAAAAATTACGAATACAAATTGTTCTAAGAGCCATAGTTCTCCACGTATCGAATAATCTATAAAGTACAAGCAAATAGTAAAGGGAACGTAATATTTTGACAAAGTTTAATAAATCTGGTACAAAACTAGTAAAAACGTAAAATAATTTACTAACTCTAATTTCCAATTTAGACCGCTTCAAGTCTAAATTGTACAACCGCGTTAAGAAAGCTCCAACAGCTAAACGGTTTGTCTTTAGTAACGAAACTAATCGAAAGCACAAGATTTAAAATAGCTAAAAATAGAGAAATAAATTAGAAAGAGACAAACGTATTTCCTATAAAGTACCTATTCCGATAGACAGGCGAGATAACGGTGCTATGTAACTTTTTGCTTTGCAAATGTTGGATAGTGCAAGCTACCCTGTAACCAATATTTCGAATCGCACGAATCTACACTTGAATTGCAAGTTCAGAAATAAATAATTTTCAATTTCTATTTAAATCTACAGAATCCAGTTGACTATGTAATGCAAAACCGAATAGTAGCTCAAACAGTAAATTATTCATTGTTTGATACTCGTATGATTACAGATGATTAAAACACTTACCGTAATGATGACGATAACGGCATCATTTTTAATATTCTATAATCACTACACAAAACAAATGTAAAACGCATAAAAGTATTTAAAGAAAATTAGGTTTAAAAAATTAATCCACTTTTCACAAAAATTAACCAACCGCTATAAAATTTTCAACGCGGCACAACCCCGATTTTACTCTAAAACTGAAAATGTGAAACCGTTATATTTAATAAATTCACATGTTTGCGACGAGACGCACTTGAATTCAAATACACGACTAAACAAGTAAACACAAATTACCTCGATAGGTCTATTTCGTTGTTTTTAAATCGCATTGGTGTGTGTGAAACCGGAATGTATTGATTGTGATGTTTTAAGTCGAGTTACTATTGGATTGGTATGCGGTTGTATACTGTATTAACATATAAAATTGGGGAAAATGGTCTCGTGATATAACCTTGATCTTTTTGATGCGTCCATGTGCAGCTATAGGTAGAAAGATTTGGGTTAGACCCTAAGAGCACTTTTGATATCAGGTTGCGATCATTAAACGCCTATGAGATTAAGTCAATACTCTAAGCTATCGTCGAGTTCAGCTTGGTCATATAGCCACAGTATATTCTCCATAGAGCACCTGGCACGATAGTTGTCTTGCTCTTTTGATAAATTATTTCGAAGACAAAGTTCTGAAGATATAAACCCCAGAAACCTAGTTTAGAGATCGAGTCTCTTCACTGCATCAACCACTGGAGGCTGACATGGTCTGTTATGACTGTAAACCTGTAACCCTCGACATATTTGCGGAACATAATGGCGATAACAGCAGCCAAAAATTCCAACTCAGTTACCGAGTAATTTTTTAGCAGTAACCCGCTTTTGAGAAACAAAAAACAGAGATTGACTGTTCATCAACATACTTGGTCTTTTGAAACAGGACTCCTTCCCCAAGGGTTTAACCCTTTGTACTCGCATCACAGCAAACATAAAAGTGTTTAAAGTAGTCTGGATTCGTAAGAATAGAAGATGTCAACAGCATAATCTTAAGCCTCACAAACATTCAAGGAAGCGTCGGACTTATTTAACGGATTTTGGTGTCGGGAAGTTTATAACGGCTTCAACTTTGGTTGTCGAAGGGCTTCGATACTTATTATGAACCTAAGGTAGCGAATCTCTCTCATTCAAACGTGACTCTTATCAACATTGATGGGTAGTATTCTGTGCGAGAGGGAATCAGCAATGATGTGACAAGTGAATCGTCTAAGTAGACGAAAACCTGTTCATGCATCAATCTACACAACGATTGGGCAGCATGCAGAGCCCAAAACAACATCACTTTAAACTGAAAAATATTCATCCGGGTTAACGTTTAACGCCGAAAGGTATTTTTTATAAGTCCAGTCTTGACATATATATTTAGTATCCTTAAGTCGAGCTAGCAGACCAACTATAATTAGTGGTTGATAAGACTCTTTGACAGGCACGCTATTACACGCTCTATTCTATGAATGCCTCCCTGCATAAATTTTCGATTGAATTATTGTGATACTGGGAAATTTCTTTGTTTTATAAGGTAAAGTCAACCCCACATAAATGCGATGCTCGTGGAAGTTGGTACATCGTTCAAGGAAGGAAATTTGTAAATAACTTGATCTAAAACTCAATTCCAAGGTATAGTCGGTGTTTCAAGGTCGGTGTTGGCCGGACCATCACTCGTGTAAACGGTGTAAACGGTAAACGGTGTAAAATTGACAAAATTAGGGTTCATAACACCACCGGTTGCTTTGATGTAATCCAGTAATTTGACGTAATCGGTTGGTTCGATACTATTAGGTGTAAATGGATAATTCAAAGAAGAATGGTCTAACTGCTTTTCTGGAGATTGGTTTTACGTGAAATGTCAATGTCCATCCCAGTTTCGAAAGTGTTCGACCTAAAGTTTTTTGATTTTGAAATTTTTCACAATTCTAACAATCAATTTTTTTTTTAATCTGGCATCCTGCCTTGGAATCAGAATATTCCTAACAGATCCCGAGGATAGTCGGGAACCTCCTTGCTAAAAATGTCTAGTCATCGAGGATACGATTTCATTTACAAGATTTCTTCAACCACTTATAGTTCTCAACTCTTTTATCTTAAATTATCTGCTGGTCCAGATACTTATTCAAACTAACGACTAGCAAAACTTTCAAATTTAAATAAGAAATCACTGATGTTAATTTCTTTGGAACCATCAAAATTTAAATTGCGTCATTTCGGGAATTTATCTAGACCAGGATTATGATTCTTACGAAGAACTGAACGGTTGAACGGTTGAAGTGACGGCAGATGTGGATAAGGTACATTAAAATGTGTAAAACGGGGCTGACTAATTACGTTTCTGAGTCCCTTGAATCCCGTGAATCCCTTGAATCCCCGAGAATCCTGTGAATCCCTTGAATCCCTGTGAATCCCCGAAAATCCCTCGAATCCCCGAGAATCCCGTGAATCCCATGAGTCTCATGAATCCCCGTGAATCCCATGAGTTTCATGAGTCCCGTGAATCCCATGAATCCCATGAGTTCCATGAACCCCGTGAATCTCATGAATCCAATGAGATTCATGAGACTCATGAGTACAATGAATCCTGTGAATCCCATGAATCCTGTGAATCCCGTGAATCCCCGTGAGTCCTTTGAATCCGGTGAATCAATTGAATCCCCGAGAATCCCGTGAATCCCTGTGAATCCCATGAATCCCATGAATCCCGTGAATCCCCGAGAATCCCTTGAATCCCCGAGAATCCCGTGAATCCCATGAATCTCATGAATCCTCGTGAATCCCATGAGTTTCATGAGTCTCATGAGTCCCATCAAGCCCATGAGAGCCATGAGTCCCATGAATCCCATGAGTCCCATAAATCCCGTGAATCCCCGTGAATCCCTTGAATCCCAGTGAATCCCATGAATACCATGAGTACCGTGAATCCCGGTGAATCCTATGAATCCAATGAGTTTCATGAGTCTCATGACGGTTGAAGGTAATAGCTCCATTTGGCTTCTATGCTTGTATGTGCTCTTGTCACAATTATGTTAGAACCATGCCTCCGAGGCATCATCGGTGGTATCAAATCATCCTGTTTGGTATATATATATATATATATATACAGTGCTGGGAAAAAAAAGTGGGACAAACGAATTTATTGCAAATTGGAGTCTTTTTTTGCAAAAATTACAAAACTTTTGAAAACAATTTGTTTATTGTTTCATTTTAAATACATGTATGACGTAATTTTTTGAAAAAAAAAAATTTACCTGCAATTTAGGGGCAGAACCCCGAAAAATGCCAAAATATTCAAAATACGTTGATGGGTGTTAAAGTAATGTAATAAATTAAACACTTATTTTTTATTTTGTTGTTTGTGTTTTATTGATTTATAGAAGTTCAATCTTTAATATTAATATTTTGTTGGACCGCCTCTTGCTTTTATTACAGCGATACACCTCCGATTCATTGAATTTGATAAATTTCTCAAAGTCGCAGGAGATATGGATTCCCAAATCGTGATCAACAAACTTTTTAAAGCTTCAATCGATTCTGGGCGCTTCCTTGCTACTTCTAGCTTCATTATAGACCAAATATTTTCAATTGGATTTAAGTCTGGACTATACGGGGGCCAGTTCAACACATCGATACTGTTTTCTTCGAAGTACTTTTTTACCTTTAAATGAAGAGATAAGAAAAAAAACAAGTTTTTAACAAATTATTTATGTTTATCTGAAAGCCAGTTTGTCTATCTACAATTCAAAATTAATAACTCACCACTTTGGCGGTATGGCACGGAGCGTTGTGCTGTTGAAAAATAAATGGGCAAGTCTCGCCAAAGAACTTTAACACAGAAGGCTCTAATTCGTTCTGAAGGACCTGCAGATAAACAGCTGCTATCACGCTGGAACTAAGGAAGCACAATCTACCGGTTTCATGTCCAGAAAAGCATCCCCAGACCATAACTCCTTCATTTTTCGGTGGAAGTCTTAAAAGACATTCGTTGCTAAGTCTCTCGCCCGGTTTTTTCCTTACGAGAATTCTTCCATCTCCACATGTAGCTTGAATTTTGATTCATCGGAGAAGATCACTTCATTTCACATCTCTGGAGTCCAAGAAACATGCGCCTGGGCCCATAGCAAACGTTTTTTTTTCACTAGTAGTGTGAACTCAGGCTTCTGGACTGGTTTAAGTGCTCTCAAACCAGCTTTAACAAGTCTCTTTCTCACTAAGCTGGCTGAAATTTTTTTTCCCGTTGCTCGCTCAAGATCCTGTCTTATGTCTGATGAAGTTTTAAAACGGTTCCGACGACATTGTAATATTATAAAACGATCTTCCACTGGAGTTGTCTTTCTGGGCCTTCCAGAGCCTTTCTTTCTTTGTGTACTGCCCATCTCTCGCATTTTTTTAAGATTCCTTGCTACAGTACTTTTAGGAATGTTTAATCTTTCAGCTATTTTACGAATGGTTAAATTTGCTCGCGCCAAAATCAACATATTGCTTTTACACTGCTCACTAACTTGTCCCATTTTTTTTAACTAAAATTGCACTTTATTCTTTATTTGACTAGAATCACTTACAGAATAACTTAAACCTTACAAAATATGCACTATTTATACTCAAAAAAAAAATCACAGGCAATAAAACATCTGCACCCTAATGACGGCCGAGAACGGTAGGCGTAAAATAAAATAATTGCTTGACCAATTTATTGCACATCAGTTGCGGGGTTGTACCGGTGTAATTAAAACAAAAGACGGTCCAACAAAATATTAATATTAAAGATTGAACTTCTATAAATCAATAAAACACAAACAAAAAAATAAAAAATAAGTGTTTAATTTATTACATTACTTTAACACCCATCAACGTATTTTGAATATTTTGGCATTTTTCGGGGTTCTGCCCCTAAATTGCAGGTAAATTTTTTTTTTCAAAAAATTACGTCATACATGTATTTAAAATGAAACAATAAACAAATTGTTTTCAAAAGTTTTGTAATTTTAGCAAAAAAAGACTCCAATTTGCAATAAATTCGTTTGTCCCACTTTTTTTTCCCAGCACTGTATATATATATTAATGTTTGTTTGTTGTCTTGGACCGAAGCAAGTTCGGCTTTTCGCAGCGGCCGATTTGAAGACGTACGAATTTACTTCACCGATCGTACTCAGATGATGAATAACCTCGTTTGCACCATAAAATCCAATATCTTAAAAAGCATTATATTTTTTCTAGCCAGTATACTGACTTACTGAACGCACCAAAACTGTCTTCGGCATTGAAATTTTATTTAAACACAAAAAACACTTTGAATACATTGGTTGAAATAAGCACAATTCAACAAACCCAGACAAAAAAAAACGTAAAACCCATTAAAAACAATCCTGAAAATTATTTACAAGATTTTTTTGTCGCCAACAAAAACCAAAATCCACAAATTTTATTTCAATAAATGCAATTCCCATTTTCCGCTTTTCTTTTTTATATGTAACACAAAACTTCTCTGTATGAATAAAAAAAACTTTTTAAATTTTTCAAAAATTTGTAATTACAATAAAATTCTTTTGTTCTAATGTATAAAAAGTTAAATCCAAGTCTTAAAGATTTTCTTTTTATTATTGCGTTCATCTTCTTGAGATGATTATTTAAAAGAATAATTACAAAATTTATATTATGACATTTTCATTGTCGCCTATATATAAGAAAAAAGTTGCGAAGCTTTTCTTTTTATTACTTTTAGAAAACGGATGTTACATACACACAATGGAAATGGTTTATTTTCTCCAAGAAGAACAATTACGTCTATGGTGAAGCACAGAAAATAAATTTTGTTTTGCCCTCCATCTGTTCAGCTTGCGTGTCGGCTATAATTCACATCCCTGACTTTTGTGTTTTTCATTTTTTTTTTTTGAATAGTGACAAACAACAATGAATGACAAAAAAGTCTAAATAACGGAAATAAAAAAATCTCCAACGATTATTCTTTCTTCTATAACAAACAATTTAAGTATGATGGTGTTATACTTTTAACCCTTTATAGGCGTATAATTACTTCACACATTTATATTTATTGTTCACCAGAGAGAAAGACTTCAGTACATTTTTGTAAAGCCAAATCCCGTACAAAAAACAATTTCATATCAGTTCGGAACATGAAAACAATAAATAAAATGATCAACCCTTTAAGATTTTTTCCCGCATCTTAATGTTTTTCATCTTAAAGAAAGTTAAATAAAACAATTAAGGAAAAACCATTAAATCTTATTTTAGTTCAATTGAAAAAAAGAAAAATAATAATAAGAAAAGGATATATACAAAACAAGGACATAATGCTGGTGGGTTATCGCTTACATAGTATACGAGTGTGTGGGTGGCAGTACAGTAATTTATTAACGAACGAAACAATTCTTTTTGTCATTTACACACGAAAATTAAAGTGAAAAACCAATTAAATTTTCTATTTCTTTTGTTTTTCGACAAAGTTTGTAATAAATTTTTTCTACCGTGAAATTTTATTACATTCTCTTTCGGTTCTAAGTTCTAACCCATGGTGCTGTAGTTTAATGTGTGTTCTTATTTACGAGTATTATAATTTCACAAAATGTTCCTTTAGTAGTAACTTTGTACTAACACTGAAATGTGTAAAATAAAAAATGTATGTCCTTTTTCTAAGAAATACTAGTTTGTTCTAATTTTGATTGTTGATATTTCAAAATTGTCCAATGTTCGGAATTTGAATTGAAATTTGACCCTTCTACGAACTATACATATACATCCGCGGATAAATGTCACGATTTTCACTTTGGGATAAATAAACTAGCTTTCGATTAATTTAAAAAAGCACAGAGGAAATAATTTGAAAGCTTTAAATACTACGAGTACTTATCGTAAGAAGTAAGCTCTTTTGTCTTGTAAAATTGTAGTATTTGACTTACAGCTGTTTAGCTATTTATTGAACGTTAATCAAAGGCAGCGTTGTGTCGAGTTGTCTACACTACATAGTTAAATAATATTCTACATGTGTAGGCAATGTATGTATACAATTGAAAAATGGCGTCGACAATGGAGCGAATGTAAACAATGTCGAACATGTTAGTTTCCGCCAGCAATCAGCAATAGTATATGATTTATTTGTTAACGGAACCATTAAAAAATGGAGGGCTCCATTCTTTCCTCATATTTAAAACATTTGGGCTCAAGTTCTTTTTAATGAAAACGAATTTAACGATCTGTGACATTTAGAATGACTATTGGTCCATGAAAAAGATCTGTACAAATGGGTATCTCGCTTACTCACATTGGATCAAAAACAGTAACGCGCCGATGATTCCCCGTTACACATGAATCCACCGTTACACTTCGAGGTCAAATGGTCAATCAGCTGAGTGGACAGCAGCCCCGATGAAAGGCGTCCGAAGCGACCGAAAAACACAAATGTCGGTTGGGATGGTTTTGGCCTCCACGTTTTGGGATGCGCAAGGGATTTCATTCGTCGATTATCTTGAGAATGAAAGGATTATGCGATTGAAACAAGTGTAACAGAATTGTGTCCATTTCTGTTACTGACCAATCCCAATAGTACTAATTTCCCAAGAGCATGACCCCGAAGATAATATCTTCAACAATTTCTATGTAATGTGACCATCATGTTTTGATTTTCTACATTTGTAGGGTTTATTTAATTGAAGGTAACGTAATTTACTCACATTAGAATATTTTGTGTGCCGCGGTTGATCGAGTAAAATTGGGTTTTTTTGTTTTTTAGTGATTTTAAATAAAATAAAATAGTCTTTTGGCGAGCAGATTTTTTTTCTATTGGGTAAGTAAAGAAGTATAAACAGTTGAATTAACACAAACTAAATAACGTGGGTTGCTACCGACAGCCTGTGGAAAAGATACTGTTGACGCTAAGCGGCTCTTTTCTTTTCACAGACCTAGATAGCATACCACTATCATCATCTTTACTAACACTACCCACCCCATTTGGACCAATGTGCCAATTTAAGTTAGTTTAGAGTAAAATGTTGGTATAAGCATTTTATACAACCACACTCGGGTTTTGCCCAAACGATGGGTTGATAGGTTGGTCCACTATTTCGGAGTCCGATGTCCAATTCATTCCTTCCTCATTTCTTTTTAATTTGGTTCTTAATGCGGTAATCTAGGCTGTTACCTGGGTACCCCAAAACCCACACCGTTCCCGTCTACCAGACTAAGCTGCAAGAACCAATGCCGCATGGGGTACCAGGCAGATAATGGCAATTCTGTGAAACTGGGTTGACTTTATCGGTAGCTAAAGTTTAACCCGTTTCAAGTGGCGCCCAAACACAGGGACACAAGATCAGTTCCAAATTTAATTAAATAATTTATTTATATATGTAGGCACCAGTTTTCCAAGTGGCGCCCAAAATTCGGCAGGAGCTCAATAGTTCAACATTTAAATGTAGTAATTTAAATTTTGCTTGAGAAAAAAAGGTTTGAATTCAATTTAACCATTTCAGGACAATTTTAAGTGTGGCCAGAATTCGGCCAAATTAAGTTTTTTAAGTGAAAAAAGTGATTTAAGTGATAAACAGTGTAATGAATGCTTAGTGAAGAGAATAAGAATTTTTTTTTGTGTGAGTATGGTTTTGTGTAGTCATGCCTTTTCGGTGTGTCTGACCTAATTCTGGGTGGCTCGTACACACACAGATGAGTTCCTACATTGTCGTTCCTGTACTGGATCACCGAGTATTCAGTTCGCCTGTGGCAAGTTACAACCCGCA
Organism: Nephrotoma guestfalica; assembly: GCA_963691935.1. Taxonomy (NCBI): domain Eukaryota; kingdom Metazoa; phylum Arthropoda; class Insecta; order Diptera; family Tipulidae; genus Nephrotoma; species Nephrotoma guestfalica. The sequence goes on from OY829915.1 coordinate 166,464,171, forward strand.
CCCTGAGGTGTAAACTGATATTTGTGGTGGTATCTGGAACTGGACGATTCATTCTTTTTACAACGGTTCATTCTATGCACCAACAAAAATGTTATGCGGTTTTCGTGTACCTTGCACAACGTACAATTCTGCAATTCTATACTGGCAAGGGTGAGTGATGCGATCCCTGAAGTAATGAGCATATCTCTTTCCTGCCAAGCGACGACCTTGGGTGGTATAAAGGGCTGCTCATTCTCAGGCAAGTTGACACATCATTTCGCATCCCAGCTGGAATTGTAAAATTGAACCCCTGTCCATCCTCCCTTTATTGGCAACAATTTAGCTTGAATTTACCTCAGCTAAAATTTTGTCATTTTTAAAATTAGATAAAAATGGAATTTCCAATTTATTACTTCATATTTAAGATTTGGCGTACTTTCCACTTCACTTTATTAAAATTTTTAAATTATCATCCCTCGGGATGGGGTCGCCAGTCTACTCGTTTAGGTAATAGTTGCATCCAAGGTACAACTTGATTGGTTGGTCATACTTACGAGTCTGCAAGTGGGTGTGCATTGAATACAAATTGGCCATAAATCGGCCGAGTTGGTATCGCAAAGTAATGGAAATTCGTAACAACAAATGACTCCAAATGTAAAAGAAAAAAGCGCACGTCGACCAAGACACTGCCCTGTTTCACACGTCATTGGCTACGTCGGCAAAATAAACGATCGAATAACCTATAAACGATCCCGTCAATGAAATAAATGAGTCATTTTGCAAAAAGTTCGTGGCAAATAAAACATTGTTAGTTTATTAATAGACCCACAAGAATTTTTGAATTCACTAGATCCTTCCGGCCTGCCACATTACGACCTGATGATAAAAATCGGTTTATTCATAATGCTTTTAAGAAATTTAAGCCAACCGAACATGTGTAATGGCACAAGACTAATAAAAGACTTGCGAGGTAATTTATTTGTGGTGAAGATTCTGATCAGGCCAGCTGTCAACTAGCGCACATTCCACGTATTAAAATGGTACCGACGGATCTTTTAAATGTTTGCAGTTTCCGCTTAAAATGTTATTTAACCTCAAAATAAATAAGTCTCAGGGGCAAACATTTTCGCTGATGTGGTATCGACTTGAGAAAAGAGGGCTTTTCTCTTGGACAATTATATGATGGCTTGTCTGGAGTGGAATCTCCCGAAAACCAATATATTTTACTAGCAGTAAGAAATAATGGGCAAATTCTTTATTAATATTTTCATCTAACCATCTATCTCATCCTAACTGCCCCTCTCCCTCCCCTCTCTTTTTTGTTTTATGGTAAAACTAATAAAAAAATTCAGTTTATAATATTGCCTGATTAACACATAAGACCGATATATTTATTGAATTAACCTTTGTCAATGTATATTTAACTCAGATTTGTCTATCCGCGCAAAGTCAGGAGGAGCCAACTAGTTATCGTTGTTCTAGACTGGATTGAAATGTGTTCAATAACAATAAGGGTATCATCTACAGGATGTCCACCTGAAAGATTTACTACTTTTTTGCCTATAAAATTTGACTTAATATTTACAGACCGTTTATTTAATGTTTGGAATGATATATGAAAAACAATATCTGCCAAATGCCTGCCTCTATCGGCCTTACATATGCGACCTCTTTTAATTACATTTATGATCATTTTTCACACATTTCATTCTCTATCATCTTAATTTGTTCTCTACCTTTTATGTTGTTCAATATTCTGGTTAAATCGAGTGACCGTGGAGGAAAATCAACATCACCAGATTTCCAAATTAACTGTTGTGGAAACATTTCTCGTAACAATTCCATGGTTTCTCTAGCAGTATGGCATAAGGCACGATCCTGTTGGAACCACATGATCACCAAACCATTAACATGCAATTCTGGTCGAAAAAAGTTCCTTATCATATCACGAGAACGTTCACCAGTGACTGTAACAGCTGAACTATTCGGATTTGTGTAAAAATATAGTCCAATAACCCTTCACTTTCAAGAGAAGTAATGGCTATTAATGAATTAATTGTGAATTATCTACTGCCCAGATCCGGCTATTTTGTTTGTTTACATTACCACTTAAGTGAAAATGAGGTTCGCCACTGATAATTAATTTTTCCATAAAATCCTGATTGTCGTTGTCAAGCAACATCATGTTATTTGGATACATACGGCGCCACAAATGATCTCTCGGTGCCAGCTCTTGTGTTAATTGAATTTTATACGGAAATAAATCCAAGTCTTTATACAAAATATTGGTTAGTGTTGATCTTCGAAATCCAAGTTCTTGCGCACGGTGTCGGACTGATGTCGTTGGATATGCTCATACACTTGCACGTACAGCAACTATATTTTCTGGTGTTATGACTATACGGTTGTTGCACACAATTTGGCTAATTTGCCACAGCTTCCTTTCTTCAAATGCTTTGATAATCCGCTAAATAGTAGGCTTTGAAGGCACCATATTCAATCCGAAACTTTCACGTAATTTTCTTAATATAAATGCAATTGACGATTGACTTCAATCTAATATTTTTCGATGATTAATTTACCATGTGTGTACTTCATTACTATCAAGTATAACTGTGCGTATATACGTATATATTCATCCCTTCGGAACCAGTGCGATATATTAGTGCCGCACTAATTTCCGCAAGTATAAACGCACAGCGAACCGTCAATATTAATATTTGCCTAAATGGCGGCAAAACAAGTTAGTGAAACTTTCGGATGGACGCCCTTTACTTTACCGACTCTCGATCTTCTCCTGTATTACTGGCGTAATTTCAAAGTATATGCCTATTTGTGAACTCTGCTTTATCGATAATTTCCGACATTTCGATTAATTTTAAAAGCTGATGGAAAGGAACAATTTCGAATTTTTAATTCATTAAAAAAACGATTCTCCTTTCGAGATTTTGCCAGATATTCATAGATCTCACTGTATTTATTTGATGTAGCATGCTCCTGTGCATATATGGTATATCTGCGAGGGTTGGGATACTGTAATTTCGATCTATTTTATATTTTATGATAATTTTTTTTCTGTTTTTGTGAAACGATCACGGTTATAACTATTGTTGAGGTATGCTAGATAGCGTTGCATAGGTGAATTTTCTGTTTATTTAATAATAAAACATTCTGTTGTCAAGATGTTGTGTGCTGGTCATCACCCAACAACAACTGGTCATATTGAGATCGTTATCTAGCTGGCAAAATCTAGTCGACAACCACTTGTAATTCCGCCAGTAGTGATTGAATGATCTACATATTTAAACTTCGGTTTTTGGAGATGAAAATTAATAATATTAAAAAATATATTACCAGTTAACTTATACTGAGTGCCTCACGCCGTTTTTTCGTATACGAGTACGAAACAGCCTTTTACGTCTAAAAGGCAAACTTTGTTCAGATTTGTCATAAGTAGCAAATTTTAATTAAATATCAGACACGATTTGTTTAGCGCCAGCCAGTCGGAAGTTAAGACAAAACAATCCCGTGAGACACACAGTATAAATTACTGACTATACTAAATTGCTGTTCGTTTGTGCTAGTAATCTGCAGTTGTTAAACTGTAGCCATAAAACGTACTGGGTCTAATATTTAGTCCCAAATTGCTTACTAAATTGTTAATTATTCACCACCAATAATAAATACTTCGACATTGATAAAATTTTAATTAAATTAGGGAATTAAAATAAAATTTCAGTGCATTATATTTTACGCCATCTATTGAAACTGGTACGAACTAACATACAAATAGTTTAGTCAGTAATTTAGTCGACAAAAATATTATGAAGCACAAAGTATCAGAGTTTCTAATGTTGTGCGTCTAACTTCGATTTTTTTGTCTAAATTTTCGCTGAACTACATTGACGATTAGTTGAAACTAGTCATTGATAGATGTCTCCAATATTCATAAATCAAAATATGTTTGATATTCAGTTCTAAACTGCAAAATTAGTTAAAATTTATTAATCTCCAATTAGAAATATTTTTGAGACATAAATTTCAATTTATTAAGCAATTTATTAAGCATATTTTACTTAAAAATCAGATGCGGTTTGTTTGGTGCCATCTATGGATTAACGACCAATTTAGTTAGCACGAAATTTAGACAGAAAAAGTCTACGTGAGACACCCAGTCTAAACGTTAATTTCAGACTAAATAAAATTCCTTTCTAAACAAAATCGCATAACATAAAATGTGAATGTTGTTTTTCGCATAATTAAAAATTGCCACTGTGGCAAAAACTAAAAATAATGTGGAGTTGAATTGAACTATAAATGTTTTATTCAGTGAACTGACAAATATTTCTTATATGCATAAATTAATCTACAAGTACAGTTAAATGGTAAAACATTACAGAAAAACTGTTTTGTCAAATTGATTCTGTAGCAGTTGATGTACTATTTCCTTAAAAATAGTGAGCTAATTAAATGTGTACCAGTTACATTAGTGGTGCGGCCGAATTGGTTGGTTTTTATGATTGCTGGAATTTTCAGTGTTCATCATACTAACCGTGCACTATGAGAATGTTGCCAGGTTGAGCATGTACTCACTATAATGACACGTTTAACGGCGACTGTTGTAAAATCACGTTCTTTTACACCCAGTGAGAATTAGTTCAGGTCACCATATCTGTCGGTCAATAAAATAACAAATAGTTTATGAACGTGAACGTGAAACAAAGAAAAATATTGATAACATTTAGTTTCAACAATATTTCTTAGGTTGTCGACGTTGTCTACATTGTCGACGTTTCGGATGTAAAAAATCGCTAATAAATTACGTGTCGACAATCGCGTTCATTACATTGCGTAATCTACCTCTGTTTATCTCACCAACTCTGTTTATCAGTGAATAATCATAGAAATTGATATTATGCTCTAACAACCCCTTCAGATTTAATCGTACTGTATTGTGACACTATTACAAGGGCCATGCTAATCCAAGTGGTTATAGTGAAATCGAAGGCCAATTAGAGAAATTTTTATATAACGTAGTTACAGCAATATACCGACTTCAAAGGGCAACATTTTCATTACCGACTAACGGTTTAACACAGCCTTTAATAAAGCCAAGAACACAAGGAAGGTTCAGGATTGGGACTCGTATAATGAGGACCTAAAAAAGTACAAAAAAGAGTGGAGGAAGGCATATAGGCGGTCTTGGAGACTCTTCTGTTGTAAAGTGGAGGAGGTCTCTGAGACTTCTCGCCTTAGGAAAACCCAGCCGGTCCTAGTTATTTAATTAAGTCGGACCGGTCATGGAAAGCTTCAAGTGCGGAATCATTGACGCTTCTCATGGAGACCAATTTTCCGGGAAGCTTTGATGACACGATATAGGCTGGAGCTCATCGAGGAACACCTTAAATAAATATGGAGGGCATCGTGGACAGTGAACGAATCCTGTGGGCGCTGAAGGTTTTAAGCCTTATAAATCGGCGAGCCCGGATCGGATTATACCAGCAGAGATCCAAAGGAACTTGGAGGCCATCCTCCCCTGGCTGGAAGTTATCTTCGTGTTACGTCTGAAACTGGTTTATATTCCTAGGAAACGGATGGAAGTCAGTGTAGTCTTTACCCCGTAATCGGGAAAGAGCTCACATGCTTGTCCAAAGGACCTGAGGCCATTAACTCTATCATCCTTTCTGTTGAAAACCTTGGAAAGACTGGTAGATGTAGCTATTCGAATAAAAATTGAGCCAATAAATTGAACAGCATGCGTACTGTAAAGGCACGATCTAGTAAACACGATTGAGAAGTCAATTTACTCGCGAGAGTTTTGTATGGTAGCATTTCTGGACATTGAGGGTGCCTTAAGTAATGAAAAACGGAGGCGATCATGAAAAACCAGATGCTGGTAAGCAGGATTATTACCTCGGAACTGGAGGAGTCCACCATTAGAAGACGGGTGGTTAGAGGAACCCCGCAGGGAGGTGTAATGTCCCCCTTTCTTTGGAAAGTGTATTGATGAATGGATTGCTTTTGGAACTGGAGAGAGCGGGGACATGGATGTTAGCGTATGAAGATGATGTAGCGATAGCTGTCTCAAGCAAATATCTGGATACGATTAGGGATGTTTTGCAGAATGCACTCCTGGTTGTTACGAAATGGGTCAGCAAATGTGGATTAGGGGTCAACCATTCCAAGGCGAAGCTGGTACTATTTACTAAGAAATACAAAATTCCGGTAGTTAGCCCTCCTACCATGAATAGCATTAGACTCGCTTATGCCGACAGAGCGAGATTTTTTAGACATAATCTTGGACAGGAGGCTCAGCTGGAAGCCTAACATTATGGAAAGGATGAATAAGGTTAATGTAGTCATTTACTCGTGTAGGAACGCCATAGGTAAGATATGGGATTTGACACTAGAGCTGATACACCGGCTCCATACCGCAGTGGTAAGACCTGTGCTGATGTACGGGGTGGGCGTGTAGTGGCCAGCTCTGGATCTACACGCGCTTTAGAGGTTATGTTCCACCTTATTCCAATCAAACATTTTGGTAAACAGATGGCAGCCAATGTGGCTACGAGACTCTCCTCTGTCTCTCAGTGGAAGTGTCTTCAGGTGGGGGACTCGACGATAGTTAGATCGCTAAGGGAAGAACGGACGAATCTAGATTATATTAAACAAATGTTGTGCTTCGATAAAGGTTTCCGGACCATCTGACCTTCGAGGGAATCCTGAAAGAACGGATCAATACTAGAAAACAAGGCAGTGAAATTTTTCGCAGACGACTCTAAGCTAGACGGCAAGGTAGGAGCCGGAGTCTTCTGTGGGAAGGTTAATGTTAATATATCTGTTCGTCTCCCTGGCTACTGTACCGTGTACCTGGCTGAAGTCGTGACGATCGTGGGAGTCGTGACATGGTTGAAGCATAATGTGGTATCCGTGAGGGATATCACAATTTATGAGAGCAGTCAGTTTATGGGAGCAGTTTTTGGGGAACATGCGAGAAAGCTGGGTCTACAGACGAATGGCTGTTGTAGAAGTTGTATGGACGAAGAGGAGGAAGAGACTTTGGATCACTATCAGAGTACAGAAGGCATACGTACTTAGGTGTGTACGGTATGGACAGCCTTTTGGAACTCGGACTAACATACATAAGTAGCTGTGGATGGTTTCAACGAGAGTAAAGGGGAAATAGTATCCTGTGGTATCACAATGGGCTCGATAGCAGCCACTCTAACCTAACCTAACCTTTAATATAATATCAGTCTTCGGAATTAAATGTTTAAATAACTGTAAGAGTATCTACAGTATCGACTTCGACAAATAAACATAAGGCTTTTCGAAATCTTTGTCCCACATCATAGATACGAATCTGGTTGCAGGCCCTGCATTATCAATATTTTATAGCCTAACTATAACCGTTTTTTATAATGACTTTACATTCCAACTTAATGATTTCTGAATTCTTTGCACCGGAAATAAGTCCTTTGCAGTAGTCGCTCACCCCAATTCGTCTACTACAAACTTTATTTTATTTTCATATGATAATATGGCCAAGTAGTATTGTATTCAGAATCCACTGGATAAATAAATCAAATTTTAACCATAAACAGGAATTTTATTTTATTAAGTTAAATTAAAAATTCACATTCATAAATTTTTTGATTTAATTACGTAAATAGATTTTGCGCCCCGCATAACGATGTTTGTGCTCACGAAATCACAAATGGAGTTTTTGGCCAGAATTTATTTATGTATTTTTTGTACCATCAACATGTACAGCGTAATTTATGTTCTTATAGTCTATAAATGTTTTATTAAAATTTGTCTAGACTAGAAAAATATAATTATTATTTTAAAAAAATCATTTGAAATACCAACTATTTTGGTGAGTGTGCACTAATGTACTAAAATTCATATAATTAAGTTTATAATTATTATGAATTTTAATTTAGCGCAAAACAAAAAATAAATAAATAACCAAAGCTGTGTGGAAAAAGGAAAAACAATTGTCCAGTTTTTTTTATGTGATTTTAGGTTTTCATTTTTGGGTCACACCAAATCTCCCTCAAAATATAATTTCTACCACAGAAATATCTATATGGATGAATGGCAAAAACACAGAAACGACTACCGAATAAAACATAAAAATGATTTGAATCTAAATTGCCTCGAGACAGGTTGTTTTGGTTGGTGGGTACGAGTATCATTTAAATTAATATTAAAACACTCTGGTCTCATTCATCCTGTGTGTTGTGGGAGAATTTTTTGGCAGCATTTTTTAAAGTAGAAAATATGGACACCGGTTATTTGGTTTTGAAATTTAATTTCCGGTTGAATTACATTTTTTCGCCGGAATAGATAATGAACATTTTTACTAAAACGGATGTATTTGGACTATAAAATTTCAGGTTGCAACAGCGAGTAGAGGATAACTAAATTAATGACAAGGTACACGATAGCTCGACATCGAGGTCCTAAAGTGTATTCTATTCAAATAACTAAGTGCAGCCAAACCTAAGTAAGATTCTCGGTTGACGCCGGGCCCATCCGCACATCTTTTTATATATGGTACATATGGAGGTGGGATGAAGGGATAGGATAGGTATATTAATTATTACAAAATTGATCCGGTTTCAGACACCTAGGTAGTCATTAATTAGTAAATTGTTAAGTGAAAATGTAGCGTAAGACGGTTAGCACAAGACAGCACAATTATTTTTGTTTTTTATAGTACAAATTTTCAGCAATCAGCATCCTGAAACAATTTAAATAAATTAAGTTGGCATATAATGTAAATTTCCTAAAATAACACTTTTAGTATTAGAAGTGAAAGTTCACGATTCAAAATAAAGTAAGGAATAATTAAAAATAAAATAATGATTAGTATTAAAGAATTAAATTTATCATACGAGTATAAAGTAAAATTCAATTGTTACTGTCATTCATTATTAATTCCGTATTTATCAAAACAATCATGGCCAAACGAAATCTGGGGCCCTATTCCTGAAATACGACACGAAAACGAAAATTCGAGATTCCTATTCAATTTTAAATAAAAATCGTACGAATCTGAAGCAATTCAAATATGAATCTTGTATTTTCGTTTTCGTATCGTATTCAAGAATAGGGCCCCTGGTTTTAGAAATATGTGAGGTAATATAACAATAATGCATATTTGGCACGGGTCTAGAATCCTCAATTCCTTAACAAATTATTACATAACAATTTATTATCAATGAATTAAGTAAACCAGTTGTGAAAGTTGACAGAATTAGCAACGAGTAACCAGCAAAATCGATACATATAAAATACAACAAAAACAATTTGGTACACAAAACAAAATTAACAAATTTAAGAATGAATCATTCATTATCACCATTAAGAACACCAAATCATCCCTACAATTCAAAATCCTTTCAATCATATATGGCTGATCATCATGATATGATTGTGACAACCAAGGAACAATTATTAAATACACAACCAACACGATGGCGTGGCAGTTGCCACCACTGCACAAACAAAACGCCGCAATAGTGCTACTGAGCACGTCTACGCCTCAAATAAATCGGGAACTAGAAAAAAACCAGACTTGGTCGACGAAATCCACTCCTCCATCATCTTGCTTACCATAAGTGATAATACTGGATTCATCCGATATTCACTACAGCTACATATAAGTTTATTTTATAAAATAGTCATCGACAAAAATTATTATTTTAAATCCTGATACAGACTTCCTGAAATTAAATTTTTAATTATTACTTTCCCGCTTTCCTAAGAATAAATAATGATTGATTTAATTTTTTCTCGAGTGACCGAAATTTAAGCCAAATCATAGAATCATACAAATGCGTATGGTACTAAGAGTTGCAAAAATAATAGTTCATATTCACATAGGACGATCTTTCTGATAAATGAATGAATGAAATGTATATGTATGATCTTAGTTACAAGTATTTATACGAGTCTATATTGCAGGTTCATTATAACTGCTTCGTGCTGAAATATAAAATTTATGAACAAATCATAATTTTTTTTTTTTTGACGGTATCATATATTTAAAATTTAAATTTAACTAAAACAAATTATACTTAGGTTATGAACTAACACAGTCATCACCAAGAAGTGTTCAAATGAATTACCTGTATCTAAACAAAAACTGGCGAGCTATCTATCCAATTCCGCGTCTCCAAACACCCAAACACACACAAGAAAAAGAGTTGTCCACGTAAACATACAGTGATTAAAACGTTTACAAAACAAAAGACGCAAAATTCTCCCCACCCCGAATCGAGACCACACTCCAATCCATCACAGTTTTCATAACAAATCCCATCTTTCTTCCCAGTCCCATTATCGGTTGGACCAGTCAATAGCAATGACGTCAATATCTCCTTCGACCACCTGCCAGCACTTCAAAAATTTGTACATACTTATGTGTAAACCAAACCCAACATCACTCACCGACACCATCGCAACGATAGCTTACAAAATAACCAGAAAAATAAATAGATCAAACTCTAACTCTATGTTGTTTCTAGATCAAACAACACGCGACCATGATACAGTCAACCTCAGTCAACACACAATATAAAACATCATAAATTAAAGCCAAATGTTCAGCCCAATAAAATATGTGGTGATTTCATAATTACTTCCACAAAACAATACAGGTTTCAACCAGTTATTAACGTTCCCAACAAACAACTCATAATCCAACATTTCAATTCAATAATTATTAAATTTGTTTGGAATTATGTGTGTGTATTACAAGAAACAGCCACGTCAAACGAAGCAAACCTTTTTAACAAAACATGATCATCTCATAAGACATAAACAAACCTAAAGTTGTTAACACTAGTAAAGCCAAATGAAATCCAATCCCTCCAAAAAGTCAAATTCAGTGCGCCCGAGTTACATATTAATAGCAAATTCCCTCTAAGCCTAACCCCTATGAAAGATCAAAAATATGCCAATGTCATAAATTTCGATGACATTTCGGGCAAATTAATTGCATTGCCAGTTATTCATACGATTCAAAACCAGAATGTTGCTTAGAAAAATTTGCTATAAAACCAACAAAAAAAACATAAATTTTGAAGTTCACGAGACCATTCTCATCGTTGTTTAATTTTTTATTTACATCATTTTATACATTTTCTAACATTTTATGTATTTTGACATCCCCAGCACACCGGCACACTAACTTAACCCTGCTCCTACGAAAATTATCACACCCCTCTGCTATTGATAACTTATTTAACTGGACACAAGTAAAACGGACAAACTGTTTATAGAGTTAAAATTTATCAATAATTTAAGTCCCAGCCCCCTGTAATGCATATACTTCATGAAATAATGTGCAGTAGCTGGATACATCCATAAAAAATATATTTCCAATGTTCCCTGTCATAATTCCTGCTCAAAGATTTAAATAACTTTAGGCTGCTTATATACGGGAGGATCACATTTCTATTCACCTACTAAACGATTGCATTGCTTTGGTCTTGTGGATTCAAATTCTTCATTTTCAATAATTGACAATTCAAAATTCGATTTCTTTGACCCTCCACAAAACAAAACCAAGTTGACGAAACAGTTCTTCAACACGTAAATCAAAGAGCCTCCAAATAATTCACGATACCGTCTAGATGCAAGTTAGATATTCCAAAACCCGTCTTCAGATGAAGATGCCTCTCATACCAGGAAAGAAATGAATTTGCACATCTCTGCATTATGCCTTTCTTCAATTTAAATGAAAACCATGTATCCATACCATCAAAGATAAAAGCAAAAAAGTCCAAACCCAAATGAATCACGAAATGTAACCTCTTCATCAGACCTATACAAACTTTAAGTTGATAACACTAGTAACACCATCTGAAATCCGCAATTCGACTTAGTACAAGTATGTGAACAAAAATCAAATCGACAAATTCAGTGCCCGAGTTACATATTAAAACTGAAGAAAAACAACATTGTTGAACTTGTCGTTTAAAACACTGCCAAATTTGATCATAATGACTAACCGAAAACAAAAATTCTGCTCTTCAGAAATACACAATATAAGTCACACCCAAAGCATACAAACGATAGTGATCACCTATACCAACTTCAATCCAGTTTGTTAATAAATTAAGTGTTAACCAACTGAGAAAAACTAAAAATACAAATGAGACAGAGATGCATAAAGCCCTGTCCCAACTACCTTTCTTATGGTCTAAACTAGCAGTCACAAAATATTACACAGATCATACACTGTAACGCCATGTACATTCTTCAACATTTAGCATAACTTTGTTTCATCTGACCCACAATCAATATCATTTCAAGGTTCCGGGTCATAATTCCTGCCCCAAACTTTAAGCATTTGTTAGTTTATGCTGCTCATAAACGGAATATCAAATTTTCAATGACTTACGAATTGATTGCTTTAAAAGTTTTGTGGTTTCAAATTCCACCTTTTCAATTTCACAATATTGGTTAAACGGCAATAATTTTTAAGTTATCTCGATAACGTTAAGTTCATCAAGTCCTCAAAATCCATCGTGACAAAAATGAGGTTATGTATGTTAATCGGGAAATATTATCAACTCGTACAAAATAAATCACAAAAATTGAGAAAATCAATTGGTAGCAACTAATTTGTGCATTTTAACACAATGAAAGCGAAAATTCAACACTACCGACAACTTGAAAGTTACCCTATCGACCATGTGACAGTTGACCAAAAAAGAACAAATGAAATTCTGTAAAATGTTTGTGAAAATTATTTCAGCAAATTAAGCTACAAATACTCAGTTACTTTCAACATCAAACAAAGCTATGGACGAACTTAAACAAATTCAATCTAATGTAAGGTTTGAAGACACCAACTGGTCTCAGGTATCTGGACCGCAATTCCAACCAGCGAGTACACATCCATCTTATGTATATCCGGGTGTATATCCAAGGTTTTCATCACGTATTGACACACCGGCTAATGCCCAGTATAATTACGTTCAACCCGCTCGACCTCCGCCGAGTCTAAACTGGTATCCACACCATCCCCAGAACAATCCGTACCATACACAGCAAAACCTTGCTACTACAGCTGCCACGCCGGCGATGATAGCGCAATCTGTTTTACTTCCGAGTACAGCAACGCCCATACGTCCAGAATTCGTTAATTACCAAACAGGTCAAGGAAGAGAAGCACAATATACTCCATTTGTGGGACATCCAGTGAATAGACCCACCCACATATCTAATATAACAAAGTGGAATATCTCCTACGATGGAACATCTTCGGATATCACAGTTGAAAAATTTTTCTTTCGGGTCGAACGGATGGCTTCCACTCACGGAATAAGTCAGGAGCAATTAGTCCATGATTTGGTTTTCCTTCTAACCGGCGTAGCGCGAGAGCATTACTGGACTATACTGGAAAGTAAAGGGACATGTAATTGGATTGAGCTAAAAGAAGCGTTCGTTCATAGATTTCAGTACAGAAGGACGGATTATGACATTCGTATTCTGATCGATAATCGGAAGCAAAAGTACCAGAAAGAAACTTTTGTAAATTTTTACTACGACATTCTTACACTAGCGATACCTTTGAAAACTCCGCTATCCGAACAAGATTTAATAGACGTACTTCGTAAAAACATGCGACCAGCTTTAAAATCACAATTAGCGGGCGATCAGTTTAATTCTGCTGCTTCCTTAATAAACAAATGCATATCTATTGAAGAAACTTGGAAGAGCATTGGCTATACTCCAGAGCAAACCATGAATCTTTCCATTCGTTATGTGAATGTCAATGAGATAATCTCTTCACCAGTTACGACGGAGGATTTTAAGCCGCAAACCATAAGTCAGCCAGTGAACCATTTTGATTATCCCGTGCATATTGAGGCGTACGTGTCAAATAATTCGAAATCTGCAAAACAGCCAACAGCAAATTCTTATATTCCCAGAAATACGCCTACGTGCTGGAATTGTCGGGATATTGGACATACTTTTACAGATTGCCCAATTCCACCTCAACACTTGTTTTGTTACGGATGTGGTGCTAAAAATGTTTTAAAGCCACATTGTCAAAATTGTTCGCGACGGGCGGAAAACTCCCAATCGGGAATGAGAGCTCCTGGGACTGTTCATTTCCGTCCACCTACTCCACCTCGACCCAGACTGATCCGGATAGACTCAGCTTCCAATACCGATCCGGAGCTGAATATACTAACAAAACCCAATTAAACTTTTCTAATAATTCCGACGTCCGCCATATACCTACCGACAACAGATCACGTTCGCCTAGAAGTAGTAGAGTTGGCAAATATTTCCAAAACAAACGGCAAATTATACAAAAACTGTCAAATTCGATCTTAGCGGCCGTAGTGAACGAGAATGATCTAAAAGATAACCGGCCTTTCGCTTCCGTAACTTTGGCAGGAGTCAAGCTTCGAGGACTGTTAGACAGTGGCGCTAATATATATAAGTGCTCTCGGTAAGAACGCTGAAGAATTTTATCAGGCTCTGATCAAAGAAATTTTAGAATTGATTTGAGTGTTATTACAGGCTTTAGATGAAGAATATCAAAATACCCAAATTGGATATCATACCTGCTTATGTTAGAATACGAGAAAAATATTAATTTCATGATATCCGGCATCCCATTACCCGGCTTAGCTAAATACTGGCTTTACAAAAAACACGTATTATTTCCACTATTTAAAGTGACAAAGGATTCAAGGTGACTCGAAAAGACGAGTTCGGTAGCAATATTACTTATCTTAAATCAGCTTTCGCTAAAGAAGAAAGTAATTTTAAAACAATTTTTGTATTTATTTCTTTTCGGTAAGTTGAAAAATTCACTATCATCAACAGATATAATTAATTAATTGTATAAGAGGCTTACAACAAGATGGCTATAAATCTTGTAGCATATTGATTTTGTTCGACCCATTTAATTTTCATATCGATAGCCTCTTTCATTTTCGATTAGTCATGGTCTGTAACCTTAGCGCCCATGTTGTCCCTATCATCTAAGTGATTCTTTAGACTGTAAGCGTACTTTTTCAATTCGATACATGATTCTGCACGTTCCTCGCGATTTTGTATCCTCCGGTTCCCTTATCTTCGGCGGATATTTGTAAAGCACCGTTGAGATCGATTTCAAAAGATTCCTCTAAGTAAATAAATTAAATCTAGGTCAGCTGTGATAAACTGGGACGGATAAACTTCTTATTTTGAAGGAGACTAGTTGGTGGTTTGACAACATTATCATCGGATGCAGGGTGCATTGATTGGTAATTATCAGAATATGCCTTTGTTAAATAAAAGTAATCATATAGGGCATAACGTGATTTGGGTTTGTTCCATGACAATATTACGATTTGGCAGTGACCAAAAACGCGACAAAAGTATCAGTTTTGTGGAATCATTTGGTTGGTGGTGAATGCGACGTCTGGTTTGACGGTTGATTGTAACCATGTTATTGGCAAATTGTTGATCGATGAAATCGAAATAGATGGAACACTCATCAAGCTTCGAAATGTGTGGACAAACTTGTGTCTGTCTTTTAAGTGACATCTTTTCAATTTGATTGGTTTGTCTATCGAGCAACGAGAAGTGAATATCCATTGGAAGGTGAGTCCCATTATACTCGTAATAATGGCCAATTCTCGAATGGAGTTGTAATTTCTCCCAACTATGGGATCATGGGGTGGTCTGGGTGGGTACTGGTATACCATGGAAAATAATGAACGGATATGGTCGTTCATGTTTGTTAGAAAACTATGGCGCTCAAGGTACAGTGGTAACTCCAACTCGTCATTCTGGTGGTGGCTACATAATGAAATGGGACTGTATTTCATATAATGGTGTTGGACTAATTAAAATATTACGAGGAAATGTTCGCCAATCAACATATTTAAAACTCTTTAATGAGATCGGTTTAGCTATGGGAAGGAATCTAATTGGAACAAATTTCACGCTGCAGCCAGTGTTGTGCCGTATTGTCTACACCGCGTAGATAATTAATATTTTATACGTGTAGAACATATATGTACGAGATTATCGTTTCTCGATATTGGAAAGTTCGACCCAAAGCTTTTATATGGTAATGAAGCATATTCATGTTTATGTTACGGTTAAAGTGCAAAATCGTTAAATGTGCAAAGTTTATTTTATTTTTAAATCGTTTACACGTTAGAAATTCGATTGTTAGGAGGATTAAATGGTGGAACGGCGGTGCTTGAACGGCCGATAAAGAATATACTTCCTGTTGACTAGGCAACGCCATAATCTTCCATGGTAATTTGCCAAACACTACTGAACAATTCACAACAGATTTGACAACATCTAACAACTTGGCTGCTATAACCTAATAAAATTCGAGCGTCCCTATTAAAAGATCCTTTACAATGTCCAACATCATTATCATGCAATAAATTGGTAGAGCATAAACAATTTTGAGGTATTATCTTAATAAATGCCAAAATATGACTGAAGTCTCAATTGATATTTTAAGCAATGTTTTTTTTTCATTATCTTCAATTTAGGAGCGCAGGTAGTCTATGTACTGGGCTGAACCATCAAACTCTGTTGGATTCCATTGCTTTAATTTCGATCCACGACTTTCCGAGTTGATTTGCTTCTGCTAGCATCGCCCCGTTCCCATGTTAGAGCTGGTCGTCTTTCCTTCTTTCTGGTGGGTTCCCTTTTTTAGAACTGCTTGTCATTTAATTCTTCGATTTCCTCAATGTAGACAATAAACTTCAAGGAGCTCAATATTTGCTATTTTGTTGGACCAGAAGCACCTCAGTATTCTTCTAAGGCATTTATTTACAAACACCTGTGGCTTATTGTTGATCGTACGTGTACGCTTCGACGTTTCGCAATCGTACGGCAACACTAACTTCACATATGAATTAAACATTTTTAGTTTGGTGGTTGTGGGATAGGACAGATGTGTTCCAGACTTTGTGTAACATGTTCCATGTTCCATGGCTTTGTTGATTTGTTTCTTTATAACTTCTGGCCTTCCTGATCTTTATTTTGAAGCAACTACTTTTGCTACATTTGAGTAGATGCAGTGGTGAATTCCATTCATTAGATTGTTCAATGAAGATGCGTTTTGTTTTAATATGATAACATTGGTGTAATTTCGCCCTGGCCAATTTTGGGTTGACTGTCGGTGAAATTCTATAGAGGATGGCCATTGCTAATATCTGGTTATATATCCATATGAATTATTTGGTTTGTGATAGTCTATATTGATTGTTTACCACCCATATGATGGTTTATCAGGTCGGTTTTATATGTTCAAATTTTTGCTTTGAAATCTCTCCTTCTTGTATTATTATTTGGACCATTTTCTTGTGGCTTGTTCATAGAACTCATATTCTTGGTTGTTTCTTCTACGTCTTTTGTTGGATCGTATCACCGAATATTAGAGGTTGTGGTTTGTATTTTTGTATGGAATCCTGTTACGATGCTATGATTTTTGTGCAGGTTTCTATTCCATTACATTAATGCCTTCCATGATTTATCTTTTATTAATATGTGTGCCAACGTCTTATTCATCGCGTCCAGAGATTATATTAAGTAATTTCGCTTGTGCTTATTTCACCACTGTTTATCTCAGTGCACTGAGGTCGAGAATTTCGTTTCTGTTCTTTATCTGTTGTGCTAAGCCATCACGTTTCCGGTAGAGTTTTGATGTTTCAATGAATTGAATTTATTTCAGTATTTAAATGATTAGTTCATCGAATCCTAGCCAGCTTCCAAGGCTTCCGACTAGGGTATACTGACCAGGATGGAGGGGGGCTCATTTCATTCATTATCCAGTTTTTACAGTGATGTTCCCAAGCAGTCACTCAATCTTGTAATAATCCAAGCAATGGTTGCTTGACGTTGATGATGAAGTTGTTGTTGCGTTGCAATTTCAAAAAAGTTAGCTCCAGTGAAAAAGGACCAGGAAACGCAAACGTCGATTGATAATCAATTGGCGAATCTCTGGGGCGAGTGTAATCCTGAGCTAACCTGACAAAATGGATATCGCTTACATCAAGAAACCCCCACCTGTATTCTTGTTCAATACGAAATCATCGTCCCAGCTATTAGACAATTTTTGTCTGGAAACCACATTATCTGCACGAAACATCCTTTTTTTTGTATTTAAGTTTGATCAAAATACAACCAAAAACAGTAAACAAACAACAAAACTTATTTATGCTATAGTTTTGTTGTAACCTCAACTACTTTGCTCAAAAACGGACGTTAAAATCAGAAGTGAAAGAGTTGGTTTCGAAAATGTTCATGACAGACGGCATATGTGGAACAGCGAAACCATAATCGAATTTAGCCCAGCAAGTCGCTTATGGTTGTACCAATATTGAAGACATCGATTGACCAAGATTTCCAGTCTCACCTATTTGTTTGTAATAAAAATTGAATTTTAACTGCCAAAATTTAGGTGAAACCCAATTTAAACTGAAAAACTAGAAGATGACGACTTCGCACAGAAAAACAATTAAAACAAAACAATAATCTACGTTGTCTACGAATTTTCTACATATTAGAATATGTTCCGTTCGTCGACATTGTCTACTCAAAAATCAATTGTCTACGCCATTTTCGACATCAACATGTAGACAATTCGGAAATACGAGTTGACAATGCCCTGGAGCTCACTTGAATAGGTACGTTTTATGGAATATTTCGAAATCGGTCTAACTTTTACAAGATTTTCTTTTACAGGATGTGCACTTGTTCAAAATGACAAAATATTTAATGAAAAATAAATTAGTATGTCAAAAACTCTTGTTTTATTTTAATTTTTTCTAACAAAGCATGCTTTTCGTTTGTTTTACTTGAATAGAATTGTCCAAATTATCAATAAAGTTAAAGTGTTAGCAATTAGAAGTTAGATTAAACTACCCTATTTGAACACAGTTGGTACTTTAACATAATCAAATAAAAAATGGGCGTTGCAGCGGGCCTTACTAAGAACAGCATCCATTAGAGCACTATCTATTTGAGCAACAATTAACGTGGTGCTAGAGTGTGGAGGCGAGCCGAACAAGCTGAGTCATTAAGCAATCTGATCACTTTATTCGAAGAAAGCGGAAAAAAGCGGTTGCCTGTGGCAACGTAGAACGGTATCCTATAGTAAAAACATTTACATACTTCAACGATCAGTTTTGACCTTTGCCATGGGTGCAGCAACATAATACTCCTATCCATACAGCTAATATGGTCAAATCATGGATAGCAGCAAAATGGAGAGCTTTTCCGTGGCCACCATATTATCCTGATCTCATTTTCATGATTAAATTTAGTAAAACGCTTGATATTTTCGTATTGCAAACAAAGTTATTTCTTAAATGTTGATAAATATTCATTGCGTAAAAAATCTATTGTTCCAACATCTGCGCGAAGTATGATCAATGTGAAACTTGGGTGCGAAGTAATAACACTGTTTCATATTTAATAAACAATTATTGAAGATTATTCTCGTGACGTGAAAGTCTAGCAGTATCTAACGAATTATAGAAATTTTAACATCCAGAATGCGCTGATGAATACGCTTGATTACAATTCTACTAAATTATGGGCTGTCTATCGGCCCCTATTTCAGATGTCGATTTTGTTTTTAAGTTTCTTAGGTAGCTTTCAGTTGAACAACGGGTACAGTGAGTTTTGGTGATTTAAATATTCCCGAAGAACACTGATACAGCCCTCAATTCATCTTCACTAACATACTTGCTATAAGAATTATAAGTAAAATAATAGTTAATCATTTAGTTTACAGTTTCTCTAACATCACCACTGTTCGCAATTCCACCATTTTTTCTGATATTTATTTATTTTATTTTGCAGGTGATTTGACCGGCTTATTTAAGGTTATATAATGAGTTCTTAAATTCAGATTAATGAATGATTGAATCCTAGCCAGGTTCCAGGACTGCTGAAAGGTGCTTACTGCAACTGATTTACAATTATTTTTATGCAGTGAAGTTCTTGTCGCTTTGTCTCTCCCTGCAACAAGTTGTGTGTGAGATATTCACTCACTTATCAAGGATTTTTCATCATCTGATTACGATCGGTAATGAAAACGAACACAACTTTGATCCACTGTCGGAGGGCACAACTCATGGGCCGACCTATATTCCATTTCAGTTCTACAGGCTACTATAGGCGTTTTTTCTAGTCTTCGATAAATTAAAAATTAAATTTAAGCCAAATAATATTGTCATTCCCTGTCTACACACACACAGGAAAATAATATAAAATTAAAAAGCTTCCTGCAACCATGAAATTAAAATATTCTGTA
Organism: Nephrotoma guestfalica; assembly: GCA_963691935.1. Lineage (NCBI taxonomy): Eukaryota > Metazoa > Arthropoda > Insecta > Diptera > Tipulidae > Nephrotoma > Nephrotoma guestfalica. Next base: position 166,484,467 of record OY829915.1, read on the forward strand.
AAACTTTTTTGTTCTGTTCCCCAGAAGTATTTATAAATTCAAGAATTTTTAACACTTATGGCAATTTTTTTTTTGTTTTTAGGAAAATACTGTAAAATGTTTTTGCTTCATATTTATGGTCACAAGATGAACTAATACATGTATGTAGATATATTTATATATTCATATGTGCATATAACTACGTACGTTCCAAACTAATAAAATATGCAAAGTGAAAAATAAATAATAAGTGAATATGGTAGGATGGAGCTTTTCTGTATACTAATTTTAGGTCAAATTATATAGTTTGCGTTTAGATTTTTATTTTATTTTAGTTTTATTAAATTTAATTATATTCTTTTCATATATAAAATTAAATTAAATAATTGTTTTAATTTCTATAAAAATATGTAAATAGATAAAGTTTTATTTTCCAATATTTGCGGGCAAAAACAAAATGTCTAAGTTTGATAGTATTTTCCTAACATTGAAAGTTTATGTGCCGTTCTGCATTTCAAGTTATCACGTATAAAAACTTTGGACTATTAAGTTGCGTCCTCATTTTTTAGGATTCCGTACTTTCGGGCTGAATTTAAGGTACGAAAGTCGTTAACACTTTGCTGAGTGCATTGTTTTTTTGCACTTTCACACAGCTTCTTTAGTTCCAAATATTACCAAAGGTTATAGATTACTCGCACCAAAAGGGTTATTGGAAAAGCAACTATTAAAAGCATAAAAACTAAATTTTTAGTAAATTGTAAGAGTTATTTATCAAAATTATTGAACAAAACAAAACATTTCTAGGAAGTTGATATATTTTTGATTAAAGACTCCATGCTCGACAAAATCATGCATGGACAATCGTGTGACTGCACAAACTAATATTTCTCTCAAACGGCGCATCCAAATTGCACATCCATTCTATTTGAAAATATCTGACAATGTCATAAAATGGCTGAAGACACACGTTCAAGTTTCTGCTGATAATTACATTTTCCTTTAAGTGTCTCAAAATATTCAGTTTTAAAGATTTTCCGAAAATTGGTGAATCTCACCTTTTATTAATTTGTGGCTCTAATCGTTGGGACAGTATTCTTTCTCTTAGTTCTTTTACTGATCAAGTAGACTATTTTAATACCTGTCTTAATTATGTATTTTGAGGTGCTGAGTGTCAAAACTCGCTACTTGGATTTTTAACAAAATCCATGATGATAATGGCTTTTGACAAATATCATCACGCTGCTTTAGTATCTGAAGTGAAAAATAAACGAAACTCACTCCTTGCTCTTTGTAAGGTATATTGAAACTAAGAGAGTACCAAAACTTTTTTCTTGCGGGGAACAGAACGAAACTCGTCACTTACAACCATAACCTGCTTATATGGTACCTCTTTGCCGATTGATTTGTATAGTTGTCGTATTTTCTAGTGCTAATAATCGCACAAGAAAAAGAATGCGCCAGCCTGAAAAGTGAAAGAAAAAAATCGCCAAATAAATGTTACTTTAATCAGTTTTCTAAATTTGAAATTTGATTTTTATCATTAATTTGGTATTTAATAATATTCTACAGTCATGGAAACAAGAAAATCTTTGTTTGTGAGCTGGAATGCAAGACATACGTAGATTCCATCAAAGATCTTATTCTAACGTCTCCAAAACGGCTCAAAACTCTTTTATCCTCAAGCATACACCATAAACATTACCAAGAAGATGTCAAACTGACAGAAGACCAGCACAAGTTGTTATCAAATACTTTGTGAGCACCAGAAACAAAGGAAATATTTAGGTACGTAACCTAGAGGTATTTTTTAATGCTCTTGACGTACTCATATTTCGTACCTACTATACGGAATCATTAAATTAAGTTCAAGACTGTAGGAAATTTTCCAAACAGGCATTTATAATATATACCATTTTTCGATTTCAGGTTTGCTAAAAGAAAGAAAAACGAGGTGGCAATCATCGCTCTGGCAAATTCACAGAAATACGAGAGAGTATTCTCTTCACACAGCTGCAGTTTATTGAATAACCCTACCCTTACTTGGGTAGACCATGAGAAAAAAGTTAAGTTCTCTTTTTAAACTTTTTCATTTATAACTACGCCATCAGTTTTAAGTCTCCAGCTACTGATGCCTGTTCGACGTGTATCAGTCTCCGATCATAGATTAAAATTATCCCACCAGGACTGACAAGGTAGAACGAATGACACAGTTAATGGTTCATAAAATGAAATCAAAATGCTTTAATGAAATGTTAAAAAAGTAGAGCAACCAAATGTCATGAAATTATCATTTTATTGTCAGAGAAACCTTCCTGTTCCCAAGGTACCTAACAAAGCAGCAATTTCACCACATGTGTTGGTGGTATGAGCATCAGCGAAACTTATAATTCTAATGAGATTGCCTCAATTCTCTTTCACCACCTCCAGAAGACTGACTTGACGAATGTGCAGAAGATAAAACTGTTCTGGGACTGTTGTCCTTTTGCAGAATAAGAATTTGACTGTGGTTGAAATGTTGTTCAAGTGGCTATCAGATACACAGTCTGGTGTGTAAAAGATAACAATGGTGTTTCCTATTGCCGGACACTCCTTCCTACCGACTAGCGGCATATAGTGTTTTAGGCCGTATCGAAAAGAAAATTAGTTGTAAGAAAGTCGTTACTGATATTACTCCACCAGAATATCTGGACATATTTTCAGAATTTGGAACAGTTTCAGTTTTGCCCCTAGCAAACGAATCATTATCGAGAAAGAAAACAAACGGTTAATTTTCGTACAATGGGAGGAAAACTATCAGTCAAATGCAGCTATTCCCATCCTTTTTAAAAAAGGAAAAACACTAGCAATGATTAGGCCTGAAAAGTTGGTTGACGTGGATAAACTTCTTCAAAAGCATTTTGAGGTATACTAGCGAGGAATAGAACCTTTGAAGTTTTACCGTGAAATTTTGGATAGCAGTGGTGATGCCCCGGAAGAAGAAAACGGGAACGACGAAGAAAATTACAATTTTGAAGAAAATGAAGATTTAAAAATTTGAATTTTTTTATTTTACGCTGAATTCACTTTTTAACAAAATTTTAATTTTTACTATTGTTTAATAATATTCATTAAAATCATTTTTTTATCAATATCAATTATCCCACCGTCTTCCACCGTTAGACCGGGAAGTAGGGTCTGGCTAGAACAGTTTGCAAGAAACAAAACTTGTCACTTGCAGAAAACTTAATTCTAAAACTCTTTTCTTGCAGTGCATAGTTCCAAAAATCGCTCGTTGTAGCTTAAAATAAATTGATGTCGCCATATTTTTCCTTTAAAAATGGTTTTCCTATTGCAAAAATGGGCTATATGCCACTCCAGCAAAACAACAAAATAGAGTCAGCTGAAAAGGCAACATTTAGCTTATCATACGTTTGCGAGATTTATGAAAAACGATTTCCGATGCAAGTAGCGAGTTTTGGAACTCAGCGCCTGATCTAATAATTTCGATTCTCTCGATGACGCAAGATATTTTGAACGCAATATCTGTCCGGTTTTCCAAATACAGTATTATTGTAAAATGAGACCTCATTTTCGGTTTTATATACACTGGTCGTCATAAAATTTCGGACACTACATTTTTTCGGTAAATATTTGAGTTTACGGTAACTATACGCATTATTTGAGTTACGCTTAATACGAAGTAATATAATACGTCAACAGACACTAACGGAACAAGTTTTTGGTTAGTAAAAGTAACCACAGGATCAACACAAATGAAACGACAAAATTACCGAAAAGCGAATATTGCTAATCTTCTACTTAGCTAAATAAAAATCAACAATTAATCTAAGCGGACGGTACTCTAATGTCGAGTATTTCCTCCATGAGCGCTGATCACACCTAGCATTCTTTTTGGCATGCTGTGCATCGGGTTTACAATGTATTCCTGAGGTGCATATGTGGAACCAGACAATCTTCTAGACAGCCCATGAAATACTGTTTGGCAGTTATGGTGCCGCTGCGTAGAAACTCAAGGTCCGTACGGGACCAAATTGGACTCGTGCGGATATGACACATTGTACATATCGCTCTCCGAATCTCCGCCATATTCATTCACGTCTATCCGGTGACCACAGACCGAACGTGATACTGATTCATCAGTATACAACACGAACTTCTAGCCTTCCGTAGTCTAACTGAAATGGTTACGGGCAAAAGGCGAACGGTTTTTTGATAGGATGGGAGAAGCTTGAGCCCTGTAGCAGGGCTTCTGGACTGCACAATTCATGTTTATTCAATTTTCGCGGTGCTGTGCTGACTGAAATGACTATCTATTGACACCACGTGCCTGCGCCAATCGATCTTCGCCATCTCGCAGTACCATGGATACCATAAACTGATCACCCCACTCGTTTGTTGCTCGTTTACGACCTGATCCAACCGTTCGCTGATACTGATCAGTTTCACGATACCGTTTAATAACGTCTTGAACAGTACTTCGAGGGAAATTTAGGTGGGCAGCAATATAATTCATGATACGGCCATCCTCACTCAAAGTGATTACTTTTTGACATTTTCTGTCTCATAATTGTAATATTTGCTAATAATAATAACTAAGCACTGTTAACGTAAACTGTAATACTAATACTAACAATAAATGCCAAAATTTGGATTGATTACAAACGTAACAATTCTAATTTTGAATATTTTTCGTTACACTTTATCGCTGTGATTGGATTTAAAATCAAAAAATACGTTTCTGTTGCACCTATTTTTCAGTTATTTCAGTTTTCAGTTTTATACTGTTTAATATGATAGTGCCGAAATTCATGTGTCCGGAATTTTTGACGAGTAGTGCAGTTTATAATCAAACTCGAAATAGAGTGGTAAGTTTAATTCGCATCGCTAAACAAATATTTTTTAAGGATATGTTAGATGTTTCATTTCACTCTGAGATATTTTGGCATAACGTACGCAACTTGGGCCTTGGTACTTAATTAACTCTAGCCCCACCCATCCTGTTCCTAATATAGATTTTGTATCTGTTGAATGCCTAAATTCTTAAGTTTAAAATTAGCAAGGCAAATTTACCCTATTGTATTAAGCTACTTGTTACATATTTTAAATTTTATTTTAACAATCTCTTTGTATCTCGCTCAGTGGAAGCTGAGTAAAGTTATTCCTGTTCCTAAAATTAGCAATCCGTTTCAGCTTTCCCAATTCCACCGTATCAGCATTTTAAGTTCTCTTTCGAAGGCCTTTGAATTGGTAGTAAAAAACCAAATTCAATCTCATATTGATAGCTTTTGATTATTCAATCGGGTTTTTGAAAGTTCCTTGAAAATTTCTTCAGCTGTACTGAATGTTTCTGATGATGGTCGTTGCACTATGAGTAAAAAATGAAATGACTTGTCTTACTCTGTTGAATTTTTCTAAAACGTTCGGAAACGTTCTATTTCGGGTCGTTTTCAGGCTGCCTTTTATGACAATCCTTTTTTTGACTTCTAACCTTCTAACATTCCATAAGGATCGGTTCTTAGTGCTTTACTATTTTCTGTGTACAATATGACGTTGTGCTAATATATAGGAGTAGCCTTGATTTATAAAGAATTTTTAATTGGCCACTATCTGACAAATCTCTCTTAATGCTAATAAATTACCGTCTATATAATATTTTGGATTATTCTGGATGATAACCAGTTTTTACTTTTACATCGAGGTGAGGTTACCAAGACGTTGGAAGCTTGGTTTCGAACTAATGGAACATTGAATTGTTTAAAATAAAAGAAATCGGTCGTCTCAGCAGACTGCAGTGTCCAAATTACAAAAATATTGAAAATACTTTGAACTTATATACAAAGTATAATCACAATGCCTTAGCGAATTTTTATGATTCACTATGCATTTGTCTTTTATTGTATATATTTAACGCATATGTTACGGTAAAAGTCCGAAATCGATAAATATCCGAATAAAAATGTGAGAAAACTGTTTTATTGCTTCGGAATCTATGAAAAGAGAGTCCTATATTTTCGAAATGGTTCACCCTTCACCCCACCAAGTATTTTTATGGCATTCGCGTAAATTGGAATTTGGAATAGTAAGGACTGACGGCTTTACTAACTCTTCAGCTCGCAGGAACTAATTGTGCCTCCCATGACGGTTAGCCCTTTGATGGGGAATAAACTACGAACTTTGAAACTACGGCGATGTAGGGGCGAGAAGTCAACAAACATTTCGTAACCATCGAACCTCTGGACAACCGATTTTTAATCGTGCACACAAATTTAAAACATTAAAATTTCGGACATTTACCGATTTCGGACTCTTACCGTAACACATACGTCTAAAGGAATATAGTGAGGATAGCGGGTTTAATTTATTAAATGATACACTCACTATATTTGTATTATAAAAATATTTATTTAAGATTTATTAAACTTTGTTACTTTATTATTTTGCACAATTAGATTTTACACATAAGTCCACGACTTCAAAATGGTGGACGATTGTTCGCGATACTGTTTTCAATTTTTCTTTAGACCGTGTCTCTTGAGCTTCAAAAACCAGACTGTCCTTTTTCGTTTCTTCTTTTTTTTTTTTTTGTGCGAATATTTTTAATTCTCGCTCTCGAGATTCGCTAATGTAGGTGGCGAAATAGCTCTATTCAGCAAAGCGAGCTATTAAGCGGCGCGGTGTATAAATAGTTTTGCTACGAGGAGTGCCACGAAGTGAAAAGGATTTTTGAGCCGCTACAGGAATTTTTATTTTTCACCCAGAATAACACCAAATTTCATATAGAAATCGCATGTATGCGTTAAACACAATAAAATTCGAGGTTGCGATGGGGTTGACAAATGCGTAGCATTTACAATGCTTGTACTCATTTCAATATTTGGATTATGAAACTTGATCATATTTCTCCTTTTTTAAATTTTACTCTTGGCTGTAGTTTAGTTAACTCTTATGAACTTCGTGTATGTCTTATGATTACTAAGCTTCTTAGAACTAAGCAACCGCCCTATTTATTTAATAGGTTTTTATTAAGTAAGTACCATTCTTCAAATACTCCATAAATACTTCCCCCATAAACCTGTGCAGGTGCCTTTTATGTTAGAAGTATTTCTCTTTGAAATTCCATTCCCTTAGATATTAAGAGATCAGCGTCGCTAAAATCTTTCAAAACGTGTTATTTAGCGTGGCGTGCTTGATACATGTACAGAGTGGGCCATACGTCATTGAACATTGTATTTTTGATATAATTTTTTTATTTTGTATTTTTTTTTTTCAGTATTAGAAACAACGTTTGGAAAATTCAGTAGCAATGTATACGATTGAGGAACGAGCAAAAATTGTTGAGTTTTATTTTGCTAGTCAAAATTTAATAATTCAAACCCAAAGAAAATTTCGAAATTTTTTTAACACCAGAAATGCACCGTCACGAAATCAAGTACGCAATCTAGTCGCTCGTTCTCAGTCATCGAGATCTGTTAGTGACTTATATCGGAGTGGAAGACCGCTCGAAGCACGAAGCCAACATAATATCGAACGAGTTCGGGAGAGCGTAAATGAGAACTCTGAAACATAAACTCAGCTTCAAATGTCCAGAACTTCACTGCGTAGAATAACGAAAAACAGAATTATTGGTAATTTTTACTTTTTGTTTTATATTGTAATGGGTTTTATTGTGATTGTGCCGTACATTGGTCTATCTTCGGTACTCTTGAATTAAATAGACAATCATAGGAAGTTATTCCATTTAGGGTCAAATCTGAGTGACAAACTACTATGATAATCGACACCTACTTATACACAATCTACTTCCCAACCACCCCAGACTTTTTCGTCCGTTATCGCAGGATTGTTGGGATTCTTACAAATTTTCCATCTATGAGTCAAAAATTCAAATTTTTCCGCGATTCGTGGATGATCCTGATTTTATGAAAAAAATTATAATGACCGATGTGCATTTCCATTTAAGTGGTTATGTTAATAAGAAAAATTTTAGAATCTGGGGCACTGACAACCCAAGAGTAATTCATCATCATCCGTTGCATCCGCTTAGAGTCACAGTTTCATGCGAAATATCAGCAGACATGATCTTCGGCCTGTACTTCTTCCAAGACGAAGATGGCAATGAACTGTAAATGGTGAGCGTTATGTATTGAAATGTGGTTTCACCAAGACGGAGCTACGTCCCATACTGCAAGGAAATCAATGAATTTGCTGCGAACGGTTTTTCGTAACCGTATCGTTTCACGATTTGGAGATGTTAATTGGCCATTACGATCACCCGACACAACACCACCAGATTTCTTTTTGTAGGGATTTTTGAAAGATCGTGTATACGCAAACAAATCGCAAGGATAGCAACTACTACAAGACAACATAATAAATGAAATTATTGCGATTGATCAACCAGTTTTGGCTTCAGTTGTGTGACCAGGTACAGCAAAGAGCTGCAGCTTGCGAAGAGGCTGATAGCAGACATCTAACAGATATTATTTTTAAAATTAAATTTTTTTTAAAACTTCATGATTAAAACTATCTATTGTAATCAATATTATTCATTTTCAATAAAACATAAAAAAATTATAACAAAAATACTATGTTCCGTGACTTATGGCCCACCCTGTATGTAGTATTATTTTTGGCATATATTATAAATTTTATTTTTATACCTAGTTTCATTTAAATTAGTTTAATATTATTATTAAATTCATTTTTTTAAAAATAAGTCTGTAAGTATTCACTTCTTGTATAGGACCATCTATTTTAAATGAGCTTGAGCTAAAAATTCGGCTGTCTCTAGGTACACTTATGTAACACTGAGGTAGTAGCTACGTGGACGTTGCGGGGCGGATACAAACGAGAGCTTCGACAGTAGCAAAGTACTTCACGGGACCAAATACCTGTGGTATAAGTTTTCAAAAACAGGCGATGGGTACAACAAATACGGAATATAACACTCTAGGTGGCGCAGTAGCAAAGATGCTGCCACATCCACACTCTACGAACGCTGGTCCAATGGACTATGTGAGCCAGTCATTGCTTCACACTTTTGGAAGAAGCTCCAAATTATCAAGATCACCAAGATCATAAACTGGAAATATCTTTCAGTACGATAAGGAAAACACTGAACTGCGTGCACAATTATGAGAAATGAAGGAATTTACAGCTCAGCTAAAAGGAAAAATAACAGGAAAGCTACACTCACGAGAAATGGCAAAAATTAACAATCAACTTCAAAACAGGTTTCTCGAAACCAGTTCATCAAAAACAACTCGTTGTAGAACATCAACCAGTTAAAATTAATGTCGCGGGAATATCAAACTACTTCACTATACAATCGATATCGGTTACGGTAGCCGAGAAACTATTATCTCTTAACTATAGCGACTGGAAAATTAATGTTGCAGACTCCGAAATCTATAGAGCTTTTGATTAATTCCGAGGGGCATAAATCGTTTACCTACGTTGACAAGAATGATTACCCAATCAAAGTTTTGGCTAGAGATTTTCATCCAATCCGCGGAAAAATGAAATTACTGAGGATCTCAAGCAAAAGAATCATTAAATAGCAAATGCTGTAACCATCATTAAAAAAAATCGAAACTGAGCAAACAGTTCAAATCAGAAACGCGGGCTTCCACTATTTATGTTCACTTTAAATAACAAACATCACGCTCAAATACTCGGTAAGTAAATTTATTACTGCAAAATGTGACACCTCGTAAATTAAAGAGGATGTGAAATAGCTAAGGAGCTACAAAGATTAAGAAACACAAAGCGAAAACAAAATCCAGGAATACCGGTAAAATAAAACAAACTTTCACCAGAGAGGAACAAAAACCTCATGCAAGTGAAACGAGAGAACTAAAATTATACTCGCAAGTGACAATGACAAAACGAGTTATATCGAAGGGCACTGCCGATGATACAACAGTGCTCCAAAAGATACTAAGAAGCATGGAAGCTATTAACATTCGTTTAGCTAAACAAGATAAATGCCTTGAAGCTCTAGGCAACAGGTTAGGTCAGCAAGACCCTAGAAGTTTCCCTAAATACTAACAAAATAGATATATGCCTAGTATCCGAAATCCATTTTACTTCCATTTCATATCTTAAAATATATTAGGCAAGAGAACTGTCGTCGGTGGTTATAAAAGAAATTTGGATTCAGTTTAGTAATCAGCGAGTTTCATTCTGGAGATCAACCAACTTATTGGTCTGCGGATAGAAACAAAATACCCAAACTAATAGACTTCTTTATCGCCATAGGTATAGACAAAAACTACATATACATAGAAAACAACGAGTTACTATGACGTTACTATGACAATTGGTGCAACGATTTTTAAAAAAAACTAGCCCATTTTGGCTAGAAGAAGCGGCGTGGAGTAGTACGTTCTCAAGTTCAAGGGAATTGCTCCGAAATGTTATTTATCCTCTGGAAGCTAGAAAACTGGTTGCAGCAAAACAAAAAGCAAGAAAGTCCTGGCAAAGAAGTCTTACGCCCGAATGTAAAACAAAACAATTTTTAATAAACACTTCATTTTATCGCTTTTTTATCTTTTTCGGTAAAATTTAAATATTTATCTGGACAAATTTTGTTTGAAATTTAATTTACAATCTTTCTGTTTTTAATCAATTTTCGAAAAGCTATATGCTTTTCAAAATATTTGCAAAAAAACAAAAATGCTTCTTTGAAAGCTGCCACTTCCGATAGACCGATCCGCCAAAAAACAGGTATCTCCCAATTTATGAAAATTAATTCGTATGAACTGTACAGAGCCCGAAGTTTTCCTAAAAAACATTTTTTTCAGATATCGAAATTTCCGCAAACAATTTTGATGAACTGATCTGGACATGAATTGTTGCAAAACTAATTTACATTCTCCTAGTTCATGGTCGGTTTTCTCATAAACCATAAACCATTTTTTCTCATAAAATATGATTTTCAAAATAATTGCAAAAATAGAAAAAGCTCCTATGAAAGCTGCCACTTCAAGTGGACCAATTTCTTAAAATTTTAAATATGAAGTTTCATCCCGATCAGTCCATCTGTGTGAGGACACAGCAACACAGAGATTTTTTAAAATCCATTTTTCTGACTTCGGTGATATAGCGAAAGGTAAATCAACACAACTCTAGACCTCGAAAATTTGATGATTACTATTCTTTATTTTAATAAACGTAAAGTAGTAGACGTAAACGATAATACGTAAAACATGAGGACATAAGGCATAGATAAAAGATTTAATTTCAGCCCAATTACGTTCCCATATGAATGCAACTGGCTGATGTAGCGCAAGCTACATTTAAAGAAGAACATGTTACGCCGGAATTCTATGTTTAATCTGATTAAGCTTTAGTCAGAAAGATAGTTTAAGTATGTATATTATGTTTTAGCTAGATAATTAATTTAGTTGTATTCAAGCTGTCACAAAATACGCAAAATTCGTTTTAAATTATTTCATGTGCATTGGCCCTATTAGGGAGGAATTTGATCGTGATACGGCTTGAGCCGTACTTAAATTTTTAAATTTATTTATGTCGTTACTCACACTTGTACTCGTATTGCTAGGTTTGATTTATTGGAAGGTTGTAAAAAATTGGTATTCGTTTTTGTTTAATTTGCAGGCTGAAGCAGTATTGTGGTGTGGTGTAAATGAATAGTCAAGTGATAACAATATACAATTTTTAAATAAATTATGATTTTTTTATGTTTCGGATTTATAGCATTAAAACAATTAAAATAGACACATAAAATAAAAATGGATTATTATTAAATTAAATTAAAATAATTTGCATATTTAAAATAAACATGCAGTTGTTGAAACAATAAATTATTTGTTTGATAACGAATTTATGTCGTTATTGAAAAATGTGCATTACGTATACGATAATATGGCCTACATTTCTCGTTTATTCATTTTATAGTTTTCCATTTTATCTATTTAAAATTATATAGAGATCTTTCCAAACGGCTCCCTCTTGCAAATAAATTAAAATTGCAAGCATGCATAACCGAGCCCAAGTAATTTCGGCCGTTACTCTAGTCAATATATTCGTAGCATAACTGTTATAGAAACAAGAAATTATAAATTTTAGGTTTTGCGTGTGTAAATTCATTATTATTATTATTATTATTATTATTACAATATATTTACAAGCATAAGCTGAAGCTTTTATACTACGAAAAAGAAAACAAAATCACAAAAGGAAAAAAAAAATTAACAATCCTCAATTATATACAAAATTATTTACAAAGGGGTATAAAAATAATTTTACAAATTTTAATTACATTCATAATTTCTCTGTATAGTTAAATATACAAGTTTTTTAAAAATTTTAGGAGAATTAATATTTTTAAGTTCAAAGGGTAAACCATTCCAAATAATAAACGCATTCATCAAAACCGAATTATTAAACGTGTTACTTTTGTTAACGGGCAAGTTGATGTTTCTAGTGCGCAGAGACCTGGAAAAACTAAATTTTTCATACAAATATAAAGGCAATCCAGAGCTAATAATTCTAAAAATAAATACAGCTGTTCTATAGTGATAGTACTCGAACAAAGTACATCCCAAAATAGAAGTTTTTAAGCCAGAAATATGATCAAATTTTCTGAGGCCATGAACATATCGAATACAATTATTAAATGTAATTTCAAGTAGACGCCGAGAGGAACTGTCACATCCACAATAAATCACATCACAGTACATGAACAATATGGTAGAACCAAACTTTTAATCAAAAATACTCGCAACTGAATTGGACATATTTTTTTTATTAATCTTAGTGAATATAAACTATAATTGACACGTTGACACAATGTGCTAATATGGCCACTCCAAGTAAGTTTGGAATTTAATATCAGTCCTAAGTTATTAACGGTTGGAACAAATTTTATTGTGTCATCACCCAACACAAGAGTAGGTTCAATAATGTTCGAATTATTTTTACATAAAAATAATGCTTTACTTTTATTAGGATTAAGCGCTAGAGAATTATGTTTAGCCCATAAAAAAATGCCACTAAGATCTTCGTTCAATTTTATTTCAGCCTCATTCAACCCTAAAGCTTTACATCCGATGTATAATTGTAAATCATCAGCATAGAGATGAAAAGAACAATGATGAATGCGCTATAGAAAATCATTTATAAATATAGAAAAAAGTAACGGACCCAGAATTGATCCTTGTGGTACACCTAAAGTTACTTTGCCCATGCTAGAGCAGTCAACACCGTACTTAACAAACTGCTGCCGACTATGCAAATAAGAGTACAACAAATTAATTGCAGAGTCAGAAAATTTATAATATAAATAGAGTTTTTGAAGTAGAAGTATATGATTAACACTATCAAACGCTTTAGAAAAATCCAATAAAACCAATAAAGCTTGCAAACCTTGCCCATCCAAAATTGAAGAAAGATCGTCAACAATGTGTACCAAAGCCGTTGTAGTACTGTGACCAGGCTTATACCCTGACTGAAATTTACAAAGAAAATCAAAATCTTTAAAATGCTGCAGAATCTGGATTTGCATTACTTTTTGTAACACCATAGAAAGGGCAGGTAATATACTTATTGGTCGAACATCATTAAGACTGGCAACTATATCATTTTTTGGAATTGGAACAACAGAAGCAACTTTCCACAAATTCGGAAAAACTGATTTTGACAAACATTGATTAATTATATATGTCACCTGTGGAAGAAAAAGGTCAATAAATAATTTTATTTTGATAAAATCAATTTTATCATATGCAATAGCATTAGATTTAATTGATCGGATAGCACCCATAACAATTAGCTCGTCAACACAATCAAAAGCAAATTTATAATTATTATCAGAATCAACAGATCCAATATCTGGCAATGGCAGAACCACTAAATCTTACGAAATTTACAGATATCATTCAAAATATCTTCAGCAGTGAACATTATGTCAACTTTAGAAACAGAACACGAAATACCAAGTTTCTTTAAATTGGTCCAAGTAATTTTAGAATTATAAATATTACAATCTTAGTAGTTTTGTTTCGAGCCCTTTTATAGGAAGTAAAGTCACCATCTAATCCACTCCATTTATAATTATTATACTTCAAATCTCTATACTGAATAGAATCCAATATAGTCTGGTTTAACCATGTAGCAGTTGGACAATAGTTAATGATTCTTTTACGGGGTACACTCATAGAATCTAAATATAAGAAATTTGAAATAAATAAATCAACAATCATATTTACGTCAGAGCAACAACAAAGAAGAGACCAATCAATCGAAAAAAAACAATTTACGAAATATTCATAATTAATTTTCTTATAATTGGGCACAACAGAATAAGACAACTTATCTCTAGTGCGACAACATTTATAAGAAGCAAAAATCAAATCATGATCAGATATTGAAGGGACCGGACATTGATCATAACTGATTATATTATGTCGATCAGGCTTAAAAACAACAATCAAGTCTAAAAGGCTTTCCAGCCTGGTAGCTCTAAACGGCAAAAAATACAAATTAAGTATATTAAAACAATCAATCAATAAATTATTATTTAGCATATTAAAGTTAAAATCACCCAAACAGAACACTTTTTCATATTCTTGTAATAAATCTGTAAGAATACCATTAATATTTGTAATGTCCCCTCTCGAAGTGGGAGGTGGGTTATAAAAAATAACAATAAGGAATTTACTAAACTTACCAAACAGTTCAAGTGTCATAAATTCATTCATTAACTTTGACATCCAAGTTTGATCGATAATATAATCCTACTCCACCACCACGAGCATTGATACGATCAGACCTCAGAAATTTGTAATTATTTATTTGAAGAGATCTAGTAGAAATTTTGTTATTTAACCAGGTCTCTGACACAGCTAGAAAATCAAAATTAAATTTATGAAGAAGTATTACCACCTCATCTAAATGCAACGTCAAACTACGTACATTAAGATGACCAAAAAATAAATAATTGTTAATAGAATGTGATTTATCATTTGGAATGGAATGGTTAGTAACATCTAAAGTAAAATTATCACAATGAGTCTCTATATCACAATTTGTGATGGATCTTGTTTCACTAAAAAAGGATTACTTCTAGGCTTGTTAACAAATTTCATCACAAGAGTACCAGCCGGCCACGATGATGCAGTTAACAATTTGTCCATATGAACATTTGAAACTGATAATTTAAAAGACGAGTATTCTTGTATAAACCCAATGGAATTTTTCCGATTGAATCGATGAATTTTAACGTCACTTATATTAAATTGGTCCCTTAAATACAGCTTCACGTTGTCTTCACTAACATCAGGATGCAATCTTGAGACAAATACATGCAAACGCGACTCCACAGTACGCAAACTACTCACTCTAGCAGTACCAATAACAAAGTCATCTTTCAAATCCAAATTGTTTGTAAATGTTTGATTATCACTAATATTATGAATACTAGTTATTTTTTCATTTGACAGACTTACACAAGCAGGTTCCATCGGAGTGGCCAAGCTTAGATTGACAGAAGACGTTAATTCAGAATTAGGCCTTACTAAATCTATATGAGCTTTACTATCAGTATCGATTGAATCAGTAGAGCCCAGGTCAATCATATTCTTATTTTCTATATTATGATCATCTTTATCAAAATTTCCCTGACACTTTTCTAAATAACACATAGATTTTTCAATGTTCATTGAAATTTGTGACAGTTCAACTATTTTATTTATGAATATTAACACATTTTATGAATGTGTTATTCATCCTTTATAAGAGAGATTTATCTAATATTCAGGGTACTAAGCAAACACAAACTTCAAAATCCAGTTAACACAGTGAGTAACTGAACTAAAAATGAAGCATCAATCAGTACATGTCAACTTTTCAACCGAAATGTAAACTTGAATCCCGTATTTCTTAACTCAAACCAAATTACATATGCAAATACAGCAAAATATCTTGGCATGACCTTCGATGCTAAGCTTAGATTGTAAGAGAACAACCAGAAGCAAAAAGCTTAAACTTCAAACATAGGAATATATATTGACTCATAGGTAGAAATTCTGAGTTCTCAATACACAACAAATTGCTTCTGCGTACGCAAAGCTAAAACCAGTATGGATGTGTGGTATCCTGCTTTGGGGTTGTGCCAAGAAGAGCAATGTGCAAATGATACAATGCTTAATGTGAATGTGCCATTAGGAATGACCACCTTCATAGGGACTGAAAGATGGAATACGTCACCGATGAAATAAACAAACAAGCCAGGAAACACGAACAGCGATATCTTGACATGAAAATGCAGATATCCGTCGTATGCTGCGTAAATTCAGTCTCAGACAAATGCGATGGCGACAAAATTATTGCTGTTATGATATTTTTTACTCTCAGCCCCGAAAATTCTTGCTATCACGATAGTTAAAAACTGTCATGACAATCGAAATGTTCGAGGTTGAGAGTAAAAATAATACTTCAAAATACATTTTGTTTTAAATGTGTCTCTCGCCAACAATATCCCACAATTTTTTTTATAATTATTATTCTAAAGGTGCTGAGATATAGTCCATCGAAGTCTGGAGCTATTGAGTGAATGTTTAAAGAGCATGCACGATTTTTTAGACACTCAGCTATCAAACGATATGCACCGCTAGTTGGGCCAGGGAATAGTTTCTGACTTCTATAAACTATATTTAAACTCATTTGCGTAGAAAAATTCTCAAAAAATTCGTTTTATTTCTGACAACATCGGTTTTAAAAATCGAAATTTTGTTAAGTGCATATTTTAATAAACACGACTTACTTTGTGAAAAAATAGGTAAAAAACATTCTGTTGCGAATAGCCAGGTGTGTGACACCATTTTAAAATCTGCATATTTTTCTGATAATGGGTCAACTTTCTGTGGTACATTGATTCCTCGCTGGCGTCACTTAAACATCAACAAAAAGTTTTGAGAAACAAAACGACTTATTTGACAGAAGGCACACTCTTCTAGATCGTACTAAAAAAGAAAGTTAAACAAAACAGCTATGTTTTTTTAAATTAATTTTTTGGTGGATGTGCATGCGATTTCACTAAAAAACACTAAAAGTGGAATAACTTTTGCACCATTAACAATTCGAAAGTATTTTACTTGGCTGTTTTTGTTGGAAAAGAGCTCCCCTATCACCCTACTTCGTTTAACAATCCAATTCTGGGACACCATGTATAAAATATCGAGTACCCGTTTGTCTTTCATTCGTTGCGTGTTTTTCTGCATCATTCAAGTTGCTTATTTGAGAGTTTTGTGAGATGAGTGCCGCATACATTATATTACATATAAAAAATTAAATTAAATATTAAATATAAAAAATTATGATTGTCTAAAACATGTTAGTGTTGTTTATCTCGTGCCGCCGTATCTCCGTGTCGTAGAGATACAACAGGTGGGTCGAACCAAAGAATATTAAAACCACTGCATTCAAAGAAGGTTTGTTTGAAGATCTGAAACCTAGCAACCTGGCCGAAAACCTTAGCTGATGCAGTACAGATTGCCGGAGAGGCGGCAACAATTATTAGAACAGACACGCAAAATGAGTCACAACTTAAACACCAAGTTTCAAAATTTACCAGAAACAAATTTAATAGGAACAGTAGAACTGCCAGTCAGAACAATATCAGCTATCAAAGAGAACACTATAATAACTATAGAAACAGTAATAGTTATCGAAATCATACAAATCAGAATTATAGAAACCAAAATGTCACGTATTACAAAACTCGGTAAACGGGGTTATTCCTCCGATAACATCGCAGGAGAGTATAACAAACCAAATGAACGAATTAGCGAGTCATTAATATTCAATATATGTAATTATAAATGCAGGAAATTTGGTAATGTTACAGTCGAATGTGTCAGGAGAAGTCTTGACATATCTGATTGATACAGGATCAGATATCTCTGTAATCAAAGTCCATCTGATTGATACAGGATCAGATATCTCTGTAATCAAAGTCCACAAGTTAGATGAAAATTTAATAATTACCAAAAATAAAAAATGAAGAATAACGGGTTTTACTGACTCCGAAACTTATTCGTTAGGAACTATTTCTGCAAAATTCAGGATAAATAATCGAGATTGAAAACAAAAATTTCATGTCGTGGATCAAAATTTTCCAAAGGGTGACAGATGGAATCATGAGAGAGAGATGCAGAGATTTTTTAAGAAGAAACCTATGCAAGATAGACTACAAAAGTTTTTCAGTACATGTAAATTTTCCAGAAGGAAAAGTTATAATACCTATGGAAACCAGTCTGCCGAAACAGAACAGTTTTATAATCCCTGCGAGAACAGAAATCATATAAGCTTTGAACATAGAACGAAGTGTAGATAGCATAATACAAAGTCAAGAGATAGAATAGGGTGTTTTTATAAGTAATACGGTAATTCCGAAAAATGGTATTGCACATGTAAAAATAGTTAATACATTAGAAGATGAAGTTAGATTGGAAAATTTTGAATCAAGAGTTGAAAATCAAGGCCACTACCAATTTAAAAGACTACCATTTGGTCTCGAAATATCAACAAATAGTTTCAAAGAATGTTATCGATTGCCTTAGCAAGTTTAGAGGAATTAGCATTTTTTTTATGTCGATGATATAATAGTATTTGGATGAGGTATAAAACACCATAATACAAATTTAACAAAGGTATTAAAACGACTAAGGACTTATATAATCTAAAGATAAATCCATTAAAATGGATACTATTCAATGCTTTGATCGCAAAACCATTAAATAGTCGCTGGGGACAATATAGTCCAGATTCAAAAGATGCTCTACCCAAAGACAATCAACTAAAAGGAAGTAAATCTACCAAGAACATTACACCAAATTTGGTGCAACCGAAAGAAAAATCAACCGAAAGAATGTTCAAAACATTTATGTAACAAAAGGAATCCTTCACATGAAGGTGAAAATCGAACCAATGAGGAGAACCACAACAAGCATAGCCCAATGCAAGAAATGCCAGGCATTTAATCACACCCAAAGATATTGCGACCAGGATCCAAGATGTGTAAAATGTTCAGGTAATCATTTTACCCAGGCATGTACAATAGGGAGAGATGTAGAGCCAAGTGTACAAATTATAAGGGCCAACATCCGGCTAATTATCGAGGCTGTGAGGTTGCTAAACAACTACAAAAATTAAGAGATACAACAAGAAATCAACCGCAAAATCACGAAAATCGAAGAGTTCAAATATAAAATCAGATGGATCAAAACCCACAACCAAGCAACACAGGGCAAAGAAGATCATTTGTGCAGGTACAACATGATACTTGATCAACTGAAGAAAATGCAACTGCCTCAACGCAATCCACCAAAAAAACGTTAAGTAAGAACACAACTTTCAAAATAGCAATCTGGAATGCGAATGGCATTATGCAACATATTTCAGGAATACAAATATTTTTAAATTATGAAAAAGTCGACATTTTCTTAATACCTGAAAGCCATCTAGTTAAATCTTCGTTTGTTAAAATAACTTATGGGCTATAACTTATGGAGTGATATAAGTCATCCAGCGGAAAGAGGAAGAGGTGGTTCGGCATTACTAATAAAAGAAAATATAAAACACTACTGTAAGGATCCAAATTAAACACAGACAGATTACTGTCTCTGCAATATATTGTCCTCCCCGGTATAACTAGAAAAGAGACCTTAAATTATTTAAATCGCTTGGATGTGATTTTGGAGGTGACTTTAATGCAAAAAACACCTATTGGGGACATAGACTTACGACGTCAAAAGGTAAAGAATTGCTCCAAGCAGAGAATATATCAAAATATGAATTTTACTCTGGTGGTTCCCCAACATACTGGCCCAGTGACGAAACGAAGATACCTGACATAGTAGACTTTTATGTAGCAAGAGGTATATCCCAGAACTACATTCACATTGAAGACAGTAATTCTCTAGTATCGGATCATTCCCCGGTTATCATGACAGTCAATTAAATGGTAATTCAAAGGGAGAGTGCACCCAGATTAACAAATTCAAAAACAAACTGGGATCTCTTTCGTGAGGTATTGGAGGAAAAAATCAATCTTCAGGTACCGATAAGCAATCCCCACCAGTTGGAAGATGAATTAGAACAACTCAATGAAGCAATTCACTATACTGCTCAAGTACCCCATTATACAAAATAAGAAGAAGCTTAACATATACTACCCAATGGAAGTTAGAGCGTTGGTAAGACAAAAACGACGGGCACGTAAAACCGGGCAAATAACTAGAACACCGGAGAACAAAACAATTCTTAACAATTTAGGTAACAGTCTCAAATCTCTTCTTAAAGAAGTTAAAAATGCATCAATCAACCGATATCTAGTTAGCCTAACCGATGAAAAAAATGGTGACTATTCACTATGGAAGGCGACGAATGGACTCAAAAGTCCCAAAATGCAAGTGCCTCCACTTAAAAAGGAGGATGCAACCTGGGCAAAGTGAAGTGTGATCTGTTTGCGGAGTATCTCGAGGATACCTTCCAACCACTACCAAGGCAAACGATCAATGAAAATGTAATGTCAATCCAAAAGCTAGATGATTTTGATATACGCTCAGTAACTCTCAAAGAATGAAAAGAAGAAGTGAAAAGCAACATGAATGTTAAAAAAGCCCCAGGATATGACTTGATTACTTGCCAAATAATCAATGCTCTACCAGGTAAAGGATTTCGTAAGCTATTACACATAATCAATGCAAGCTTTCGGTTAAAATATGTTCCGTGGCAATCGAAAGTAGCAAAAGTAATAATGATAGCAAAACCTGATAAACCGCCTAACGATTAAAAATCATACAGGCCACTTTCATTGCTGCCAATTATGTCAAAACTCTTTGAAAAATTATTACTAAAAAGACTTAAACCAATAATTGAGGACCGACAATTAATTCCTCCACATCAATTTGGATTCAAGGAAAAGCACTCCACAATTGAACAGGTGCATAGAATCACCAACGTTATTGAAAGAACGTTAGAACGTAAAAAAGTATGCTCCAGCATATTTCTGGACGTCGCCCAAGCATTCGATAAAGTCGGCACAGTGGACTGGAATTCAAGCTGCACAGAGATCTGCCGAGGCAATCTTATGCCATACTAAGATTTTATTTATCCAATAGACATTTTCGTGTGAAATATGAGGATGAATACTCCGAACTAAAGAAAATCTCTGCCGGTGTCCCACAGAGGAGTGTCTTTGGACCAATCCTGTATTTATTATATACAAGGGATATTCCAACAACAGATGAAGGAACCATAGCCACCTTTGCAGATGACACAGCAATCATGGCG
The DNA here is from genome assembly GCA_963691935.1 of Nephrotoma guestfalica. Classification (NCBI taxonomy): domain Eukaryota; kingdom Metazoa; phylum Arthropoda; class Insecta; order Diptera; family Tipulidae; genus Nephrotoma; species Nephrotoma guestfalica. The sequence continues at coordinate 166,505,767 of OY829915.1, forward strand.
ATTGGAAGTAATGTCGCTGATGCAACGATCAAACTGCAGAAGATTACCAATGCGGTTTGTAACTGGACTATGCGCTGGAGAATCAAGCTTAATGAGACGAAATTCGCACATATTAACTTTACATATCAATAGGTTTCCCATCTGCCGATAGAAATTAACTCACGACCAGTGCCGTATGCAAAAAAGCTAAATATTTTGGCATGACACTCGATGCCAAGCTCAAGTGGAGAGAGCACGTCAAAAAGAAAAATGAAGAACTAAAGACCTACGGTATACAACTCTGGAGATGTACTAAGCAAACAAACGCCAAAATAATACAGATGTTTCAAAATAAGGTTCTCCGTAGCATGGTAAATGCTCCATGGTACAGAAGAAATGAAGGCCTTCACAGAGACTTACAGATGGAATACATCAAAGATGAAATAAAAAAGCACGCCGCCAAACACGAAATAAGGCTCCAGGAACATGGAAACCCCTATATTCGCCATATGATAGATAATCCTGTCGTTGAAAAAAGACTTCAAAGAACGAGACCACTTGAACCTTTTAAATAGGTTTAATTAATTTTGGGACTAACCATTGGGTTTCACCCCGACAAATCAGAATTACTTAATAAATGTAAAATTTGTAAATTTGAAAGATAAATTGCTAGATGAGCACAGTCTCAGTTATAATTAATAAAGAAAAAAAAATATTCACTTGGACGGGTCAATGTGAAGAATCATTTAAACTTTTCAAATCAAAGTTAATGAACTCTCCAACAGAGCAATATCCGAATTTTGATAAAGAATTCATTTTGACCACAGATGCGTCAAATTTTACCCTTTGAGCAAATTTATTACAAAGAGAAATTCCAAATGACTTACCAATTGCATTTGCCAGTAGAACAATGGATAAACATGAATTATATAAACCAATAATAGAAAAAGAGATGTTAACTGTCCATTTACAGTCGTTACTGACCATAGGCCGTTAGTAAGTCTTTTTACAAATAAAAATCCATCATCAAGGATGGCTAGGATTAGATCTGATAGACTATAGTTTCACAATAATTTATAAACAAGACAGATTAAATACAAATGCAGGTGCACTATCTTGAATAGTATGGGATACACAATCTTTAAAAGCGTTAATACCAAAACAAACTGTCAATGTAATAACGAGGAGTATGAATAAAAACGTACAAGATAAAAGTATTAATAGTTGTTAGTGTAGACACACCGAAGTTGGAGCCTGATCAACTCTATGCTTGGGAGTGCACGTCGATTAGTGAAATAAGAAACTTAAAAAATTTGCAATTTATAGTTGAAAGTTTAGGTAACTTGAGAAAGAATTTAGACAAAAAGGTAACAGCAAATATAGAAGCCATAAATAAAAAAAAGATTAGGTACAGTGACTGTATTTATTAGTGATACTCCGATTTTGAAAATGGATTCAAAATTAGAAAAACTAGTAACACGCAAGCATGAAGTTAGCGCTCAAAAATAATGTTCAGTCACATAAGTATAGATAAATTTAAAGAAAAAGTCAATAGTCTGCAGAAAAGTAAAATAGGGACAATGAAAGAAAATAGTTTAAAAATACTAATATATAGAGCTCCAATGCGTTTTCGATACAATTTGCGATATGCGTTTTCCATACAATTTTGATATTTTTCGGGATGGTATTGAAATTAGCAAAGAAACACACCAAAAACGAAAAGGTGTTTTTCGGGCTGGTTTTTCGGGACAACTTCACAATCACATACATAATATACCTTCATTTATTAATGCTGAAGTATCAAAACTAATTTGTAACTTTGACAGCTATGCAGAGGAGGTTAGATATAGATTACAGGAAGCACACAGAAAAGCAAGTAGGCTATTACATCAATCGAAATTAGCTAGGAAGAATGCATATGATACAGATATAAATCCGTCAAATTTTAGAGTAGGTGATTTAGTATATCTCAAATGAGGAAATTGATTGATTGATTGGTTTTGAATACACGACCAAGTCTTAGACAAGATCTCCCGGGAGAAGCCGGGCCCACCGTACACTCCTTTTACATATAACAAAACCGAGGGATTAGACAGGTTAATTGGATGGGACTGAATCAGCCCAGTTACAGACACCTAGAAATAACCGATAAGGTAGGCAATGGTAAGGATAGGAAAGGTTTTTTTTTGGCAGAGCGACCCGGTTACAAGAACCTTGATCGTACAACACAAGACAATACAAGGAATAAAAGTTTTAATGACCATCAACAATTGCTTCTTGGAAACAGCACCTAAAATAAACCTACATTAAAAATTCTATTATTCATCTGCCTCTAAAGCTGAAATGTAAATTCATCATTAATTAAATAGGATTAATAAATTTTGATTTGATTTGAATGCACAACCAACAGTAGATGTGACAGACCTGGTCCGGTTGCAGACTCTTTCAAATTGTGTCAGCTTCCCTTTGAACCGCATCTCAAATTAATTATTATTTTGAAATACTTTAGTTAAGTATAGCCATCAAAACCGCTTCCAGAATGCTTAACTCCTGGAGTCAATATATAGTTAGAATTTGAATTATTTGCTGATAAGTGCTATTGGATCCGGAATTCTTTCCCTAACAGCCAATATTTAATTTAAATTTTATTATTACAAACCAGTTTTAAACACTAACACCCGGAGTATCCGTATCTAACCAGCACCACTCTTAAAATAGATTAACTGCTTTACCAAGAATAAGTAAACTGTTTAACTTATAATAACTTATTATAACTAAATACTAAATTTAAATAGTTAATAACTGGGTCGCCTTCCAAAATATTTCCTGTAGATTAACTTAAGATTAATGACTACCACTTCACCTTACAATATTCGAAAGTTTAACCAACAAAACTGCTTCCCAAACACCAATGTCCAAGAAATTAAATTGGTTATTAAATTGAGATGCATAGGTACTATTAATTCCGGAATCCTTTCCTAAATCCAGATTAAATTAATTTTATTATTCCAATCCATTTTTAAAATATTATCACACCCGAATATTAGTCACTAATCAGCACCAATCATAAATTAGATTAACTATTTGCTCCGGAATAAGCAATGAACAAATTTTTCTTTTCCATTTAAATAAGCTTAAGAGTACAAAACAATAACCTATCTAAGTGAAACTCATACGATATCCGAAAAAATTAAGAAAATCTATTTAATAATTATCTAATTCCTACTGTTAGGTATTTGAACATTTTGCGATAGTAAATATTCTATCAAAATTGTATGTGAATTTTAAATTTATTGATTGATTGATTAGGATGTACAGCCAAGACTAAGCAAGGATCCCGGATACGCCGGGCCTACCGTACACCCCTTACACATACAACAATAAGGAGAGATAGGAAAGGTTATTAGATATGATAGACGTGACCCGGCTACAGACACCTAAGTAGTCAATAGTTAGTAAAGCACAAGCACAAGACGACACATTAATTTTTGTTTCCTGAATATAAATAATCAGCAATCAAGATCCTAAAAAATTTTAGTTGGTAAATTTCCTGAAATAAAACTTCATTATTATGAGTGATTAACCATTTCCTCCACCCATATAATTGATAACCAGCAATAACTATTTATCCAACTTAGAACAAGCTAACCAAAACGTTTACCAATTTACAGTCTCCCGTTCAACCTAGAAAATAATTCAATCAAGTGCCATGAACCCCGAAAATACAAAAACTATCCAAACACAGCAATATTTGTCTGCATTTAAATTTTATTCTGTAGTCTCCAAGCCATTTATAATTTAAAAAATTCCAACAACCACTGAAATATCAAATTCATTAGCAAACCCGGTTATAGCGAGTGATGCCTATTTTGACTTCTTCCACAAAAGTCATGAAAATTACATGCTTCCTAAAAAATATTAATTAGAACTAAAATTTAATATAAACAGGAATCAGGCAACACCGCTGTTATGCAACTTTATAAATTTCCCTCCTCCGATACCTCAATTTTCCATACAATCATATTCGTTTGATCAATTAAAATAGTTTTATAAACCCATTGACGTGAAACGAATTAAATCCTAAATATACAATTAAATTATATTAAATTAAATAAAACTCAGTATTGTTAACTCTCCAATCAGGAAATTATAAAAGAAACCAACTATAAAGGATAGTATTAATATAATAAATTCCCAATAAACTAAATCAATAATTTAGTATATCTCAAACGAGGAAATAGAAGAAAATTCGAAAGCAATCACACTGGACCTTTCGAAATAACAAGAAATGATGTGAATTCAAAAATTAAGGTAGATAATGAAATTAAAGAAATACACAATAATCGTTTAAAAAATAAAAACAAAAACGTATTTCAATAAAAAAATAATTTTAAGACTAATTTGAAGAATTAAGATTATAAATTAAAATTGATTTAATAACAAAAATAAAATATGTTTATTAGGCATTTCGAAACATTATAATAATTTATTTTAAGGGGTAAATTGTGGGATAGATATAGTTAGTCGTCAGTAGGAGACAGTCGAAGAATAAGAGTAATACGGAGGGACAGAGATTGGCGAATAAAAAATAAATGTAAATAAAATTTAAAAGTGTGTTTGCATTTAACATCAAGATGAAAAAAGAAAAGTGACTTTACAACGGGTGTGAAGTATGTCCTAAATTTGTCCTAACTTTTGTCGTGAGAATGTATTAGTTAATACTCTCGCTATAATGAATTTTCATATTCGTAATAATTGTAAATGTTAATAGAAAATACTGAAGCAGTTAAAGAACGTTCATTAGCAAAAAAATTTTCACAAATAAATGCAATGAAAAAATAGTGGTTTGTGAAGAATAAAACCGGTCAGTTAATAGTGTAACTAGCCGCTAGACATGAGGTAGTAAAATTCCAACACATCTAAACTTAAATTTAGATAATATTTCCCATTGCCGAACTCATTAGCTGTAAGCATAACACACTAGCTTTAAACCAATTTTTTTATTGCTATAGTGACGGTTTAACCCGCAATACATCAAAGGTTTTTAGAACAAAAATTTATGTGTCCGATTGGTCGTGGGTTTTTATAAACTCAATTTTGAAACAGCTAATTTCCCTGATTGTAAAACAATATTTGATTGCTAGTTACGCAATTATTTTAGGGGAAGCGCTTCCTGATGACAAAGTGGGAGTGTTTATTTGCTGCTCGCACTTTGCGGCAATTCTTATACGACAAATAAAAAATAAAATTAATAAATGCAATTCAGAATTAAAAGATACATTTATGATCTTAATGTTCCTAATAATTGACGCAACAAATTTTGAACAAGTTGATGAGTATTTTCGAATACTATGAGTTTTATGTTGCTCTAAAATGGAAAATAAATTATTTATTAACGCTAAATTATCATTATAATACAACAAAATAATTTTGACGATAGCTCTCTCTGGCCAACCGAAAACAATATTGCATGTCCAAATTTAGATAAACTAGATGACATTGATGAAGGAAAGCAAATGCGTATGCTTAACGAATCACCATTCTTTCTACGGTTCAATGGTATAATGAGTCAAGTTAAAGTCGAAATTGGGCAATGTGATGAAGGAAAATAAAATAAATTATTTTGTGAAGATTTTATCAAGTTTTGTACAAAACGATATATGCGTTCTTTACCACTATGGGCGACGATTTTTCTTCGTAAATTTGGTGTGAAAAAACGAGTTTGAAACGCGACCGCAGAAAGCTGGTTTAATGTCCTAAAGAACAACCTAATAAAAGAACGATTTTTGAAATTAGGTCGTTTTGTAGATATTCTCAGAGAAAGGACCAGTAAAATCTGTAGAATTGGCTCCACATCTGAAGACCAGAAAACGAAAGCAAAAAAATGTCGAGCACGATTTTCAAATAACCACGCCGGGATCAGTTCGGGCTGATGAAAAGAGTCCACAGGATGAGGACCATGAAGAAAATTGGAGCAAAAAAACAGTTAAAACAACTCCCAAATATTCTGAGAAACGAGCGAGGCGTCGTTTTCTGTTGCCAAAGATAAATGCTAGCTACCGCATGCAAGACAGCTATTATGAGAAAATGACTACCGGAGATTATAATATCATAGTGTTTAAATTTAAATTTTGTAATTTATTCGACACTAATCTTTATAATTTCTCGTTTACTAGTCTATTTAATCAGAACTTCCTTTCAACTGAAGCAGTCTACGTATGCATTAATATTTTGCTGAAAGGTTCCAATTATGTTTGTTTCGACCGATTCCAAATCATAAAAATATTTGATGATAAAAAAAATATAAGGCGGTAGACGAAAATAGCCAATTAGAACTACTTCTTACTAATAAAGGTAACCGAAATGTTATATTCCCGATTTGCCACCACAATCATTTTGTTTTGGCAATTTTGAATTTTGATCATGGGTTGATTACCACATATGATCCATTGGAGCACCGGGAAAAGTTCTTAGGGAAGTTGCCAAAAAGTGTGATCAGTTTGCAAACGAAGTATTAAAATTTTATAAAAAACCGCTCCGAAACTGCACAGCATGTGGTAACAGCGCTTTACCTCAACAAATTGATGGACATAATTGTGGCATATATATAATATATGCCATTGATTCAATCATCAATCAAAAATTTATTGCTGACATTCATTCAAATGTTCCGCATAATAATAATAATGCTTTGCAGGAATACCGCGAGAATTTTTAAAAAACATTATTGCTGAAAATTCGGATTCAGTAGCAAACCATTGTCTTTACTGTTTTGAAAATTTCCAAAATATAAATGAAGTGCTACAATGCCTATCTTGTAAAAGATTTATACATAACAAGTGTACCGAATTTTTGAAAATCGTAAATAGTTTATGTTACTTTTGTGAAAAATATTAATTGAAATTGTTAAGGGAAAGTTAGCGAGCATATGAGTTAACTAATAAACCAACATAATGCATTCTTACATAATTTATTCTTGGATTTCACTTATTAGTATTTTAAATTGAAAAATTAATTTGCGTATTAAAAAATTAAAAAAAAAAAACCAAAAAATATAAAAAAAATTAAAAAAACAAAAAAAATTAAAAAAAACAAAAACAAACAAACTCGTGAGGAGAACTTGCAACCCCCATCGGTGGCGGATCGGGGAATGCTCGCCGACTAGAATCGGAGGTAGGAGGGAAATAAAATACCTCTCGCGGACCAACAAGTCAAATATAAATGGATGCAATAAATCAACTAAAGGAGGAAATATGCAACATTTAAAACAATTGGTTGCATGCCTGGGTCTTTTCGAAAATATTTATGAATATGCGAAAACATTTATGAATATGCTGTTATGTACATAAATGTGGCGTCTAACCAAATATTTAACCAACGCCAAAAAAATTGTATTAATTATTTATTACACTCATAATTTGATGTTGTGTTGTGGATAATTAATATTGCTCAACTAAATCCTTAAGTTCTAAAAGTTTAATTAGTTTTTTTTTTTTTTATATATTTATTTATTACAACTGATTTACAAATCATCTAGTAATTTATCTTTCATAATTTATATTCTTGTTTGGAGGGTTGTAGCCCTTTGGCTAGTCCCCTTTACAATTTTATTATATTTTTAGTCGATCTGATTGGATCTTGTAGATCATGCGAGTTTCTTCCTTCGCAGCCGTCTTACTGGGTTTGAATCATCCAACATATGACGTATCTCAGCATTTTGGTGTAGACTAATACGTTGCATGTGGTTTTCTCGCGTATTTGCTTATTTATTCACTAACGAAATCCATCTTCAGAGATTGAGGTTGTCATTTCTTATGTACCACGGTGCATTTACTATTCCACGAAGGACTTTGCTTTGGAATGACTGAATGATATTGACATTGGTTTTCTTTGTACAGCCCCAGAGCTGAATACCGTAAGTCCACACAGGTTTTAGGATTTGCCGGTATAGTAGCAATTTATTATGTAGAGTTAGCTCAAAATTTCTTCCTAAGAGCCAATCCATCCTTCTGGTTTGATGTTTAACTCTACTTTTTTCGTTTTCACATGCTCTTTCCATTTTAGTGTCGCGTCTAGAGTCGTGCCTAGATATTTTGCCGTGTTTGCATAGGGAATTTGCTGGGAGTTCAGTTCTACTGGTATCCAGTTGACCTTCTTGTTGGTAAAGTTTACGTGAACAGATTTTGTTTCATTAAGTTTTATTCGCCATCTCTTGGTCCAGGTACCGACAATATTAGTAGCTCTTTGCAATTTGCTTGTAGATTCTTCTATGCAATTAGCAACTGCTAAGATGGCCGTATCATCCGCAAACGTCGCTATGTTAGTATTCTCTATCGTTGGCAGGTCCGAGGTGTATAGAACACATAAAGTTGGTCCCAGAACGCAACCTTGTGGTACCCCTGCTGATATTTTCTTTATTTCTGAGTATTCGCCATCTAATTTAACTCGAAAGTGTTGGTTAGATATGTAAGATTTTAGAATTTCATAAAACTGCTTTGGTAAGTCTCTTTGTAATTTACATTCCAAACCTTTATGCCATACTCTGTCAAAGGCCTGTGCTACATCCTAGAAGACGCTTGAACATACTTTCTTTTTTTCAAGTACGTCTTCGATTATGTTTGTAATTCGGTGTACTTGTTCTATTGTTGAATGATTTTCTCTGAAGCCAAATTGATGTGGAGGAACAAGATTTCTTTCTGCTATTATTGGTTTGAGTCTCTTTAGGAGTAGTTTCTCGAATAATTTTGAAATTATTGGGAGTAAGGAAATCGGCCTATACGAATTTTTGTCATTAAATGGTTTGTTTGGTTTAGGTATCATAATTACTTCTGCTACTTTCCATTGACTTGGAACGTGTTTAAGTCTGAACACTGCATTAATTATTTGGAGTAGTTTACGTAGACTTTTTTCAGGAAGAGCTTTTACTATTTGTCCTGTAATTAAGTCAAATCCTGGAGATTTCTTTGAATTTAGGTTGAGATTGGTTTCCTCTTTTAATTCCTGTAGTGTGGCAGGAGATATATTGCAGTTATCCATTTTATATACTGGTGGTATGTTTTCCTCTGCAGTTTGTCTAGGTAGTGGCTGAAACGTGTTCTCGAGGTGGGTTGCAAACAACGAAGCTTTTTGATTTGCACTTATAGCCCATGTGTCATCTTCATTTTTTACTGGTGGAATTTGTAGTTTAGGTCGTTTTAAACTTTTTGTCGCTTTCCAAAGGGAGTACTCGGTATCTTTTTCCCCAGTAAGGCCACTCAAGTATTTATTAATGGATTTTTTTTTGATTTCTTTAATTAGCAACTTTAGTTTATTGGATAAAAAATTAAGAGTTGTTTTATATTCCGGCGCTCGACTTCTTTGCCAGGCCTTTCTTGCTTTTCGTTTTGCTGCAACCAGTTCCCTAACTTCTAGAGGATAAATAGCATTTTGGCGCATTTCCTTTGAACTTAAGGGGGTACTACTCCACGCCGCTTCTTGTATACTGTTGTTGAGTTGTTCTAGTTCTTCTTCTAGCTCTATCGGGTTTTTAATTGGCACCTGAAGATCAATATTATCCTCAATAAGTTTCTGGAATTTCTCCCAGCATGGTTTTTTTTCGTTAGCGAAGGTGGACTAGTTTTGTTAATAATCGTTGCACTGTTTGTCATAATAACAGGCGTATGATCCGACATAATCCCCTCGCTGCTTTCTAGGTATATGTAGTTTTCGTCTATACCTTTGGTGATAAAGAAGTCATTGATATCGGGTATTTTGTTTCTATCCGTAGGCCAATAAGTTGGTTGATTTCCAGAATGAAAATGGCAATTGCATAGTCTTCCTGCTGCAAACAGCTCTCTTCCTTTTTTAGAGGTTACTCTTGATCCCCAGTAGGTGTTTTTTGCATTAAAATCACCTCCGATTATGAAACTTGATCCAAGTGATTTAAATATCGTGCAATAGTCTTGTTTAATTAAATTATATCTTAGGGGGCAATATATTGACGATACACTATATTCTTTGTTGTTATTTATAAATACTTTTAAGGTGACTACTTGCATAAATTCCTCTTCAATTTTAAGATCTATAAAATGTTTGATGTTTTCTTTTATAACCACCGACGATCCTCCTCTTGCCCTTCCTGCTGGATGAATGGCGTGGTAACAACTCTATTCACATATTTTAAGATATGAAGTTGAATTAAAATGGGTTACCGATACTAGGCATATATCTATTTTTTCAGTATTTAGGAAAATTTCTAAATCAGGAATATGTTGCATTAGCCCATTTGCATTCCAGGTTACTATTCTTAATGTTTTATTTGTTGTTGTTTGCATCATTTTAATAGAGCATGGATTTCATTTCATTTAGAGAGTCTTGCTTATCTAACCTGTTGCTTAGAGCTTGAAGGCATTTCTCTTGTTTAACTAGACGAATGTTAAGAGCTACCTTCAGCAGTGTGCTCCGAAATAATTGGTTTTGTCATGACTACTTGTGAGTACAGTTTTGGTTTTGGTTCTCCCGTTTTACTAGCATGAGGTTTAGGTTCCTCTTTGGTGGCAGTTTGATAATTTTTAACCGATACTCCTGGACTTTGTTTTCGCGTTTTATTTCTTATTCGTTGTAGCTCCTTAGCTATTTCACATCCCCGGTAGTTTGCGGGATGTGACTTATTGCAATTGACACATTTTACAGCAATATTTTTACTAACCGGGCATACATGGGCATGATGCTTTCCGGCACATTTCACGCATCTAATTTCTCTTTGGCAATATTTCTGCGTATGATCAAAACCTTGACATTTTTTGCACTGCGGTATTAATCCGTTATTCTTTTTCAATGGCTCTATTTAAACTCTCATGCTAAGTATTGGCTTGATATTATACACATCTTCCACTTTTTGTTTGTTATTAAAAGTGAGCATAAATAGTGGAAGCCCTCTTTTGTTAACTTGAACTCCTTGTTCAGTTTCGATTTTTTCTTTCTTAATAATGTTTACGGCATTTTCTATTTGATAACCCTTTTGCTTGAGATCCTCAATAATTTCCTCTTTTGCACAGGTTGGGTGAAGACCTCTAGCCATAACTTTGATCATTCTTATCCTCATAGGTACACCACTGATGCCTCTCGGAATTAAGCTTTGTAGCCAAAGCTCTATAAGTTTCGGAGTCTACAACATTAATTTTAAAGACGCCGTTGTTTAGAGATACGAGTTTGTACTCGGCTATCGTAATCGATTTCATAATCGCTTGTATAGTGGTGAAATTTGATATCCCGACGACATTTATTGGTGGAGGTGATTTTTCTTTCGGTTTAGCTGGTTGTTGTTCTAGAGCTAGTTGTTTCTTGATGATTAACTGATTTCTAGCAACCTCTTTTGAAGTTGATGGTAAAGTCTCCGCCATATCTGGTGAGTGATCCGCTTTCCTTTTCTTACTTGGTCTTTTATTCCGGTTCAACATCCAATTTGTTTCTCTGTCTAATTCTTCTTCATCCGTATGGAATGAATTAATGCCACCATCGACAGTTGGGCTAGGTGTCGTTCCAAGTTTTGCACGTGTTTCAACTGCTTTTTTGAGTTCTTCATTTTCTTTCTTTAAAATTGTAAATTCTTCTTTCAATTTAGTAGTAAGTTCTTTTATTTCTCTTAGTTGTTCACGGAGCTCGGCATTTTCCTTCTCGTATTGAAATATATTTCCAGTTGAATATCTTGGTGATCTTGATAATTTGGAACTTCGTCCATTATACAGTGGTTATTACGAAATATACATAGATTTTGTAATTGATGGATAGTTTGGATTCTATAATAGCTAATTGATTGATGAACGTTTTAAATCGAATTTTGAATGTCGTATGTAACTTGGTAGCCAGCTCAACGAATCATTTTCCACACAATCGAATTTCTTGCAATACGATCCCATTTAGAATTGCAATAATTTGTAGTTAGCTTTTGAAATGCTTGAGATCCTTTCGTTGCAAGAAACTGATTCTACTAACTATTACCTACTTACCATAATATTTTAATAAACTTGAAAATATAGCTATAACTTTTTCAAATTGTTTGTCAATTTGTTTGCGAAATAAAGTTGATGTCTCCATCTGAAGTCTTGCTAGGAAATATATTTCACAATAGTCATACTGGTCTGCACATGACAATACTCGTATGTCGCCAATAGTTTTCCAATCTGATCATTTAAAATAATTAAACCTAAATATATTTCAAAATTCATTATAAAGAGTAAATAATTTACCTTTATTGGTTTATCCGAAAAAAGTATATTATACTCACTTATACATATACAATCTTTTAGGATTTAGGACAAACTTCACGAATTTGTAGAGAAACGTGAAGTTTGTCCTAAATTTGTCCTAATTTTGTTTTTGTAATTTTAGGACAAAGTTAGGACATACTTCACGGGAATACTTTACACCATTATTGATGTGCATCGAACGCCGCATTTACAAATACACTCAATCGCTATTTTTATATTCATGGCACTTAATAATCCATACCATATAACAAAAAAATGTTACATTTAATATTTATATGTGATAATTTTAATTTCAAATTTTTATTTTTCACACAATAATGAAATAAAAATATATTCACCTTCAGAGACCGATTATGATAAATATTATAATAGCTTATATATAGGTAAGGAAAACTTTATAATTTTATTTAAATATTTACAGCACAGAACACCAATAATTTTCTGTCTTATCCATAATAAGTGTAATTTTTATAGAAATAGTACAATTTACATTTCCCACATTACAAATGAATTATTTATCGATGAAAAGCTAATAAGAAATTGATTTAAAAAAAAACTTTTACAGTGATGCCAAAAAATATTTCGTTACTAAATTTTTTATGGTAATAAATGTACGCTACGCTGTATTCCTGTTTTAAGTATTCCACATAGCACAATATCTAGGCTTATGGTATACGGTAAATTAAATTAATACTTGGTATATAATTTACATTCGAAAGTATCTTTTATTAAATTAATTATATAATTTTATCAAGAAACACCCACGGTTGTATCGAGTAAATTTTTAAAATTTTAAATACCTTGTATGTTCAAATGTTTTATTTTATGCATCGGTATACCTATAAATTCGCTGGTATATATTTGCACGACATAACAATTACCAAACAAATAATATAATAATTATAAAATACTGTAACATAAAAATAAATATAATAATATTTATTTTTTTAAATTACACAAACTTTAGAAGTTTAAATAGAAAAAGTTTATTTTTTTCATTATTAGATTTGTTACAAAGAATTTATTTTATGTTAAGAAGGAACAAAAATAAAAAAAATAATTAACGAATGAAAATTGTAAATTTTCACAGAGAAAAAAAAAACAGATGAAAATACTGAGAGAGGCAGCAGCAAGCAAATATGGAAGCCAATTAATTAAAGGAAAGATGGAAGATTTTTATTTTTAGGAAATAAATTCAAAAAGTTTGTTTTCGTTTTATATTGTTCGGTAATAATTTATTATCATGCTTGGAAAATTAGAAATATTATTAGATTTGGGATTAAGGTTTTAGTAGAACAAGAAGTACAACAGCAAAGAATTAAGAAATGGATGCCTATGTGCTTCTATAAGAAGAGTTATTATTATTGCATTTGATATAAAATTAAAACAAAAACACTTGAATATATTTTGACCGCACATGTAGTTTGGTATGCGTGGTAAATTTTATTACACTACAGAACTACGTACCTCAAAAATAAATCTAACTAGTGATTAAAGGTAAAATACATTAACCGAAGCGAATGGGTTAAAATAAATTTTTAATAGCATTTTAATTATATCCAGAATTAAATTATTCCTGCTCAGAAACTCACTTACATTTGTGATAACAGTAAATTAGAATTTCTATCATAATCAAAAAAAAAAAAAAAAATACAATCTATTGAAAATGAAATAGTCTGCAAGTAAATTTGATTACGAATACACCAAAACAGAGCTTTTTCCAATCAATGTTCCAACAAAACGCGCAAAAAAACAAGAAAATTGAAAAATTTATCAGTTGTGATATAGAATGTCATTGCATTCTACTCGTACTCGTATCTACATACCGAAATTTTACTATTTCTCACTCATGGGCACAAACATTTTATTTTCCATCATCCCATTTTCCAGATGGTTTTTGTTAGTGCGGATTTTTTTTTTGTATTTATTTTCACCGAGGAAAATATTTTGTTGTTGTGATGTTTTTCAGAAAATTTTCGATTTGAAATAAAAATAAAATGTCGGAGACACACGAAAAAAAATTGCTTTCCACTTTGTACGATTTTGTGTTAGGTTACGTATTCGAGTTTTTAGTTCTATTTATTTGGAAAATGTTTTATTTTCCACACCATTTTTCTAATTTAATCAGTGAAAAAAAAAAACGCCAAATGAAATAAAATTTATAAAAAAAAACGAAATAATTGCAGTTTTTCGATCAGTTTTGGAGTTTTTAATTTAACGGCATTTTTTCGGTTGCTGATTGTTGTTGGTTTTCGCTGAGTTGTTGAAAGCTAGCTGAATTGTTTTCTTGTATGTAGTGGAAAACCATTTTTTATACAATCGCATTTGGGTTGATTTTGATTAAATCGTTCTATTTATTTATGCTCTTGCACTTCGATAAATTATTGTGAACAACTGAAAATAGTTTTGTAGGTGAATCGTTTTTATCCAAATTCGACGTTAAAAAAACATGTAAATACGCTATTTAATTAATTTTTTGTTTTAAGTGCTACATTAATTAAAAACTTACGGTTCATGTTCTCGACTATTTTAAAAGTTGTCTAATCAATAAGAATTACCTGAAAATAAAGAAAATGAAAATCATTGTTAAATAATTAAATTTAGGTAGGGTAAGACACCCGGTAATAGGTCTCCCAAGCTTGTAATGAGCCAGCAATTAGTAGAACATGCAAAGTTTATGGATTCCCTTGTTTTCTTCTAAATTCTTAAAAACATGTTTGTGGGAAGTTTGTTAAAAAAGTTTGATGAGTTCCGCTAGCTTTAGATAAAGTTACCAGAATCGAAATCAAAAAATGAGTTAGTAATAATTGAAAACTGACAGACTAATTTTATGCTAAGTGAACGCATCATTAATTTTTTTTAGATGATAAAGCATTAGGTTCGTCTGTTTCAAAGCTATAGCAGAACCCAAAATCGATATTGACATACAATTAGTTTTAGTCTAATTACGACCTACCCAAATGCATCATTAAATAATTTGAGAACTAATTTGAGAAACCCGAAATTAGAACGCAAAACAGGATCTATTAACATAAAATAATAATTAGGATCATTATGGCCTAACCCAAATGTCCATTCAAAAATTTTAGACTCCACTCGTTCTTGATCTATAGCTTGGCTATTTTATTTAAAGCTAGCGGAACCCAAATCCAAAATCGGATCAAAAGCTTCTGCTAGCTTTAAATAAAATTACTTAAAGCTAGGAGCCTTTGATTGGGGTCTAAATTTTTTTAATTTATTTAAGAGCTTACATTTATTCATATGTCAATGGTCAATGGACAATAACGAGTCGAAACAACAATTGTTTATTAAGACATTTAATTAGGCCATAATCAGCCTACAATTATTTGTATTTTTTGTATTATGACTTGTGTTCCATTCCAATTTTAATTTTGGCTTGATTTTCAATATTGGTTCTATCAGCTTTGAAATGGAAAATGCTTTTTCTAAAACGAGCGAGCTGAAACTGATTTGAATGGGGTATTTAGTTACCCTAAAATTAACCATTAATTTTCCAAGTGTTTTTAAATAATTTTTAGATATGGGTTTTGCTAACTTTTTCTAAAGCTAGCAGAATCCATCGTTCTACAGTAGTTGGAACGGATGTGGTTCAATAGAGCAGTTAGTTAGCCTTTAATTATCTATAGGAATGGTGGAATGTTCCACTGAAACAGTTCTGCTAGCTTTAGGGGCCTTTTTATATTCGGTAGCGCCATTAGTGAATCCTGGCCGTACTCGTTTAGGAACTCTGCGTTAAACGTAATTTATTAGCATTCAACGGATTGAATAATTTTTTTTGTCGCAGTAGCACATACTTAGGAGCGTTTACCTCTCGAGGGAGTCATATTTAGGCAAACAACAGAAATCGCAATTCAGAAGAGCAATTCTATACGGGTTGAGTAATAGTTAAAGTATGGATTCCAGATCATTGGGGCATATTCCAAGTCCGAAAGAACAAATTAATGAAACGAAAAGGAAACTTTCAAAGTATGCCGATCATGAAAATCTTGGAGAAACGGTTTAAAAGTCTAAAGTTAAATTAGCCTTGTCGATACATCTGTCAATATGTCTTTAAACGATAAATTTCGAGAAAATAATACCATTACGTAAGGTCTTGATAATCACCGGACAAGTGGTGCAGTGGTTAAAGCTTCGGCACTTGAACCGGAAGGTGCTGGGTTCGAATCCCATCAGAGGCTAGATGCAAATCGAATTTTCATCATCGATTACGATCGGTGCTGCTAATAAATACAACTAAGACCCTCTGATGGAGTGCAGAATTCCGTGTCACGCGCCGACCCACCTTCCATGTCAATGTACAGGTTGACATGGAGCTTGCAATGTGCAGGTGGTATACTGTAGTTGTGTGAGTAGGTGAAGTAGGTGGGTTAATGATGTGGAGTGAATGAGTGGTATTACAATGGGCCTAAAAATTGGCCTAAGTGTGCAGTAAGCAACCACTGAAACCTAACCTAAGGTCTTGATAATACCATTACGTCTTCTAGAAGAGTTCATAACTTTACATTTAGAAACGTTGAGACAAAGCTTATTCAAGGTACAGAAAATATTTAATTCCTGTCGTAGATCAAACTGATCGCTATCTTTTCGATTCTTGCAAAAGTGTTTAACATGTCCGCATCAGACTTGTGCCGTATTTTCTACACTGCGTAGTTAATTAATATTCTACATGTGTAGACAATGTATGTAGAGAATTAAAAAAATGGAGTCGACAATGTAGCGAATGAATAAAATAGGTCGACAATGTTCAAAATTATTTTTAACTTAGTAATCAGCAAATTTTATGATTTCTTTGTTAATGGAACCATTTCAAGGTAGAGCTAAATTCTTACTCCTTCCTACTATAAATTAATATTAGTAAATAACTTAAAATTAAGATCCCCAGACCATCTTTATAATAAAGGGTGTTAAAATTTGAGGTATCTTTTTAAATATTAAATAAATAAATATTAAATAATATTAAATAAAAGACATAAATTGTGTGAAATCCTTATTTATTTTTATTGTTTATTTAATGACCTCCTCTGCTAGCTCGACAGACTGTCAATTTTTCCCAAAATTTTGAATAACTTTTCGCGTAATAATGGTTCAATTAGTGATATTTGCTTGATTATGTTGTTTTTGAGGTGTTGAACAATTTGAGGATTATCCGCATAGGCTCTACTCTTCAAGAAACCCCATAAGAAGAAGCCCAATGGCGTTAAATCGCATGATCTTGGCGCCCAATTCACGTCTGTTCTTCTAGAAATTATTAGATTATTAAACTTCTCTTTCAAAAGGTCGATGGACTCCGTTGCTGTGTGACATATTCCACCGTCTTGTTGAAACCACATATATCAATATCTTCCAATTGACTCCACAAAAAGCATCTAATCATCTCTCCTTATCGAGCTCCATTCACAGTGATTGATCTATACCATACAATAGAGGTGTTTTAAATTTCGAGTAATTTAATTCTGATTTTGGCTATTCAAAATCGAGAATCAAATGATCAGCATACTTGAGTGCACCTAGATCGTGAGAGTAGTATTGTTTGGAGAAGTAAAACTCTGAAAAAAATTAGTGGACACGCCTGCCATACAGTAACTTTTTTTGGGGTTCATTGTCTTTTCAAACAATTCTCTAGGATTTTATTTAGCTCAAATGCTACAGTTTTGTTTGTTGACATAGCCGCCAATTTCAAAATGAGTTTCATCGGTGAAGATAATTTGTTTCAAACAATTCTAATTTTGTTCTTTTCTATGGCCCAATTCTGTGGAAATGCCGGCGTAATGCGTGGTCATTTGGCTTTAATTCTTGTGTTAACTGTATTTTTCAAGAGTTTACATGAAGATCTTTGCGTAAAATATTGAACAAAGTTGTTGGTTTGAGGTTTAATTGCTGTGAACGACGACGAATTGATGTTCTTGCCTCTTCAGCACCACTTGTGCTAACATCTGAAACATTTTTACTTGAACGACCACTACGATGATAAATTCTGCTGTTTTGATCTTGAACCAAGTTTAATAGCACGGTTTGTCGGAGCATTTTCTCTACCGTATTTTGAACGAAATTTACTTCCAACTTCTGAAAAACTATGCAATGTGCAGATGGTGATAAAATCGGACCAATAACCGTACGTCCTCGAATTGGCTGACACTGACATAAAACTAAGGATGGACAAGCAAACCGCGAAAGAGTTGGGGGAGCCTTGGCCCAGAACAGATTGCAGGGATAATAAAAAAAAATAATGAAAACACGTTGTTCAATCGTATATCTCTCCATTTTAGCTAACCGGAATGTTTATTTTGTCATCTGTCAAATAACATATGATATTCTAGTACAAACTATATAAAAGGCGGAATATTTAAAAAGACACCTAAAATTTGAATACCCGTTATTTATGTAAATTTTAGTTGATCAGAACAAAATGATTGTCGCCGATTTTTAAAAAATCACACCGTATAGCCTGTCACACAATACTGTATTTTAAACTGGTAAAACAGTGCACGTAGATACAAAGAGCTTTAATGCTTTAAAAAATTTCCTATATGACGTCAATTTATGTAGAAGATTCTAATTTTTGGCTGTAGATTGCAGTATGATCAAATAAATGATTCAATTTGTTTATATATTTTTTTTTTTTGAAAGGTTAATCGTGGTGGAATTGGAAATTATATTACGGGTGATTGGTAAGAAAACCCTTAAATGTAAAGTACTTTTTACGAACATTACTGCAATATTTCAGAAAAGAAACTGTAGACATACATCCGATGACAGTACTGACTGGTAATTTAGGAGTATTGGGTAAAACAACACAAGCACTCCATAAATATTGGGGAGTGTGGGTGGTTTAAAGCTCATTAACATTGAGCAAAACCAAATCGGTTGTGCACAACAACGGTACGTATTTGTTTCGAGATGTACATGGCAAACGGCATATTGAGCAGATAATTTTTGGTCTCGATTATCGATGAAACCCGTTAAAGCAAATAACCAATATTTAATTTTAATACTATCAAAGCTTGATGCAGAAAAATTCTTTGATAATGCTCCCATTTCCCGGATTCCACACCGACGGCTGTATAGTATCGATACAAATAACGATTCAAGAAGTGGTACAGTATCGTGTTAAACCTTTGGAATCAAAGTTGCATGTAATGCAAATTATGCAAAATGCTCTTTAATGACGTCGGTCAGTTTACCAAAGGATATGCGAGAAATAAATTACAATTCAACCAATATTACTAACTATTGATAATATGATTTTTAAAACTAAACAATTTGATTATAAGAATGGGAATAGGATCATTTATGGTTGTCCCAATACCAGTTACCCAAAGGCTAGTACAACCGGTAAACTGCACTTCACAGTATAAACATGTTACATTTGGATGATACAAATTTTGGATGATTTGGAAGTTGTCGCGATAGCCACAAACGGAAATCGCTTGAAGGATTTACTCACGTTAACGGTTCTTTTAATCACAATCAATGGGCGTTATCAAGTTATAGTTCCTAGTGTAAGACATTTCGTTTGGTACCACGTACAGGTGGTCGCATTGAAAGTAATGGTAACTAGTTGTTGTGCTGTACTATCAAAACTGAAACATTTTGAGTATTGGACGAATATGAAAAACACAGATTTAAGCCAAAAGATGATAAAGATGATTAAGTTGATATTTTCTATTAAATTTTATTTATTATAAAAAATTGTTCACAAACATTTTAATTTCAATTATCGAGGGCAGTTGACAGCTTCTGAGGCACAGAGACACTTCTGAGGCAAAAATTGTAATTTTTCTGGTATGAGCAAAAAATGTTAGATTTGGTAGTGACTAAAACAGATTACATGGCGAATACAATATTTGTAATATGTTGAACCATTTTAAGTACTAATCTCAACCACTTGGTACCATCCCAACTCGCACTGAAAGAACTCAATGGGAAAAAACAAAAAATGAATATTCTACATTGTCTACAAATTCTTTACATACTCAACTAATTATCGACATTGTCTACGCAGAAATCAATTGTCTACACTATTTTCGACACCGACATGTCGAAAATTGCAAAATCCGCGAAGATGCACAACACTGGTCCGCATAAATCAAAGACTCGCAAGAGGGACGCCAGACAAAACATTTATATCACGTATTAAGAACTTTTTGAGTTCGGTTCGTCAAATATGACAAAATTCACTTTAAATGAAGGAAGGACATCATACTTAAGCTGCTCATTTGTATCGAATGCTTTATCCTTTCTCAGAGAGCATTTGCAGAACGTCGAAGAAGGGTGGGACATAGACATTTTCAAAAATGTTAGTGATTCTTTGCGTATCGTATTGACTATTAGGGTCAACGAATTGAGAGACATTTTTGGGGGTATACCTCTACAGCTTCAATTCGCATCAACATAACTCCAAAAAAACATTTAGGATTGTTTCT
This sequence comes from Nephrotoma guestfalica, assembly GCA_963691935.1. Classification (NCBI taxonomy): domain Eukaryota; kingdom Metazoa; phylum Arthropoda; class Insecta; order Diptera; family Tipulidae; genus Nephrotoma; species Nephrotoma guestfalica. Next base: position 166,526,438 of record OY829915.1, read on the forward strand.
AAAATTCGATTCTACCTCAACAATATATGAATTATACAAGCAACGATTTAAAAGTTTAGATTGAGACATGGTAGCACTAAATATTTCATAATTTACGACGGGTGGATTCAATTTGTATTGTTTATGAGTTTTAGATTTCCGATTTTGTAGGCTACACAGGCGACGATTGAATCATGGCTCGCGTGCCGACAAAACTACAGGCGAACCAGGAATACACGGTTCAATTACCTAGTTCATTATTTTATAAAACTGATCTATATTTGAGTCCAAACTGCTCTACCTGAAAGCTGAAAGGCTCGCTAGAATTAAAATTTACGTTAGCATTAATACAATTTTCAAAAATTAATTGGATGTCCAGTGGTGTATGAAAAATACTCAGTGTTGTGTGTCTACGCGTATTTCCGAATTGTCTACATGTTGGTGTCGAAAATACCGTAAACAATTGATTCTTGAGTATACAATGTCGAGAATCGGTAGAGTAAGTATACAATTCGTAGATAAGAAGATTACTGCTTTTTTGTTTCCATTCGTTTTGGTTTTCCAGAGGTTTACTTATACTTTCGAAGTTATAATTTAATTTTTATAAAACAAATATGTGAGATATTTCATCTTGGTCAATCAATGTTTACGATATTGGTACAAAAGCGAATTTGTTCATGAAATAAAATTAAACTATTTTATAAATCCAGGTTTAATCAAATAATTCGTATTGTAAATAGTTGGTATTTCGTTAGAGTGCACCGGTAGCTCCAGTAAATTTCATACTAGGTGTTTACACAAACCTGCAACATTTGTTGATTTATAATATCGATTCTATATTGGGGTTGATGTAATCCTTGGAGAAGGAATCCGAAAAATGGGAGAATCTCTTGAGATATTTTTTCTGTACAACAATGTACTTTCCGGTTCTTAATCGACTATCATTAACGCTAATTTCGGTTTAAAAGAAATTCACTGTGTCAAATGTGCCGTCTGTTATAAACATTTTCGAAACGAATACTTCATTTCTGAATTTGACGTCCGTTTCTTGAACAACGTAGTTGGGGTTATTACACAACTTTTATGATAAATGAGTTATCTTGCTCTTGAAATGGAAGGCGAGTGACAGATTTAGATAAGACAACAACGACTTAGTTAATAATATCAACCAACCATTGCTTGGGTTAGCACAAATTTGGGTAATATTTTGGGAACATCATAGATGAAAATGAATAATGGATTGGAACGAAACCTGCCCTACCAGCATACCAGTATAACTTACTCAGAAGACCTGGAAGCTGGCTAGTAGGATTCAGTGGATTAATCATTTATTAATACAAAACCAAAATGATTAAAGAAACGGTTATCTTTCAAGAACACGAATAAAGAGATTGAAACATCAGAACTCTAACAAGAAGGTTGAAACCTAGCACCATAATAGAGAACGAAATATAAAACGTTACAAAATCGAATTTCCCGGCCTCAGTGAAGTGAAAACTGTGCTTAAATAAACACAATCGAAAAATTCGGAAAAATTACCTGTATTCGCTCTCTAATCGCGTTGAGTTAAGGCAAAGAGCTCTATTGGAATAGATAGAAGCAAGTTAATAGCATATATTCTATCATCGTAATAAGAGATTTCTATTCAAAAATAAGAAATAACCAGGGGATGACCAACAAACAATAAGCCAAATAATACAGATAAGGGACAAAAAAATAACAAGGAAATTTTAATGCAAAAATTGGAACAGAATAAGACCGACCCTTATAACCTCCGCGGGCTGTATTTGTAAAAAATAATAACGGAGAAAGACTCATCTTCTACGTCACAAACCAGCTGCTATTCGAAGCAGTAAATTTTCACACAATTAAATTTCCACCCACAAATATTCACGAACACACATGAATAATTACTTGATGGCTTAACAATGAACCAAATAGTTTTCACGTAATGATCAACAAGAAATTTCTCCAGTCACGTTACAAAATATGTAAGAACAATGTGTGTGAGTGGTGCAGACATTTATTCATAGAGACCACCAACATTTCAAAATTAAGCCTGTTGTAAAAGGCATCGAGACAAATCGGAAGAAATTTACCATATTTATTAAAAGATGCCAACACCAAGAAACGAAATATTCTGCGTGAAGCTGAGTTTTAGCCTCCTCCAAAGCAATGAAGCAGCAGCCATCAGTTTAAAGCAATAGTGGAAACAAACCGAAGAAGCCTATATCGAAACAGCTACCTTTTATCAGCACACTCTGGTATAAAGAATTCAGACGTAAACCCCCTGGTTCAGGTGATAAAATTTAGAAAACAAATTGAAGAACGCCTGCAACTCAAGTTGCATTATGTGACAACCAAAATACGCCGGAGCTGAAACATCAATACGGAAGATACGCCACGAGAAATCAAGAAAATGAATGGCAAAACATGCGCATACTACATCAATGCATACGGAATGCTTACGACAGGCAACTAGAAAATTCACCGAAATCCTTCCTACCTATAAGAGATGCATCTGGTCAAATTTTAACAACACAGATGAAGCACAAATGAACAGAGATGCAAGGAATAGTTCGGTCACAACATCAACAACGATACACAAATCTTCGAATAAACAATTGGCGCTAATAACGAAACTGTTAACCCACCCATCCACCAACGAAACAGAAAGTCCAGCAAAGTGGGAAGATAGCGGGGTTATGGTTAAAGTGAAGAATAACAAGACAAGGAACGAGCAATATACAAGCTGACAAATATTTAAAGATGAGACGACATATCGACAACTGCAAGAGCTCTAACACCAGAATAACAAAAGTGTGAAATTCCGGTAAATACCGCAAAAATATAAAGATGGCTTGACTACAACGATTCCCAAAAAAGGCACCGAATAATGCATAAATTAGCAGGATACATTCCTCCAAAATATATAACCATAAACATAATCGCAAGACACCTCAGATCAAATTTTAAATGTGAAGAATGAATTTTATCTTGAAATGGTTAGATTTACAATGAAATGTGTAATATAATTTTGATTATTGCTAAAAGACATAATAATTTTTCTCCATTTTGCACATTGTCTACATTCTTTACATTTTTGACGCGTTTTATAATTTCCCACATACATTGTCTACACGTGTATAATATTAATTATCGGCGCAACAATGAAAATACTCACAGCCAAGATTATTACAAGCAGTGATTGTACCATGTCATTTCACTGGTATTAACAACAAATCACGCAATATCCTGCTCTGGTTCTCGATATTGTTAATCTAAGCCCGAGTGAACAGAATTGCAGGCAATCGTCTTCAATAGTAACCAATTTTACTCCCAACATTTAGGTTCGAATCTCCCAAAATCATCACATAATCGAAATCAGAAGCCGCAACTGCTGATTGGTTTGAGAAAAATGCAAATAGCTCTCTGTATTGTAACGGAATTTTATTCAGTTCCGTTATCAACCCAAACATCAAATTTTAACATACGGCATAACCTTCGAGGTGATACCTCAAATTCTACCAAAAGAAATTACCATGCCGTATTTCGCATTGTTATTGGTTGCTTATGTTACTCAGATTACTGTATATATCCATGCAGTAGGTGAATAAACGTAAACCATAATAATATATAATGCAACATTATCAATTTATTTTTGCATCGATATGTCTTGAGGTAAATGGCATGAAAAAAAACTCTGCTATTGAAAATACCTACAATTGCACCTTTCGATCGATTGATTTTTTGTTGATGTAAATAAATTTTTGCGCGTGCATTGAGTAAGCGAAAATCAATGTCACGTTGTTGTACGTTTTTGCGTTCGTACATTTTGATGAATGTACAATAATTTGTTTTCAATTTTTGGTATAAAATGTACAACGGAAAGAAAGAAGGAGGGTTGCGTGCTAGACAGTCAGCCGTGCAGCTGTGTTTAGAAGAGGTAGAGAGTTCAGTTTCTTTTTGGGTAATTTCCTGATATCTAAAATAAAATGCGTTTGTTAACATGTGTAAAATTTAGTGAAATACAATAATAATTTTAAAAAAAAAAGTATAAATTAATCTGAAATAAATTTAATTAAGAAAATTGGATGTGTTTATTATCTCGTGATACTATACAGTGTTCATTAAGTTACATAAATAAATTGATGTAATCGGGGAATAAATCAAATCAAGTGCCAATAAATGTGAAATATCCAAAAAATTCGTTTTGTGGGAGTGTTGCAAGTTTGATTTATTTTTGACACCAAAGAAAATTTTTGTTCATTAATTTAAAAATTTAAAATAAACGTTAGTGAAATACATACATTGAAAGACTGATCCGGGAGGTAAATTAAAAGTGCGAGTTTTTAGTCTAGTGCTTTGCAGACTAAATTTTCTTTTTTTTGGTAAGTATGATTTTAGTGCAGTAGAGATACTAACCATTCTAATCGTGGCGAGGTTCCTTAGTTGCTTCTAGCAAAGCTGAGTCTTGCTAGAAGCGAGGGCATCGAAAGTAACCCTGCCCATAGGCGGGACACCCTCTTTCTGCTGAGGACCTCCTCCACGCCATTAAACCACTAATCGTTAAGCTTCTCTATTAATATTTTTTTTTTTGGTGCGTATTTCTTAGGGTAATTATGTTACCCTAAGAAACCAGAATTAACAACCATGGGTAAAACATCCGCTTGAAATATGTAGGACCCGCCAGTTTTGGGTCCGAGGACCCCACTTTTCATTTTTTTTCAACCTTTAGATGGTAAATATTAGGCCATCTTTCTCTTTCTCTTTTGTTATTGTGCGGTAATCTAGGTCCCGCATTTCGTCTAACCCCAAAAACCCACGACCACATCCCCTACAAGACTGAGCTGCGGGAATCAAAGCCGCACATGGGGTTAGTGCATGAAATGGGGACAAATTTCTTTAGCGTTAGGGTATACGGTCGTAAGACGGTGAACTTGTAGCGTTACAGTATATATCAACTGATGATCCGTATGGAATGCCAACAATACCTATCAACATCAGCTATCCATTGAGAACAACGTACATAGATCTTTCGGTACAGCTAGCCGAAGTCTGCCACATCACGCCGTCGATTCAAGATCGGAATAACGATCGCGTGGGAAAACACAGTAGTCCAGGAAGAAGCACTCTGCAGAACTGTGCGGGCTTGTCAGCCATGTTTCTGTGAAGTTAAGTGCATTTCATGCGATTTTGATCGAATTCCGCCAGAGTTGTGATAATAAATAGACAATGTGTCAGTTTTGGCAGAGATCGACGGTGCCGGTTGAGCAACAAGTGCAGACAACAGCTTACATTTTTAGATTGCTGTACGAACTAGAACTTTTTCCTGCCAAATTGTTAGATCGATGCTTTAGAAAATAGTATCTTTCGTACATTGATTTTAAAGCTAATAAAAGTATATCTTAGGTTTTTTGAACGATCTTTCTTTACTAAACTTACGAACTTAATTGTTCAATGGAGTAAAGGAAATGCATGTTGGGAGCGTACTTAATTTTTGTGGAGCCTGGTAAGGAGAGCTGAAATAAATATTTTGTGATGGATATTACATAGTTTTCAGGATTTTGTGCCTACGAAATGGGAAGTTTATTTATCGTTGCAGAATTATCCATATAGAGGCTTCTGAGCGGTGGCTATAGCCGACTGGAAGTTTACGCTTATGCGCATCGTAAAATTTCAGTCGGCTATAACCACCAAATTAACAATTTATTTCGTTTTAACCTTTCTGTATAGTAAGAAACGATTTTGTTCAAACTCGTGCACAAAATCCGGAAAACTGTTCAATATACTCCACAAAATAATTATTTCAGCTCTGCTTAGCAGGTTCCACAAATATTAAGTACGTGCCAAACATATATTTCCTTTGTGTCATTGAACCATTAAGTTCTAGGTGTACACACGTTTGAATCTTATCGATTGATTTCATTGAATTTATATTTAATTGATTTAAGAAAACCAAAACCACCTTTCCTCATTAACTTTATACGCAAACGAAACATTAAGAAATAAAAATTTCAACCATTGTTCGGAAAATGTTACCATGTAACCATTATGGTAAATGCTAGTAAACATCCCCAGAAAACCATTTGAATGAAAAATAATAAACAATTTTCCTCGTTAGTTGTTTGTGTGCTTGTGTGTGTGTGTGTGTGCTTTCTTTTCCAAATTTATTGTTTTATTTTGCAATACATGAGATATAAATTTCATGTATAAGAGACAAACAAACTATTAAAGGTTTGTGAATGACTTACCGCTCGCCATTTACTCCCGATATTTACTTGCTTGTTATTTTTATGATGGTTCGGTTTTTATATTTTTGGCTTGGTTTGATAGAAAAACCATAAAACAAGTGGTGCGGAAAAACGACGTTACTTCCTACTTCTTCCTATATTTACTAGATTTTATATGTAATAAGAAATGTTATTATGTTATAATGTTTTAACAACATAAGACTTATTGCCGTACAAATAGTTTTTAACTATTGTAAAAGCACCAACAGATACCAAAAATTTTTATATTCTGGGTAACATTGAACCAACGTATAAATAATTAGTAATCTTTAATTAAGTTATTCAGAATGGGGTGCGGGGGACTGGGCGATTCTACTTTGTAGTTGGAAATTGTGAATATAAGCTACGCTAAATTCAGGATTATAAATAATATTTTTTGTTCGTGTCGTGATGAGAATTTATGAATATGTGAATATGTAGTCCCAAGTAATCTGTGATGAACACAAACAATATATCCAACTAAATCGCATAAAAAATATATAAAATAGGAACATAAAATGTGTGGAAATTGTTTTAAAAACTAAAATATTAAATATTTGTTTTATGTTTTATCCCCAGAAAATCCATATAATGTACATATACATAGCGCTACAGGGCGTCTCTTAACTAAGTATAGTAAATTCGGGAGGTGATGGAGAAACCAATCTGAAAAAAAATTATATGACACCACATATCCTATCTGTAACGACTATAGAGATAAGGTTCAAGGTTCTACTTTAAAATTAATCATTTTAAATATCACTCATGACTTAAAAACTATTACTCACAAATTTCTCAAACAAAGCTTTCCTTATCGCAAATTAATTAGGGTGTCAAGCACAGGGCCATTAATAAGGTAAATTGATAATAAGTACACAAATCAGATAAGTCACATAAGTTTTTGTTCAGATACGTGTCGTCTGTCACCTCTTAAATTTATTGCACTTATTTAAGAGTCACCCTTTATACAAATATGAGCTTGGTAAAATAAATTAAATATTTAAAAAAGGAATCGGATTATGGACATTTTTCAATAAAATGATTAAAGTTAAATTGTATTTACATGTAATGTTTGGTTTATTTCTTTAATTTTTTGGATTATTCGGAATGACATGTTTGATGGCAGTTTGAAATGTTAACAGTAGCTTCACCAATTTACTTACTTTACAATATATGTCATGTTAAGATAAGTTAAGATAAGATGTATACAACGCAGGGCAGCTGTTAGGCTGGTTACAAATAATATACTACATGGTAAGTATGCCCATGTCAAGACGATCACAGATTTATTCGAGCAACGCAGCAACTGAATTACTTGAGCACATGCACTACTGCTGCTTCATTAGATTATCACCCAATTATTCGACGAAATCTGTTACATATAAGACACGATTCGGTGTCCGAACTGACTAGGAATCCTGAACCTGCGAGGGTCTCTAATACTACTGGATAAGGATTTGTTGAATCTTCTAACTTATAAAAGAACCTACTTGAGCAAACTGTCGTTTTTCCACATTACAGTTCGGTGTTTTGTTCTCACAAGTGTACCATAACCCTTCCGAAAGACCCTTGTTAGTAAAGAATTATATTATTAAGATTAGTCGGTTAGTTGGGACAGTTCAATGGACTATCTTCCTTCTGCTCACCATAAAAATGAGGAGGGTACTTCCATTGCAAGGTTGGGAAATTTTACACGGAACAGGATGGTTGTTAGCATTTGATTGTATGCCTCTCATTTCTGTGTTGTTTTCTCGTGAGTGTGTCTCATGATATTAATAGTCGACTCTAATATGGACATCTGGGTTTGTAATAATTCATTTTGGTGTTGCTGGTTAGAATTTAATTTCTCTATGCTTTCCTTGTAGTTTTTTCCATCTCTTTGATCTAGTACCCCGGATAGTTCGTTGGCAAATACACCTGCAAAATCGAAGAGCGCTCTTCGTCTGCGGATGATTTTATTTCCGCCTAAAGCGTTTAATACTTCGTTTTGTTCACTTAATTCTACGTGGAGTGTTTTCATCTGTGAAACAATGGCTTCACAGTACTTAAACTTATCAGTGTGTGCTGGTTCTATAAGCGGTTTATTCGAATAAAAGCTATCTAGTTGATAAGCAGCGTTCCCAAAGTGACTAGTTCCACCCAATAGGAAGTGAGATTATTGTTATGGCAGCAGAAAATAATAACAAAATTTTATATAAAACAAAAATAATTAATCTAATTGGTATAAATTATTTATGTCGCAAAACCAATTATCATGTAACCGATATTACACAACTAGTTAATCATCAAACCATTAACCGGATATTTGTGATAATTTACTTTAGATGTCACTAGTTACATGTGGTTTGTTATTTTTATAATTTTACGTGCCATCCACTCACAGAGTTTCATGGTCCTTCGAGCCGGATATTCGTATGAAACAGCAGCAGCATACAATTCAAATGCATTTAATTCGGAGAATAAATTGACAATAAAAATAATAAATTTGCGGAATTAGCGTTCCAACAGTACAAATTTCGATCAACAAGGTTTCAGCAACGGTATATAGCGGATGATATTAACCGGTACGAGCGCATGAATATCACTTGCACACGCCAAAGCCAATGCGAGCTGAAATACGAAGCCAACTTTATCTGAATTGGTGTGGATTAAATATACAATTTGTTGCTCATAAGTGCTGTTCTATCTATATATAAGAACTACGAAGCTTACATGAGAATATTTAGCGATCAGCACTCATGAATAAGTAAGAATAAAGTAGCGGTAGTGAATCATGACGGAGTTAGCATCGATAAAGAAAATTCGGCCAAGCTTGAAAGGCTGCATAACGAGGTTACTTACGTACGTTTGGGGATTAGCGGAAAACAAAGATGAATCTGTTGACGCGCTTCAAGTTCGGTTAAAAACTCTTAATTGCTCGAACTTTATTCGACCAATTTACCGATATAGAGCGACAGATTTTTCGGCTCGACGCTGAGGAAACATCCTTATTACTAGAAGTAGAAGAAAACTATTTCTCGATTGTGACCGATTGAGACCGCTCGGTCTGATGAGAAGGCGCATTACACAGGAAGGTTTTTTTACGTGTATGGCGGATTAAATGGTGAATTCGTCCCAAACACATTCATCTCCATCGTCAATTAAGCTACCTAAAATGAATGTCCCTCCGTTTTCTGGGGATTACGTCAAATGGCAGTCATTCTACGATTTGTATTGCACCACAATACATGAAAAGGAGTATTTAACTTCCTCGCAAAAGTTCCTGTACCTAAAGAGTCTTTTGCGGAGTGAAGCAGCATCACTTTTGCTAATTATGTCGAAGCTTTGCAGGAATTAATCCAGCGTTATGATAGAAAGCGGCATACGGTCAACGCATTTATTAAACATTTCTTGGAGCAAACTCATATAAATCATGTCAGCGCAGCATCAATCCGAAAACTATGGGATACCTCGGACGAAATCGTTAGAGGACTTAAAGCTCTCGGAACAAATGCGGAGCACCGGGATCCTTGGTTGATTCACCTAATTGTGAATAAATTGGAGTCTGAATCCAAAAGCTTGTGGGCTCAGCATTCTGGAGAAAAGGATTTTCCTGCGTTAAAAGAGCTTTTTGAATTTTTGGGAAAAAGAACAGATGCATTGGAATCCGTTAGCAGAAGCGTCGTTAAGAAATCAAATCTTTCTCAAAATTTAAAGCCTGATAGTTCCTGAGCATTTGCAACAATTAGTCGGCCGTCGTGCCCAATTTGCAGTTCAGACGACGATAAACTTTTTGAATGTGTTTGTTTCAAGAAAACGGATGCTAATAAAAGATGGGAACTAATACGCCAAGAAAAGCGATGTTTTGATTGCCTCAATTTCAGTCACGGGACCCATAATTGTAAATCTCGAGTTCGATGTTGTCAATGCTACAAGAAACATCATTCCCTTCTACATGCAGGAACCGATAAATCAGCCCAAGCACAACCTGATCAATCTACACTCAGCACCATAAACGAATCCAAGATTATGCAAATCTCCTCCGGAGAATCACAGGTGATTTTACCAACGGCAATGGTAAGAATAAAGGACCGATTTGGATGCTTCCGAACATGTCGAGCACTTCTAGATTCAACATCGCAGAAGTCATTCATTGTATCATCCAAAGATTGTACTCAAAATCTAGATCTGCCTCGTAGTAACGCAAGGCTTTTGATGAAAGGCTTTGGTTATGTCAAATTAGGCAGTGCAAAGGGAAAGGTAAAATTGTGTTTAAAGACGAACGACGAAAAAGAGTTGAAAGCATGGGCATCCATAATTCCTAAAATTTCAGCCAAGCTTCCATCATACGAATTCGAAACAGCTAACTTGCACGAGTTACGAAACGTTTCATTAGCTGATCCTATAAATTTAATCAGCGCAGTGCGATCAATGTATTACTTGGTACTGAAATCTACTATCCAGTTGCTCAATGCGACAAAATAAAATTGAGAGATCGTCTTGTGGATGAAAAAACTTCATTGGGCTGGATTGTAGCGGATAGAAGCCATGCGATAGAGAATAGCAAATAATCAGCTTGTTTCAGCATACTAATGAACCTAAGGAAGTTCTGGAAATTGAATCAATAGGAACAACAGCAACCCTTACAACAGAATCAATGAATTGCGAGGAATTATTTGTGGCCACTAGCAAGCGAGCTAATGATGACAAATTCATAGTGCAACTGCCATTTCGAGAACCCGAGGGCCAATTAGGCTCGACATATCATTTGATAATGTCAGGATTGGTTTGCATGGAGAAGAGATTCAAGCGAGATCCAATATTTCATAAACTTTATAGTGAATTTATGGCGGACTATGAAAGGTTGGAGCAAATGTCCGAAATTCCCACTGATGTCCACTCGTACTATCTACCTCATCACGGAGTCCTGAAATCAGCCAGCACCACCACAAAGCTTCGCGTCGTATTCGATGCATCTGCAATATCGTCGACGGGACTATCCTTAAATAATCAGCTCTGTATAGGATCGACCATTCTATCCACATTAATTGACATACTATTGAGATTTCGTCAGCATCGATTCGTGGTTACAAGTGACATTGAAAAAATGTACCGTCAAATATAGGTAAATGACGCAGATACGAAACATCAAAGGATTTTATGTAGACAAAATCCTAGAAGCCGGCCAAAAACTTTCCGCCTAAAAACCCTAACATACGGTACAGCGCCGGTATAGCCCGATGCGTAAATGAATTAGCAATGCAGGTCAGAGAACGATTACCAACCGCAGCGGAAGCAATCCTAACCGACTTGTATGTGGACGACCTCATGACCGGGGCAGACACCGAAGCCGAATTATTTCTCCTGAAAGATGAAATAGTGGCCATCCTAGATACTGCGGGCTTCCATTTACCCAAGTTTTCTACTAATAACAGTGAGCTACGTACACGATTGGGAATCACTGTAGAGACTATAAACGAAAGATCAGCAATGACAAAGCTGCTCGGTGAGATTTGGGATCCCGTAATAGACCAATTGTCGTGTCAGATTCAGTTAGAGGATCGCGAAACCTACACATATCCGAATCTAGTAGAATCTTCGATCCGATTGGATGGCTGGCTCCAGCAATCGTTCGAATGAAGATACTGTTCCAGAGCTTGTGATTACAGAAGTTAGAGTGGGATGATCGATTACCATCCGAAAAGCATCCAAGTGGGTTAATATTCGTTTGAATCTTGTGACATGAACCAGATTCAAATTCCACGTTGGGGACCGATGGAAGCATCCAACTGCATGTATTTTGCGATGCTAGCGAAATGGCAGCAGCGGTTTTAGCAGAGTGAATTCCATATTCGGTACACTTAACAATGGCTAAAACGAAGGTAGCCCACTGAAGGTGATAAGCGTTCCAAGATTAGAGCGCATGGGGGCTCTACTATTGGCAAAGTTGATGAATAAGACAAGCAGAGCGCTTAATCAAAACATAGAGCGAATAACGCTATGGACCGACTCCAAGGTCGTGTTAGATTGGTTGGCAGCGCATCCTCGTCGGTGGCCTACATTTATTACCAACCGAACATCCGAAATATTAAATTCATACAGCCGGGAGAAATTGATGCATTTCTCGTCAGCCGATAATCCAGCGAATTGTGCGTCCAGAGGTATGGATGTCGAGGAGCTGATCAAATTCGAGTTGTGGCGGCCTGGGCCCAAATGGCTAGGAGAAGTGGAGACCACTGCAGCTCAGGAAACGTCGTTTGGCGCAATCGAAGAGGCTAAACATCTCGTAACTAAATATTGCAGCTTCCAAAAGTTGACAAGAATTATAGCATATGTTATCCGCTTCATTCAAAATAGCTGAATGCTATCAACGGAACGCAATGTTAACCCTCTGGATCAAGATGATGTAGGTTTGGCTCTCAGAGCTCTCAACCATAGCGACAACGATTAAGCATCCCATACTACTACCACGCAAATCCGAAGTCACAATCGCAATTCTGCAAGACATGCATCGCCAATTTTATCGCGCTGGCTTTATGCTGAATTTCCTACGTCAGCAGTTTTGGGATGTTCGCGCGAAGGACGCTATTCGGCAGGTGGTCCGCACATGTTTAAAGTGTTTCAAGCAGAACCCATTAAAACAGCAGCAATTAATGGGCGATTTACCTCCAGCAAGAGTTAAGTACGTGCATCTGTTCAACAAAGTAGGCGTAGATTACGCCGGACCATTTAAAAGAAGAAGAGGATAGATGCCAGTCAAAATGTATATATGTATCTTCGTGTGCCTAAGCACTAAAGCAGTCCATATTGAATGTGTCAGCAATCTAACGACGGATAATTTTCTTGGAGTATTATCCCGGTTCACTGATCGATGTGGACTATGTAGCGAGATCTATAGCGATAACGGCACCAACTTTGTCGGCGCCAATAGACAATTAACCAAACTATTAGATTTTCTTAGAAACAATAGTAATAAATTGTCCTCGTCTCTTCTAGAAAAAAACATAAATTGGTATTTCATTCCTGCAGACTCTCCTACTATGGGAGGCATTTGGGAGGCGGCGGTTATGTCTGCAAAAACACAACGTGAGAATTTATAACGCTACTCACCGGAATTGAAGTAATCCTGAGCTCCCGTCCACTATATGCAACAAGTTCCGAAGAGATTGAAGTGCTCACTCCCGAGCATTTCTTAATTGGGCGGTAATTATTGACTCTACCCGTTAGTAAAACGTTGGGACACAGTAAAGCGTATCAAACCACACTTCTGGCATCGATGGCACCGTGATTATCTTACAACGTTGCAAATCCGAAATAAATGGCAGGATAAATCACAAAATCTACAGGTCAATGATGTCATGCTTATGAGTCATTCAATAGCTCTCCTTCCGCTATATTTCGTTCTAGTTTGATCTATTTGCTCCGCTTCTGTAACTATAGTATGTAAGTTAACATTCCGATGTAACATGTGGCGTGCGGATTCAGCTAGTTATATGAGCACGCGCATCCGCCACGTGCACCTGAAGAAATTGCTTCAACATTAATGTGTTGGATCAACAAATGTCTGTCCCTGTTTCGGCGCCAGTTAAAGAGTTATAAAAAAATAATTGGTGATCGAAATTTTTAGATGTCTACAGAATGAATATAAAGAATTGATAGCTAAAGAATTAATCAACATCGCGGTAGACCGGTACAATAATACTATACACTCGGTCATCCAAAAAAGCCCAGCGATATATTTTTCGGAAGAATTCAGAAGTTAAACTATCAAAATTTAACCGATTTCAAAACCAAGCTAAAAGAAGATATAATCAACAGAATGAAAAAAGCACAGGAAACCAAGATCACGAGGGAAAATACAAAGAGATCAAAGCCAAAAACTTACGAGTAATTACAGCATACGATCTTCACAGCAATCAAGGAAATTCAACCTAAAAGCAAACCAAAATTTTAGAAGGAAACAGTAGCAGAGAACAATAATGTTACAGTGACCACGACTTCTGGAAAACGAATCCATAAAGCCCAGATTAAAAATCTAACGCAATAATCAAATCTTTTTTCTACATCATGGGTGTGGGGCCTAACATCAACATTAAACGTTTACGAGTACGGATGCCCCAATAGTAATCCTGAAGCAGGGCAATTGACGGATAATCAATGGAAATTTCAAATTAGTTCATATCATTAATCTACACAATTACGAAGAATTAATTGATCGGGTTACCCCAACAATTAACAGCATCAGCCACGGAAGTAAATTCCGACCTCAACTAATCTACCAAACGCAACAAATATCGCATTTAATTTTGAAGCTCAAAGACCAGAAATCAAAAAAACAAAAGATCAATAAATTGGATTGGTAGTGCATGGAAGTGGATTGCGGGTTCACCCGATGCCACGGACTGAGATCAAATAGTGAAATGTGAAAACCAAATAATTGACAATAACAGTCAATGTCAGCGACTGATACGTATCAAAGAAGAAGTGAAAGATTTAGTCCGTGCTGCGCAGTTAGCAAAATGAAAAATTATCAATACCAACCTATTGGATAAAGGCGAAATCAACCGAGTGATTACAGAGATGGAGACCTTGAAATATTCTAATGAAATAGAAGCATTAGAGTATGCAGAACCAATAATGATGGTTAAATACTCTACAATTATCTACGTCATAACCAAAACAAACAGATCTACCTAGAGTACAACCAACTTTTGCTCAACCAAAACGAAGTTTATGGAATTACAAGGGATTGCAACCTTTTTCGAGACATAACAATCTGCGAAATGAATAAAGTGAAAGAACTGAATGATAGCCACTGCATTTCTCAACTAATAAAAAGATTAAATGCTAGATGTGATTACCAATTCAATAGCAATCAAGTTATTGAAACCCTGTGACAACACAATTTTCCTGAGTAACTTCAATGGGAACGTCATCGGTAACAACAGAAGTAAGAGTTTGGAGGGAAATTTCCTGATACAGTATCATGATGAAACGATAAACATTAACGGTGCAACTTTCACGCACGAGGAAGTAAGAACATTTCAAGTACTGCCACCAGCATTACAAACAAACCTTACTGAAGGAAGCATCAACATCGACTCGGGATACTTACATAATTTGTATCTAGACAATATTGAAAAACTCCAACAACTATTCAACGAGCATAAAGAAGCAGCTTTCATCGATTTGAGCATCATAATCGTCATCGAATGCTTAAACATCACAATAAAACAAGAGTATGGAACCAGAGAAGAACGTTATTTATAAACAAATCAGCCCAGCAAGAAGAGATATCCAACAACCCAGGAGGGATCCAACCCATTAAATTAAACTTTTGATCCACGGGACGTGGATCTTTGAGGAGGGAAGAGTTAACATTCCGATGTAACATGTGGCGTGCTGATTCAGCTAGTTATATGAGCACACGCATCCGCTTTGTGCATCTGA
Source organism: Nephrotoma guestfalica (assembly GCA_963691935.1). Taxonomy (NCBI): domain Eukaryota; kingdom Metazoa; phylum Arthropoda; class Insecta; order Diptera; family Tipulidae; genus Nephrotoma; species Nephrotoma guestfalica. Next base: position 166,542,118 of record OY829915.1, read on the forward strand.
ATAAATTGCTTCAACATTAATGTGTTGAATCAACAAATATCTGTCCTATAAATTTTATTTGTTACTTTTACTTACAAAAGCATAATTTTTAGGATAAAAACATATTTTCCGCAATTATTAGTTTAGTTTATTGTCGTATTGTGAACTTAATTGTAAGTTCACGGACGAAAACTGTTTAACTTGTATGCGTTATTTGCGTTATTGCGTCAAGTCTTCATCGTGCTAAATGGCTAATGTTTTGATTTAAGTGGCTTGGTTCTGGCATCGTTCGCAGTGGTTCACCTTTATGCCCCAGTGTTAAAGTTGTGCAGTCATTGGGATCTGATGATAGTGGAAGAAGAGAACGTGAGTTGAGACATGCTTCTATTTGACAAACAATTGTTGTCATCTCTTCATTTAACTGCCACTTCCCATAGTCCACTCGTGTGCGGTGCTCTCGGTGGTATATAATGCCATTGTTTGTCATTCTTTGTAAGCTGTTCTGCAAGCTTTTCTGGTAATTGTTTCTGTGCAGCGCTCAGATTGCTCTTCATAAATTTTGAAGCCCCTGTAAAGTTGGAGTCACAATGGCTGTAGAGGCCCGAACAATTATAGCGATGTACTGTGAAGCGTCTAAACGCTGCCAAAAAAGCTTCTGATGATAAGTTGCTTACTACTTTTAAGTGAACGGCTTTTATTGCAAAACAGACGAAGACTGCTAAATAGCCTTTGTACCGGTAAGACCCAGCATAGTCCACTCCTCTATGAGTGAATGGTCTTGTTGGAGTCACTCTTGCTGCTGGAATATCTCCCATCAGTTGGCCCAGGTGAGGGATTTGATTCCGTGCAACGTCATCTTGTGTGCGTAGTCTATCAGCAGCGTTGTGAAATGTCTCTCATAAGGAATAATTATTGGATGTTTATTGTCGAAACCAACTCTGGCGTTAGACAGCCTTCCTCCTACTTGCAACAATCCGTCTTTGCCTATTTCCGGATTAAGGGTACATAGTTTTGATTCGCTATGTTTACCATGGTGTTTGACAAATGTGATTGTTCCAAAGCAAAACTCTTGCGTTAACTTTAAGGCTAGCTTTAAACTGTCGTTAGGTTCTTTGATCGTCAGGTAGCTTGGTGACGGTTTCGCTGTTCTTTTTGCAACCCCAAGAATATTAAGTAACACATTAACTCTATTAAACTGGTAGGGTGCAATCCTCTCGATGCACAATCCACTGGATTTTCGTCGGATTTCACGTAACCCCATTGCACTGGAGACAATGCGGATTGTATTTCCAATATCCTGTTTGCAACGTATGTTTTGAATCTATGAGGTTTACCTTTAATCCATGCTAATGTTGTCATTGAATCCGTCCATGCAAACTGGTAACAAGTAATAACATCGGTTTTAGTGGATTACCCACACAAACCTGGTTGTTTACTACTCGAGGTTTCCATAATTTTAGTGATTTCTTTACAAAAAAAAAATTTAGTAAGACTGTAACGTCTGGGAATTATTTCCTTTCTTTTCTAACGGTCACGGTTCGTCGAATCGAAATCGTACTTCACACCGTGGTTCTTGGAAAGAAAGTAATATTATACTACAGGGTGGCTGACACGAAGTGTTACCAAAACAAAACGCCACAGAATTTTTATTTTTTGTTGAATTTTATTGAATCAAAATAAAAAATGTTCACAAATATTTAAGTTTTCGAATTGCATTAACAGTTTTAGATTTGGTCACCCTTAGCCGCGATTATGGCCTTCAAACGGCCAACAAAGCTATTGCATGCAGCACGAAAGTGGCTCTGCGGTATTTTGACCCATTCCCGGCGAAGCGCTTGCTTGAAATGGTCGACACTTTGGTATTTTTTGCGCGGAACGTTATTTCTCAGCCAATCTTAATGAACGCGCGATTTATGACTCGGCGCCGAGTCCTGTTGAAATGTCCAGGCTCTACAGCCGAAATCTTTTTGTGCCCAAGGCTTCAATGCTTCCTCCAACACATGATCCCGATAAATTTGAGCATTTATCTTGATGCCATGGTCCAAAAAAAAACGAGCGGTGAACGGCTTTCGGTCGTTACAGCGGCCCAAACCATCACCATCGGCGGCGCTTGGTTTCGAGTGGCAATCCGTTGGTCCAAATTTTCAGTAGAACGGCCGGACAAGTAAATCCGATCGTTTTGTTTGTTCACATATTGCTCAATAACGAACGGTGACTCATCGGAGAAAATTAAATTCGGCAAATCGCCACTTTCATGCAAGCGTAACAACTCCTTTGCTCTTTCCACTCTAATTTTTTTTGAGCATCGGTGAGACCAAGCGTTTTATGGAATTTCAAGGCCTTTAGTCCAAGATGATCTTTCAATATGTGCTGCATCCTTTCGAGCGAAATGTTCGCCTCACGAGCCATTTTTCTGTTGCTATGGTGCGGATTCCGACCCAATTTGGCCTTCACCTTCCGAATGATATCCGGCGATGTTGCAGTGCGTTTCGGTCCACCACCATGACGTTTTGCAATGCTGTCAGTATCGTTATAATGATTTATGGTGCGATTCACAAACTTTTTATTCACATGCAGATGTTTTAACTGTCATTAGTGTAAAATTTGAGCGCTCTGTCATCACTGGTTTGATAGCAATGACAGTCTGAAGTTGGTAACACTTCGTGTCAGTCACCCGGTAGTACTTTCTTAAAATTTTAAAAATGAAATAAGGACAACATAATTTTAAAAACAGTAAAATTTGGTATTGATGTAAATATCTGGCGTGTTGATTACCTTCATTAGTACCTGCTCAATACAAACACTAATAGTTTGGTCACTCACTATACCACCATTTCTAAAATGAATGTTCGTTTTGATATTTGTTATCTCGTTTTTTGGCCGGGTTCAAAACGGTAAACACGATTAATATTTCCACTCATTTAAATAATTAAAGATATTCATTGTGTGATACCATTCTGATAAATTAATTATCAAATAAATTATGTGCAAATAATAAAACCTCACCGCATGCCACAATACATGTACGTACATAAATTCACATCTATAAATTATTTATCTACGAGCATCCTGCATGATTATATTATATAACCTTTTAATTCTAATCAATTTAAATATATTAAATATTTCTTTATAATCATCGAAATAAAATTAATTAATTAGGAAATTTATTATTTCAAAATAATAAAATTTTGTTGCCATTATAAATCAACATGAACGTAATGATTGTTTATAATTGGATTATCAAATATGAAAATTTATTTATTGGTTTAGACCCAAACATATATAAAAAATAAAAATTTTCGGTCGGAACAAGATCAGAATTAAATTCACATCTAATTTGCATCGTAATTATGTATTTAATCAGTTATTCGTTTAATTATCATCTATAAATAAATCATATTTTGATTTTAATTGATTTTGTTTAATAAATTTCTGCATAACTTAATTATATGATTTTTACCGTTTCACAAATAACTCCGCACGAAAACACTTTAATATAGGACTTGCTTATTACATATAAAACACCCACCCAATAAGAGATGTTTAAGTGCAATAAACGATCACCATAAAATCTCATTCAACAAATAATCATAAACAATAAATTAATTTTTCATTTAATCATTTCCATCTTGAATGACTTTTCATGATTTCCGCGAAATCACTTCAAACTGTCCGCATATACACAATAAACTGGATACACAAAGATAAACAGCAAACCGAAATAAAATACTGTATATCCAATTTTTTGCTTCAATAATGTTTACATAAGACAACACCCACCAAAAAAAAAAAACTCATCGTAGAAAATGAAAATTAATTTCATTTTCATTTTAATTTTCTTGTTGTTATCTATTTATTTTTCATTCATTTTCTCTCTTAAACAAATTTTTTATACTTTGCGTATTTACTTCTTAAAATTTTAATCTTATTTTTTCCCAAAAAAAAAATTCGATTTTCCTTTTTGTTGTTGTTGGTTTTTACTGCGTTGAAATTAAGCGCCAAACTTTTTTCCGAATATTTTTAATTTTCCCATTGAACATTTTTTTGTTTTCCTTTTTTAGTGTATACACAAGCTTTATACAAAATGTGCCTCCCTCTCTTCGGCTTGTATCACAAATTTTATGTATATGTGTGTGTGAATGTTGTGTATAATACAAAATGTAATCGTTTTAAATATTCAAAGTTTATTTAAGATAAACAAAAAAAAAATGTTTGTGTCCAATGAATGAAGATAAGAGATGAAGGAAAATTAAACGGAAGCTATTGTACGAGAAAAAGGATGAAAAATAAATGTTTGGTTGGAATTTTTAAAGACTAAACCACACCATTGGGTTTGTTGTTAGCACCCTTATAAAAAAAATTTTCGTAAATTTTTCTTCTCAGCCAACACAACTCAAACCTATACCAACACACACAACAAAATTACACACACCCAAACAATAAACCTTTATATTATAAAAAATTTGGATTTTTTCTTGTCGCTACAGCCGAAGGAAAAATCATTTTCTTCTTTGGGTTCTTCATTGTGTTATAATATTAATTCTTCGGTTGTGCGAACAAAATATATGTAAATTAATTTGAAATTAATGGAAAACACAATAATTGGGTTTTTCTAAGTAAGTAGATTATGAATTAAGTGTGGTTAATTTAAAAATGGTAATAATGTTTCATTGTTCGACGGTTTTTAAAACCACATACAAAACAAAACAAAAAAAAACGAGGAAGAATGGTGAGAAAATTAACAAATGTTTAGTTTTTTTCTTCTACCGTCTTTCTTACGATAGTAACCTTAATTAATATTTTAAAGCTCTTTACATTTTTAATTTTGCCCCAATTAACATTGCTTATCAATACGTAAATTTGGATAAATCTTAATTAATTTTACAAATAGCGATATTTTAAATAAGAAGTTATTTTAAAAATTAACACAACCTTCAAGGGCTACTGCCTCACGATTTAATCAGAACTTTGGCTCAACTAACCGAGAATTTGAAGAAAGAATTTTCAGCAACGCGACTCAAAAAATTTGCTTGCAATTGGATTTGTAAAAATTTATTTTCGTCATCGTGATTTCCCATATCCCCATTTGAATATTTTTCTTTTAGCCAAAAGAACCATTTAGAAACTAAAACCAATTTAAGGATTTTAGGAGTACACAATTTTCAAAACATTAGCAATAATATACAGCACGTACATGTTTTATCATAATCGAACAATATGCTATCAGCGCCAAGCAGTGAATTTGTGTACCAAAATGTTGATTACAGTGTTGTGGCTTGGTTCACAACCTTTTCCATTGATGTGCCACTTGGTTATAATTGTTATTACTATAGTTGGCTGGAACCCAAGATGCAATCAATGCTTTATTGAGCCCCTCCCCCGATCTGTGGCTCTGGCAAACTGCATGTGCTTGAACCAGGGCAGTGGATTCAACTCGCTGGACAACAGGAACAAACTGATGTTGCCAGTTGGACTTTATATCATAACTTTCTTCAATACTATCGAAATTTACGTATCTTTTGTCACGAATAAAATTGAACATTTTACATTTTTCAATTACGTTCATTCTACTTAAATAAAAGCGAGCTTAGTCTACTTAAATAAAACATTAGGGTCCCAGTTATAGAAGGTTTGGATTCAGCTTAGCACGGAAAATTCATACTAAGCTGCAGACCTCCGAGAAGCTAGTCCGAATTTTCAGCCCGAAATTTTAATATTTTACTTATGGCAATACAACTTCTGTCATGACACAAAATATACGCAAATTATAACTATAAAGCAAATTTGAAGCACATGTAAATTATAAGTATTAATAAAATGTGTATAAAATGCTACGAATAAATCGTTGCTTTTAACATTTGGGGGCCAAATCAATTTTTTTTTAACTAGCGGTTTTTTTGAGTATGGTAATGGTTATGTCACTTCTGATTTGACAGAAAGTTAGTTTTATCCTTCCGCTGAACGAAGATGGTTGTGTATTCGCTTGAACAACGCTGGGAAATATTGAAACATTAATTCGAAAATTTTGGCAAAAAAATCATCTTTTCGTATGAGGCGCATTTCCATCTTGGCGGCTAAGTAAACAAGCAGAATTATCGCCTCCTTTGGCGCACAGAGAACCCGCACGTGATCGTAAAGAAGCTGATGCATCCTCAACGAGTGACTGTTTGGTGCGGAATTCGGTCGGTGGCATCATTGGACCATTTTTCTTTGAAAATGTGCAAGAAGCCGCCGTTGTCAATGGTGAGCGCTACCGCGCCATGATAAACGAGTTTTTGTTCCCGGCACTTGAAGAGGAGGACATAGGCAACATTTGGTTTCAACAAGACTGCGCTCCGTGCCACACAGCACACGTTTCAATTGATCTTTTGCGCACTGTCTTCGAAGATCGAATTATCAGCCGAAACGCAGATGTGATTTAGCCGTCTTGGAGCTGTGATTTGACGCCGTTGGACTATTATCTTTGGGGTGCCGTCAAAGATAAGTATTACGCCGATAAACCAGCAACGATTGATGCTCTCAAGAGCAATATTCGCATTGCCATTGAAGACATAATGCCGCATACCAACGAAAATGTGCTCAAAAATTGGAGCGACCGTACGGGGTACGTCAAGGCCAACCGAGGCAGTCATATGAACGAAATAGTATTCCGTGATTAATCAGAAGGATTGTCCTTTACAATGAAACATTAAATTTGGAAAAATATTGAGAACTTTTTGTTTTATTGCATTTAAAAAAAAAAAAATTATTTATCCCACCCTATATTCAAAAAAATCGAAAAGGCTTTCAGAACTATACTCAGCTTGAGACAAATTTTATCGGGAATAACTTAGATTAACGAGCACATGTCATATACATATATACCGTCGAAATCGTTAAACTTTTGACTACAAACTGAGAGATATGTAGAAAAATTCTATCTGGAATTATTTGGATATTAGTCGTTTGATTCTAGTCTCACAGGCGATTCACGAGCATTTTGCATATATCGCCGGATACGTTATTTTGTCCACAAAAGCGAAGATTTACAGAAAAAATTCTTCTGAAATTATCTGGATATAGGCGTTTAAATCTCGTCTTACAGGCGATTTACGATCACTTGGCATATACCGCCGGATTCGTTGAAGTATTGACTACAGACGAGGAGGTTTGTACAAAAATTCTATCTGGAATTATCTGGATATAGTCGTTTGAATCTCGTCTTACAGGCGATTCACGAATACTTGGCATATACCGCCGGATTCGTTGAACTTTTGACTACAATCGAGGAGATATGTAGAAATATTCTATCTGGAGTTATCTGGATATAGTCGTTTGATTCTAGTCTCACAGGCAATCGCCTGAATTACCTGTAAGACGAGATTCAATCGACTATATCGAGATAATTCCAGATATAATTTTTCTGTAAATCTTCGCGTTTGTATAGTCAAAACTTCAACGAATCCGGCGCTATTATCCATAAACCACTATTTCCATAAACTTCAATTTAAAATTTCGGGCTGAAACTTCTTGCTAGACTTATAATGGTCAATCACTTAATGCTAATTAACGTTCCGCATTGTTGCTTTCATGTTAGGTTTGGGCTGTCTAGGTTTTCCAACAATTGAAGACATATTTTAAAAATACTTAACAGTTATATTTATAATTTCGGGCGGAATGCTCTATATATCATTACAGATTATAATGCCACATTTTACTGTCGCGACAGTGCTATTTTTCGGGCTAGAATATAAAATGTTCTCGATAGTTATAGTTTAGTATTGCTATCATGATACTTTTTAATGTCACGATAGTGACATTTTTTTGGGTTGGGATAGTAAACTCTCAAGATAGTGATAGTTTAGTGTTGCTATTTTCTTTAAGATTATCTCTGGACCATAGATTGTCAATGTTTAGCTGTCTTCGTAGTCGTTACCGGAGTGAAGTATTTTACATGTATCAAAAGTGTAGCTACACAAATTAACAAAAAATGAAAATGTAGTTACACAATTTAACAAAAAATGTAGTCGTACACAGAAAAATTGCGGCAGGGTTGAAATTATACTTTTTTTAATTTATATCCCACTTTTTAAGCCTAAAAACAAATGGTAGGCATAAATAAGTAACTTTAAATAAATAATTTAGTGTGCCATTTTATAAATTAATTTTTCTAGTTTAAATCTATGTGAATTAATTCGTAAAGTATTTAAAAAATATCGAAAATAATGAAATAAACCTTTATGGTTTTGAAAACTAAAAATTAAGCACAAAATCTAAGTAAAACGTTTACGATCGAAAACGTGGATTGCTTGATGGCCATTAACACATAATTCTAGAGATGTCTAGAATGCTGATGTGTGTGATATGCTGCATATCACAAAAAAATCATGAAAGCAAGCCTAAAATGTCAGAATACTCATATTTTTCTAGAGAGATCTACAATTATGTGTTAATGGCCATCAAACATCCACACGATTCAACGTACACTTTTCGATATTCTCAACTATTGTTAAATTGGTAGCAAATTCCCCGAGGCTCGCATCGTTATGCCGCATATCACAAATAAATTATGAAACCAAGCTCAAAATACCAGAATACTCATATTTTTCTAAATATCTTTGGAATCATGTGTTAATGGCCATCAAACACCCACACAATTCAACGTACACTTTCCGATATTCTCAACTATTGTAAAATTGGTAGCAAATTCCCCGAGGGTCACATCGATATGCTACATATCACAAATAAATCAAGAAAGTTACCGAACAAGTGGTGCAGTGGATAAAGCTTCGGCACTTGGACCGGGAGGTACTGGGTTCGAATCCCACCAGAGGCTGGATGCAAAGCGAATTTTCGTCATCGATTACGATCGGTGATGTTAATAAACACAACTAAGACCCTCTGTTGGAGTGCAGAATTCAGCGCCGACCCACCGTTCATGTCAATGTACAGGTTGACATGGAGCTTGCAATGCGCAGGTGGGTAACTGTAATATAGTGTGAATGGGTGGTGTGTGCGTGAATGTAAAGGAGGGTATTAATTGACCTTCAAAGGACATTAAAACCACTGGACAATTAATACTTTCTTTAAAAAAAAAATAAGAAAAAAATAAAAAAAGTCATCCTAAAATGTCAGAATACTTATATTTTTCTAGACATCTCTAGAATTATGTGTTATTGGCCATCAAAAAATCCACGATTTCGATCGTAAACTTTTTATTTTAAGTTTTTTGGGCTTAATTTTTACTTTTGTATAAATATGAGTATAGTTTTAAAATCCTTATTTCAAAACCATAAAGGTTTATTTCATTATTTTCGATATTTTTTAAACACTTTACGAATTAATTCACATAGATTTAAATTAGAAAAATTAAGTAATAAAATGGCACTCTAAATTATTTAGTTAAAGTTACCCTGCCACAATTTTTCGGTGTACGACCCAATTTTTTGTTAAATTGTGTAACTACATTTTCATTTTTTGTTAATTTGAGTAGCTACACTTTTGATAAATGTTAAATACTTCACTCCGGTGTAGACGGCTGGTATAAGTTGCAGCACATTACGCCTGCTTCCTTTGATCTTAGGAAGTTGCTTTCTGCGTCACAACCAGATATATTTTAATCTATGAGCTTTAGGTTTGAATATTAGTAATTATAAGATCTTCTACAAGACTAATGTTACGAAACCTAGAGCATGCATTATTTTAACAAATAACCTCTGACTCTCATTTGTGAGTGTGCAGGTCTCACAGATAAAGTCGTTGCTTTCAATTTTTCGACTGGTTATACAGAGCTGATTTTAGCTTGCGCATATCTACCTCCTGATTCTACTGAGACTCCTCCATCGGAGAAACTTGTAGCATTGTCGTCTTGGAGCCTGAATAAGAATATTCTGGTTATAATTGGTTGTGAAGAAAACGCGCATCATACCATTCGTTCCAATGCCGCTGGGGCTTTTCCCTGCTTATTTCTGTATAAGTTCATCTGTACTTGAAATTTTGAACGTTGGCTGTCAACTAGCTTTTATTAACTCTGCTCCTCGCGAAGTGATCGATCTAGTACTAAATTGGAGAGTAACAAACGATATTCTAACTTCTGATCACCAGTGTACTACTTTAACACCTGTAGCGGCCACCATCTTTAACACCTGTAGCGGCTCAAAAATCCTTTTCACTCCGTGGCACTCCTCGTAGCAAAAATATTTATACACCGCGCCGCTTAATTACTAGGGAAAGCTCGTTTTGCTGAAAAAAGCTATTTTGCCATCTACATTCGCGCTAGTCAAAATTCAATAATTCAAACCCAAAGAAAATGTTGAAATTTTGTTAACACCCGAAATGCACCATAAAGTACGCAATCTAGTCACTCGTTTTCAGTCATCGGGATCTGTTAGTGACTGAACTCGGAGTGGAAGACCGCTTGAAGCACGAATCCAAGATAATATCGAACAAGTTTGGGAGAGCTTAAATGAGAACCCTGAAACTCAGCTTCAAATGTCCAGAACTTCACTGCGTAGAATAATGAAAAAAAATGTATTGCTGTTTCCGTACAAGATACAAATGGTACATGAAATTTTGCCGCAAGACGGCAAAGAAAACTTACGGTCAATAAAATTGACCGAATTATTAACGGATGATCTTGATTTTATGAAAAAAATTATAACGACCGATGAAGCGCATTTCCATTTAAGTGGTTATGTTAATAAGCAAAATTTTAGAATCTGGAGCACTGAAAACCCAAGAGTGATTCAACAGTGTCCGTCTATGGCCCGTACTTTTTCCAAGGCGAAGATGGCAATGCATTGACTGTAAATGGTGAGCGTTACAGGGCTATGTCAGAAAATTTTAGATTTGGTTAGGGCATATAATCAAATTCCCATGGCTTTCAAGGATATTCACAAAACAGCGATAACTACTTCTTTTGGGCTTGTTGAGTTCACCCGAATGCCCAGTAACTCAGCCAGACATTCCAGAGATTCCTTAACGAAGTGTTAAAAGGGCGGGACTTCATCTACTCTTATATCACAATATCCTTGTTGCAAGCCGCTCCGGGATGGAACACAGGGAACATCTCGAGTCAGTATTTAAACGTCTCTCCGCATATGGAATTCATATCAAAGCTTCGAAATGTATTTTCGGCGTAAGTCACTCGATTTCTTGAGCCACACAATTTCGAAAGATGGTGCCGAAAGACAGAGTTGATGTCATTTCAAATTTTCCAAAGCCAACATCATTCTGCCAAATACAGCAGTTCATCGGTATGGTGAACTATTACCACCGCTTTATACCACGGATAGCTGAATTGTTATTGCGTATTTACAGGCATTTGCCCACCATACTCAAAAAAAGGCAAAAACAGATTGAACTTCTCTTGGTCCGAAGATTGCACAGAAGCTTTCACTCTTTTGGCTCACCCGTTGAACGACGCGCAGTTCAACATAACTGTCTTACAACAACGCAATAAAGGATGTTGGCAACCATTAGCGTTCTTTTCCAAGAATCTCTGTCCATACTCTACTTTCGATAGAGGACTTCTTCCTATATATTTAGCAATCAAACACTTTCGCCATTTCGTCGAAGGCCGACATTTCTCTATATTTACCGACCATAAACCAGTTTCAACAGCTGTTTCGTCACATCAAAGGTAAACACAATGTGGTGAGCGACTGTTTGTCTCGTTCTGATGAAACATTTCTCCCAGAACTGAGCGTCTTCTCCTTCGACACGAAGGAATTACCGGTACAACAACAACCCGACGACGAATTACACAAATTGATTTCAGCACGCAACCCGAAATCAAGCTTAAACCTGCAACGGATCGACTTACCAGACAAGCAGAAAATTTGGTGTGACTACGGGTAAAAATCGACCCCTCGTTCCCCTCAACATGCGACGGACAATCGTCGATAGTCTACATGCTTTACCACTTCCCGGCATTCGTTCTACGCGAACACTTATTCCTGCAAAATACTTCTGGCCTAGAATTAATACTGAAACAAGCAATTGGGCTACATCTTGTATCCCATGCCAAAAGTCCAAGTTCACCGCCATACAAAATCCGGACTTGGGAAATTCGAGCTACCAAGTGACAAAGTTGAACACATCCACGTAGACCTGGTTGATCCACTGCCCCAATCGAATGGCTACCATTATATTTTAACGATAGTCGACCGATTTACCCGTTGGTCAGAAGATTATCCAATTCGAGAAATGACCGTAAAAACTGCAAGCAAGATCTTCCACAATAAGTATATCTGTAGATATGGTGTACCACTCTTCATCACGACAGATTAAGGAACACAATTTGAATCAATGTTGTTCACCGCGCTCACGAAGTTCCTAGGTTCCCATCGTATTCGGACAACTGTATACAACTCGAAAGCGGGAGGTCTTGTCGACCGGTGCCACAGGCAACTAAAATCCGCGTTAACAGCTCGATGTAATACATCCCATTGGAGTTCAGAACTTCCAACGATCCTATTGGGTATTCCAACTTTTTTTCAAGGAAGACCTATACTGCACACCAGCAGAGCAAGTATATGGTCAAAATATCAAGCCTCTCGGTGAATTCATAATCAACAACTAAAATTCGCACCCAAACACGATACTTCGGATTTCGAGAAGCAGTTTCGTACAACCATGAGAGCATTAGTTCCTACGGACAAAAGACATCCAACCAACCGAACAGGCAACGTACATTCCCAAAAAGCTGGAAACCTATTCACACGTGTTCGTACGTGTCGATAGAGTCAGAAGTCCTTGAGTACACCCTATTCTGAACCGTATCCAGTGACCCGCAAATTGCGCAAATTCTTTGTTGTGGATATAGTAGGAAAATCAACAACAATTGGCATCGACAGGCTTAAACCAGCATACGAAATACTTGTGGTAACCCCAGTCGAAAAACGTAGTGTTCGGTTAAAACGGTTACATTTAATTTAAAACACTACGATTTTCGATCCAGTAGGGGAGTGATATAGTGGCCCAAAAATCCTTTTCATTTCGTGGCACTCCTCGTAGCAAAAATATTTATACACTGCGCCGCTTAATTACGAGGAATAGCTCGTTTTGCTGAACAGAGCTATATTGCCATCTACATTCACGAATCTCGATATTTATCGATTATCAATACGTATCGAGAATTCAAGTAATTACATGAGAAAACAAAAATGAGAAACGAAAAAGATTCAGTCGGGTTTTAATAAATGTACGACACACAAGTCTCATAATAAAATAAAAGTGAAAGTGCCACGAACAATCGTCCACCATTAAAGTTGTGGACTAATTTTAAAAATAATAGTTTTAATAAGTAATAAATAAATAATTTCGAACAATAAATATAGTGAGTGTTAATCATTTATATAATTAAACAGGGTAACACAGCTATACACCTTATCGAAATAAAAATTAACCAACTGGGAATTTAACTCCAGAAAACTATCGAGTTTGCTTCACTCGCCTATTGTAATTAGGTGATAGATAAAGGTAAATAATATTGATTCCCTCTCGACCTCGCAGAACAAACCTTTTTGGTGGTTCCACATAATTGCTACATTTATAAATTCGTATATCAGATTTGGATACGACAACACCATTATCAACTGGATTGAGTCGATGCTCAAATGCCGCATTGCCGAGGTTGAGTTGGATGGGTTCGAAGTATATGTGAAAGTTATCTTAGTATACCACAGACAGGTGTAATGTACCACTGCTGTGCCTACCCTGAACCATTTTGAACATATTAATCTCAACTACTTGTTTGTAAAAAACAATTTAAAATTCCGAAAACCCCATTTTGGACTGGAAACAATTACGACAATTGTGAAATACGCGTAAACGCATCTGACCACCGGGCTAAATCCCATCATGGGTTGTGAAAACTAGAGAGAGAGAAAGAAAGAGAGAGAAAGAGAGAGAGAGAGAGAGAGAGAAATCAAGTTTCAAATTACTAATAAAAAACTCATGATAATTTAGAATTACGATTTAATGACAATAAATATTAGCGAAGGCAACCAGCTCCATTAGTATCTTATTTTTTCGGTCTGGTTGATATAATATTGATTGAGAGTAGAACCAGCCTTAATTACTAAATTTATTAATTGTAATCGATAATAATTCGAACTTCGAAGTTACATACCGCTACATTTTGAATGATAATGGTTAAATTTAATTCAGGTCACATAATCATCTGGTATTTATAGATCATGAAAGTTACAAATAGATTTTCAGAAATTTGATAACAAATATGTAAATGGCACAGTGTACTATGCCATGACAGAGTATATCGTATCTGTGGAGGAATTTATCGTGGGACGGTAACTCATTTAGCGATGAGAATGTCGCATTGATATTTATATTTAGTGATTCAAGTACATGCATTTTTTCTAAATATTATTTTTGGTGCGTACACTAAAATGTTTGTGTTTCAATTTTATAGTGTTTGTGATGTTGTTTACATGATAAATTACTGCGTTGGAGTATTATGATTATGATTACAATTTTCATAATTATTTCTGTATTTGGTAAGAATAAATTACTTTGTCATATTTGTGAAACAAAACTATTTATAGCTTTATATTGTATACAGGAGCAAATGTTATCAACGCGTTTAGCTGTTATCAGTGCAATACGCTAGCTAATTTTGATTGTGAAACTAATGTATTCAAAATAAAAAAGTTGCAGTTTGAGACAAAATGCAACATTAGTGTTACATCATGCTTCACAGCTATTCTTCTAAACGACGAGCCACAAATTATTTTTCGTGGTTGTGGGAAGTACAACAAATATGATTTGGCGGTAACACCATTCTCAGGACTTCAACCGATACGCGAAGAAAAATGTGCCACCCATTTGTGCAATTCTGGAATATGTATAAAATTGGCTGCACTAATACTATGGTTAAATATAAATATTCCCATAATTGTTTTTGCTTGTTTTAATTGAATTTAAATAAACTTGAAAATGTAAGGTGAAACTTTAACTGAAAATGAGAATTTTATTTTATTTAATGTGTAATGAACAAGTTGGCTAATTTGTTAAAATGTGATTTCATTTTTGCACATTATGATTCTCAATTTGTAAATATTTTCACTGTAAGTTAGTGATTAGCAGGACACGGACACAAAAACATATACTCGAATTAATTATTGCGCAAACATGATTTATTTAAACAAATATTGGAAAGTTTTCCGTTCCAATAATGCAACTAAAACAATTTTTGAATGATACAAATCGACACCAATCCAAACATTCCAAAGGTTGCAGCGCGATTTCCTGAATTACAAAGATCTGTTCTACATTCATCATACCAGGATGGTTCCACGCCCTTTATAACATGTAACAGGATGTCATTATATTTATCATAACTTCCACATCCACGATATAGTATTTTTCCATATTTTTCCTCCTTGATTGCAGCCTTATAACACGAGTGAATGTGTTCCGCACAATTATGTTGTGTGGTTAGACTAGGATTCAGAAGTATATTTTCATTTGTACAGGTCGGATTAACCAAACTGTTGCACTCAAAACATTTAAGTGCATTAGTTATATGGATGCCTCCTAAATAAATTTTAGTTAGGTTTATTAATTATAATAAAATATAACAAAAATAATTACCGAAAAATAAGAAGATGGCGAAAATATAAATTACACTTATTTGTTTCATTATTTATGATGGACGACAATTATTCGACAATATCACAAACCTTACTAAATTAAATCTAAATGACGCCCAGTTATTTATTACATGATAGTCCGGAAATATAACAAATTATTTCGTATATCCAGCTGATTAACTGGAACATTCATATTAAGCGGATGATAAATGTATCTAAATTTGAAATTGTATTCATTCTAAATGTAAAATTTTCAGAATTATATCCATTTTATCTAACAAAATCATAAACATGTTATTGGCATTTATAGAGTTGATATAGTTGTACTTAATCCTAATCATAACATTTCAAAAAAGTTAAAACTAAAAGTTACAATTGAGTTTTTAACATATGAACTCGTGAGATAATTCAGTCTAGGTACAGTAAACAAATAATTGATCATAAATTAAGCAGTTCCTGGAAGATCGAACAGAAGCACGTATTGAATACAATGACCGTAGTTGCGAAAAATCAATTCGGCTCATTATAATGTTGCAAACAAAAACTGTATAAGACACTTGTCTACGGACGGACAATGGTTCAACATTCAATAGGAAACGACGGCCAAAATACGCCAGTTAGCACATACTTAGGACCGTTTATCTCTAGAGGGAGACGCCTTAACACAAACAGACAATTGAGAATTGACAATTCATTGTACAGATTCCAGACAATTGAGGCATACTCTAAATACGAACAAACAAATGAAACGAAGAGGACTTTCTGAGTATGCGGATCATGAAATTTTTTTTGAGAAACGATAAATTTCTAGAAAACAAGACACCCAAATAAATTCATTTAAAAATTAGCTAATTCCTGTTGTAGATTGAGCAAATCGCCATCATTTCGAATCTTGAAAAGATTTTCACATCATCAGCATAAATCAAAAACTTGCAAGATTTAAAGCACCATTGTATGGCTTCCTTGCGGGACGCCAGACATAACATTTATATCTCTAGTAAAAACGGGTGTGAAGTATTCCAGACTTTTCATAGATGTTATGTATGTATGAGTATCACACTATTAATTCAAATTCAAATAGGAAAAAAATTAATCGTATTGGAAATTTTAGTACAATCATATAAGTATGAGACTTTTTTTAGAAAATGACTCAAACCTCAATTTAAATAAAAAATATACAATATTTTCTAAAATAAAAATTTATGAACAAACTCAACCACGTATTGTGTAGAAATTATCGAGATTTCTATTAAAACAGGTTAGAACTTTAATATTTTAATAAAACAAGGAAAAGGTTTAAATTCAAACATGAGTTAAAATGACATCGGTACATCGATAATATAAAATTTTTTTATCAAAAAACCCAAATTCAAGCATTGTAAGCACCAATTGGTTGATTTAGATGACTCAATGACCAACTTCATACACTATTAGCCGTTTTGACAGATAATGGCCATCTAAGTTTGAGTTATAATGACATATGAACAGCTGAAACATCAAAATCCGTAGCAATAAACTCGAAGTCTCGCATTCTTAGCACTAGGTGGTTTTAGTTAGGTGACTCAATGACCAACTTCATGTACTAGCCAGACCTGAATCACGATCTCTGGGAATGGCCGATAATGGCCATCTAAGTTTGAGTTATAATGACATATCGACAGCTGAAACATCAAAATCCGTAGCAATAAACTCGAAGTCGTGCATTATTAGCACGAGGTGGTTTTAGTTAGGTGACTCAATGACAAACTTCATGTACTAGCCAGACCTGAATCACGATCTCTGGGAACGACCGATAATGGCCAGTAAAATTTGAGTAAAAATGACATCGGTACATCGATAATATTAAAATTCGTAGCAATAAACCGGAGGTCGTGCATTATTAGCACAAGGTGGTTTTATTTAAGAGACTCAATAACCAACTTCATGTACTAGTCAGACCTGAATCACGACCTCTGGGACCGACCGATTATGGCCATCTAAATTTGAGTTATAATGACATATGAACAGCTGGAACATCAAAATTCGTAGCAATAAACTCGAAGTCGCGCATTCTTAGCACTAGGAAGTTTTAGTTAGGTGACTCAATGACCAACTTCATGTACTAGCCAGACCTGAATCACGATCTCTGGGAATGGCCGATAATGGCCATCTAAGTTTGAGTTATAATGACATATCAACAGCTGAAACATCAAAATCCGTAGCAATAAACTCGAAGTCGTGCATTATTAGCACTAGGTGGTTTTAGTTAGGTGACTCAATGACAAACTTCATGTACTAGCCAGACCTGAATCACGATCTCTGGGAACGACCGATAATGGCCAGTAAAATTTGAGTAAAAATGACATCGGTACATCGATAATATGAAAATTCGTAGCAATAAACCGGAGGTCGTGCATTATTAGCACAAGGTGGTTTTATTTAAGAGACTCAATAACCAAATTCATGTACTAGTCAGACCTGAATCACGATCTCTGGGACCGACCGATTATGGCCATCTAAATTTGAGTTATAATGACATATGAACAGCTGGAACATCAAAATTCGTAGCAATAAACTCGAAGTCGCGCATTCTTAGCACTAGGTGGTTTTAGTTAGGTGACTCAATGACCAACTTCATATACTAGCCAGACCTGAATCACGATCTCTGGGAATGACCGATAATGGCCGGTAAAGTAAAAGTAAACATGACATCGGTACATCTATAATATGAAAATCCGTAGCAATAAAACCGAGGTCGTACATTATTAGCATTAGGTAATTTTAGTTAGGTGACTCAATGACCAACATCGTGTACTAGCCAGACTTGAATCACGATCTCTGGGAATGGCCGATAATGGCCATCCTAATTTCAGTAAAAATAACAAAAGTACCCCGAGAATATGAAAATTCGTAGCAATAAACCCGAAGTCGTGCATTATTAGCACTAGGTGGTTTTGTTTAGGTGAGTCAATGACCAACTTCATACACTAGCCAGATCTTAATCACGATCTCTGGGAATGGCCGATAATGGCCATTTAAGTTTGAGTTATAATGACATATGAACAGCTGAAACCACAAAATCAAAAGCAGAATGGGTAAATGTCAAGCCTCAGCCATTTGCGTATCTACAATACACAAATAATTGAGGTTAATTTGAATGTAAACACAATTTATCATTTAAGCTAATTGGTTTCATTTCAACATTTTTCTAGACAGTTTTGCACAAATTAATAACTTTAAACCTCGCGGATTACCATCGTTTGTCTATATAAAAATATTTTTTCCGCAAAAATTGCTTATATGTACCGTTTTATATTTTTTGTGTTAATACCATAGAATAAGTATGTAAGAATGATAATTTTCTTGTGTTAAAATAGCATTAACCTAGCTAATCAAAGTATAAAATTGGGTACTGGTTGTATGCATGTCACCTCAATACGAGACCACGATATATTTTGGATTATCTGCTTGGCTGAGGCTTGACATTTATCCATTCTGCAACTCCAACTGAATAGTGGCAACAGTTATTTTTAAGTGATGCGACCGTAAAATTGTTACTCATCAATAAGGAATTTTACTTCATTGCAGTATGCCAATCACTACGGCAAATTATATCACATGGACGCCATACTTTCAGAAGAAACCGGACTGTCAAAATTTAGCTTTGTATGGCCAAAATCGAACGTAAGATCTCGAACCGTGTTATCACTGCTTATGTATGTATAAGGCCATATTATAATATATGGTCTGGTATGTATGCACGTCCAAAAAAACGTAAACACGGAATAAAACTTTCATACAAATGCTATGGAAATTATGTTTCGTAAAATTTTTTTTTTGACTTTATTTATTTAAATTTCGAAATGTAACAGAAAAATAAATTTTCATTCTCCTGGGCGTGAACTTTATTTATTTATCTTTATTTTTAATATATTGTTTATCTTTAATTTGATGATCGCCACATAAAATATATAGAGCATAGTTTGTGTGTATCCTTGAAGCGTAGTATTTTTTGTTCTCTATGTCATCTACTCTATATCTTTAAAGCAATGAGGCTATTATTATCTAGGTGCACTGATCCAATCAATGTACCTAGAGGACCAGTAGTGCATCTAGGAATACTAATGGCCTCATTGCTTTAACAATTTTGCTATATAACGTCGTTTTAAGTCGGCAGTTTCAATCTTTGCCTATAGATGTCAGTGTAACTAAATAAATGATAGTTTTATATAATTTTTTCCCGTAAACCGCTAATCTCGATGAAAAACCAGTAAATTATACAATAATATCCTTTAAAACGTTTAGAACCGGCTATTGGTAAGGATACATTTATTACAAAATATACATTCAACTTTTCATTAAACCTCTAAATATCAAAAACTTTTTACAAACATTACTGTCATCTACAGTTCAAAAAAGAAACCGTCTGCGTGGTGCACCTAGATACTAATAGCCTTGACCAGTGCACCTAGATACTAAAGACGTCTTTTTATGTTTACGGTTCTACTCTTTGACTATAGATGGCAGTATAATCAAATAAATGATTAGGTTTTTTGTTATATTTTTTTTTTCGTGGAACGTTAATCGCGGTGAAAAAAGCAGTAAATTCTACAATATTACCAATTAAAAATTATATTACAGGCTATTGATCAGAATTATTTTACATAATATATTATTATTAAATTATGCATTGAACATTTCGTTAAATCTCTAATATTTTTTACGAACATTACTGCCATTTTCAGTTCAGAAAAGAAACTGTCGACATAAATTTGATGTCGCATCAGGCAGTATTACTTGGTACTCTAAGTGCATTGATACCAGACAATACTGCTTGATACGTCATCAAATTTATGTCGACAGTTTCTTTGATACTATTGTTGAATTTACTGCTTTTTTCATCGCGATTAACGTTTTACGGAATAAATATTATCAAAAAAATCAAATCATTTATTTCGTTATTCTGCCATCTATAGATAAAGATCGGAATAATCGACTTGAAATAACGTCATGTAGCAAAATTGTTAATGCAATGAGGTCATTAGTATTCTAGGTGCACTGGATCTGCAGGCAACCATTAAATCTACTTTTAAATTGTTTATTAGAATTTGTTGCAATAAAGTAATAATCTCTTGATGAACCACCGTGTGGTTTCAAACTGTAGTTTAAATTTGAAAATGTATATCAGGGTTTGAGTATGTGGTAGATTGGTTAGTTCTAAATCTAATAAGACAAATTACAGAATAATATTAAAATCTCTAGTATAGAAATATTTACTCGATTCTAATAATGAGTATCCCCTTTTCCAAATATCATGATTTATGAAGTAGGTTATAGCTAAATACACGTAAATACATAATTGGTATAAAATAGTCGTTAAAAGAACTACCAAAATCAACCTATTGCGCACGATGCATAATCTAGGGTTTTTAATCAAATTTTGCATCTTGGCAGAGGTACTAATGATTTATTATTAAAAACTTGGACACCGGTCTGCAATTTTCATAAATCTTCTAATAAAACAAGCTAGATTTAACTATTCACTACTTCGGGTATTTTTTTTCTTTGAATTTGTACCTTCAAGGGAACAGATGACATTATAACTCAAATTTGGATCGTCATTATCGGCCACATCCAGAAATCGTGATTCAAATCTTAAAACAACATAAAGCTGGCCATTAAATCACCTATCCAAAACCAACTAGTGCTAATAATGCACGACTTCGGGTTCATTGCTACGAATTTTCATATTCTCGGTGTACTGATGTCTGTCATTACCGGCCATTCCCAGAGATCGTGATTAAGATCTGGCTAGTGTATGAAGTTGGACATTGACTCACCTAAACAAAACCACCTAGTGCTAATAATGCACGACTTCGGGTTTATTGCTACGAATTTTCATATTATCGATGTACCGATGTCATGTTTACTTTTACTTTACCGGCCATTATCGGTCATTCCCAGAGATCGTGATTCAGATCTGGCTAGTACATGAAGTTGGTCATTGAGTCACCTAACTAAAACCACCTAGTGCTAAGAATGCGCAACTTCGAGTTTATTGCTACGAATTTTGATGTTCCAGCTGTTCATATGTCATTATAACTCAAACTTAGATGGCCATTATCGGCCATTCCCAGAGATCGTGATTCAGATCTGGCTAGTACATGAAGTTGGTCATTGAGTCACCTAACTAAAACCATCTAGTGCTAATAATGCACGACCTCCGGTTTATTGCTACAAAATTTCATATTATCGATGTACCGATGTCATTTTTACTCAAATTTATATGGCCATTATCGGTCATTTCCAGAGATCGTGATTCAGGTCTGGCTAGTACATGAAATTGGTCATTGAGTCACCTAACTAAAACCACCTAGTGCTAAGAATGCGCGACTTCGAGTTTATTGCTACGAATTTTGATGTTCCAGCTGTTCATATGTCATTATAACTCAAATTTAGATGGCCATTACTGGCCATTCTCAGAGATCGTGATTCAGGTCTGGCTAGTACATGAAGTTGGTCATTGAGTCACCTAACTAAAACCACCTAGTGCTAATAATGTTCAACCTCCGGTTTGTTGCTACGAATTTTCATATTATCGGTGTACCGATGTCATTTTTACTCAAATTTTGATGGCCATTATCGGTCATTCCCAGAGATCGTGATTCAGATCTGGCTAGTACATGAAGTTGGTCATTGAGTCACCTAACTAAAACCACCTAGTGCTAAGAATGCGCAACTTCGAGTTTATTGCTACGAATTTTGATGTTCCAGCTGTTCATATGTCATTATAACTCAAACTTAGATGGCCATTATCGGCCATTCCCAGAGATCGTGATTCAGATCTGGCTAGTACATGAAGTTGGTCATTGAGTCACCTAACTAAAACCATCTAGTGCTAATAATGCACGACCTCCGGTTTATTGCTACGAATTTTCATATTATCGATGTACCGATGTCATTTTTACTCAAATTTAGATGGCCATTATCGGTCATTCCCAGAGATCGTGATTCAGGTCTGGCTAGTGTATAAAGTTGGTCATTGATTCACCTAGCAGAAACCAACTAGTGCTAATAATGCACGACTACGAGTTTATTGCTACGAATTTTGATCTTCTAGATGTACTGTTATCACTTTTACTCAAATTTGATATCATTCCCAGAGATCGTGATTCAGATGAATTTTGGTTTTTATACTTAATTGTGATGGCCATTGACAACCATATCTGGAGATTGTGATTCAATTCTCGCTAATTCGTAAAGTAGTTGATAGCTAAACACATCTAGTTTTAATAATGCACTGCTTCAGGTTTATTGCTACGAGTTTTTATCGTCAAGTTTTATTGCTGCAAAAGAACATTCTTATTTGCTTCTAAAAGTAGATAATTCTTAAGTTGATTTAGTATATTTTTTAATCTCTGGAAAAATCTCTGGAAATTTTGTTAATTCATATGAAACTCAAAATATTCTTATTAGAAATTAGTGGAAAATTCATAAATGGTTTGAGTTCAGTATATTTGGTTTGTACCTCGACTGTTTTAGTACAAACTTTTGATTGGAAATGTAGGGTTATGTTACTATAATATTTTATTCTTCGTGATTTATCAATTAAAATTTTAATTTTTACTTTAGTTACAAGTTACAATATTTTGCTGCCATTTTAATTAAGACAATTTGATTTATGTCTAATAAATAAACTGATAAAATTTGCTCGATTTGGTTAAACTGACCTTGATATGCTTGTTTATTAAATATCGTCAATTCAATGAATATATATCTGTCTCTTGTTTTTATCTCACTTTTATTTTATTTAAATGTTTTGAATTAAAATAATGTAGAAATTTTGTAAATTGTTTAAAAATGTGTTCTATGCTTTCTAAACTAAATAAAATAATGTAAAATCAAACATAATATTTTACTTTTCATTGACGATTTCGCAAATTAAAAATCATAACAGTGTACTCCACACAACTACATAGAAAGGCTTTAAAATTTCAATTGGAATTTGCAAAAGTCCAATTGGATTTGTATACGTATATGATTTTAATATATGGAAAAATCTATGGAATACTTCACGGGCCCCTAGTAAAAATGTTTTTTTAACTTTTTGAGTTCGGTTCGTCAAATATGACAAAATTCACTTTAAAGGAAGGACATCACAATTGAGCTGTTCCAGTTTATTTACAAGTATAGGAGTGTAGTTAAATAATTATATTCTACACGTGTTGACAATGTAGATAATTAAAAGAGTGGCGTCGACAAAATGTTTATATACTGTCACACTTATGTATCTAATGTGTCTCACTATATGCTCGGAATATGAAATACTAAAAAAAGAAATTTCTTGTACGAGTATGCTTTAGTTGTTTTAGAATAATAAAAAAATGACGGACGCCTATTTTAAAAAGTGGAGATCTACGTACGGTTTACACTAAACGCAGAGCGATCCAAATGTCAATGTTCTATCACGAATACTATCATTTGTATATTATACATATTACACCCCCTATCTCTTTCAGACTTGTCCCAAATTCCGCCTGGGCTTACCTAGGATTATGACATACCTAATAAAGATATTTAGTAAGATCGATGGGACGCGATTTATTTTTTACTAAACCTTACTAAATGTCGCTTGTAATTAATTTGCATATAGTCAGGGGCAAATATTTTAATTCCGTTAAAATATTAAAAACATTTTATTTTATTTTGTAAACATGATTAAAAAATATTTAATTATTTTAAAGAATTTAACTAATCAAAATAAATTATTTAAGTTAATTTAATTAGAATTTGAACTTAATTTATTTATTAACAAACTTGTATTATTGGCAATTCCGCAAAAATACTATCTGTCTCAAAGTATTTTTATGTTAGCTAATTAGTAATTCTGTAACTGTAAAAACTTTCAAGACGATGCTTTGCCCTTTACTACTCCAACGGCCTGAATAACTGGAAATAGCGATTATTTATTATGATTCGTCGTCAGTACAATCAAGAATACTAAAGGCAGTTCCGCCAAAATACCATCGGTCTCACGCTATTTTAATGTTAGCCAACGAAACCAATAGCCTAAATTTAATAAGCAAATACGTCAAACAAGTTAAAATACCAGTAACCAGGCTGATGATTCAAAACAAAAACACAAACCCAAAGAAGTACCTGCAACAAATATTTCCGTAACTTGATTTAACATAAGAGAAAAGTAACTAAGATCGCGTAGTAAAGTAAAAGTTCATGTTATCCGAAAAAATACCAAAAAAGATTTTGCCAATCAGCCCACGATCTCATTGCGATTTTCTGTTTTTCCATTCAGTCAACAACGTGCGTGCTGAGTTTTAAGAAAATCCCTTGGATTTTGCTACCCTTATGGCAAGTACAACTAAAATCGAGAAGTAAACTGCAAATCTAGGATTTGCAAATCTTTTTTAATATTTTTTCGTAGAGCATAAACTTTTAGTTACTTCTCGATTTTAGTTGTTAATGCCATAAAGGTAGCAAAATTCAAGGGATTTTCCTTAAACTCAGCACACATGTTGTTGACTCAATGGACTAACATAAAATCGTAATGAAATCGTGGGCTCATTGGCAAAATCTTTTTTAATATTTTTTCGTAGAGCATAAACTTTTAGTTACTTCTCGATTTTAGTTGTACGTGCCATACGGGTAGCAAAATCCAAGGGATTTTCCTTAAACTCAGCACACATGTTGTTGACTCAATGGACTAACAGAAAATCGTAATGAAATTGTGGACTGATTTGCAAAATCTTTTTTAATATTTTTTCGTAGAGCATAAACTTTTAGTTACTTCTCGATTTTAGTTGTTAATGCCATAAGGGTATCAAAATCCAAGGGATGTTTCTAGAACTCAGCACACATGTTGTTAACTCGATGGACTAACAGAAATCGTAATGAGATCGGTGGCTGATTGGCAAAATCTATTTTAATATTTTTTCGTAGATCATACACTTTTAGTCACTACGAGATCTTAGGGTTCGATTAAATCGTTACAAATGTTAAATAAATTTACTGAAATGTTTGTTGTAGATATTTCTTTGTTTTCGTGTTTTTGTTTTGGATTGTCAACTTCGTTACTGTTATTTTAACTTGTTTGAGGTTATTTGCTTATTAAATTTGGGCTATTGGGTTCCTTTAAAAACTCTACATTTAAATTAAATTAAATTAAATTGATGTTGAGTCCCAAATTTTTAAATGTTTAAGAATGGACTCTTAGAAATGCAAACACATATCAATCTTCCGGGTGTGCGGCTTTTTGGGTCCAAGGAACTTTCTTAAAATAGCCGTATTTTTTGACGCTTGATCTGATCCGCTTCAGTTCAAGTTTCACGAAACAACGCTATGACCCTTACTAGATTTCATTACAAAATTAGTGATCCAAAATAAAATTTGGATCAAGTTTTCCATATAAAATTTGAACTGATCTGGATCAATGGGTGTCATGAAATGTTATAATACTATGGACATAAAATAGTAAGACTTTGTTCATAATTTTAAAATTCTTTATTTATTTCTCCAAACCTATTTCGCCCCCCTCAAAGTAACCTCTTCTCTCGGCCTCAATAGACTTGTGCCAACGTTTTTTCCAATCCTCGAAACAGTTGTTAAAGTCAATTTCCGGATTAGTCTCCAATGCGCGTAGCGATTCACGTTTAATGTCTTCAGTTGACTCAAAACGGTTTCCCCGGAGCGGTCGTTTGAGTTTGCTGAACAGTCAGAAGTCACACGGAGCTAAATCAGGCGAATACGGTGGTTGCGGAACGATATGGGTGGAATTTTTGGCGAAAAAATCACGAAAAACCAATGCAGTATGAGAAGGTGCATTATCGTGGTGCAAAAACCAGTCGTCGACCCATAATTCCGGCCTCTTTTTACGAATAGCTTCGCGCAAATGACGCATAACACTGAAATAGTATTCCTTGTTGACAGTTTGGCCGGTCGGAAGGAATTCGGAGTGCACCACACCTCGATAATCGAAGAAAACTGTCAACATCACCTTGATTTTTGACTTGCTTTGACGTGGTTTCTTCGGCTTCGGCTCACCTTTGGCACGATATTCGGCCGATTGATCGTCTGTTTCATGACATCCTGGTAGTCGGAAAGCATTGTTTCACAGACGACAACGCGGCGCTGTTTTTCCAAAAAATTGAGTGATTTTGGAACCAATCGTGCTTTCACTTTTCTTAGGCCCAAATGATCTTTCAAAATAGTTTTCACTGATCCTTCCGATATTTTAACGATGCCAGTAAGGTTTCTGACTGTTAATCGTCGATTCTCGAGCACCAATTCCTTGATTTTATTAACGTGTTGATCATCAGTTGATGTTGAGGGCCGTCCTAGACGTGGTTCGTCGTCAACACGTTCTCGACCCTCTTTGAATAATTTGTACCAATCAAAAACACTTGCTCGCGACATACAATGATCACCAAAGGCCTTTTGCAACATTCTGAACGTTTCGGCACCACAAAATTGATTCCGCACACAAAGTTTAATGGAACTTCTTTGTTGAATAATTTCACTCATTGTAAAAATCGCCGAATGCAATTTTTGTACTTCAGAAAGACAAGCGTATACTAAACACTAATGATTATTTTGATGTGACATTTGGCACAGATATCACTGACAGTCATACATAGGAAAAAAAAATATTTCGACGAATGGTTTTCCGCGGGTAAAAAGTTTTACTATTTTTTGCCCACAGTAGTACATTTAAAGTCCAATTCAAACAGCCTAACACATAAATAATATCAGTTATTTTGTAACTTTTCGAAATTATCTTAATTTCATTTAATTTATTAAATATTAATTTAAATTTAAAATAAAGAATTTTAATGTATTAGCTAAAATATACGTGTGAGAGAAAAATGTTCACGATTATAAACTGCCCATCAATATGTGCAATTGAGTAGCAAGTAGCAATAATTCAAGTTAGTAAGATTTAGTAAAAAGTTCAATCATCTATATTCATAGACCAATGAAGAATTTACTAAAATTGCACGATTTCGACGATTTAGTAGAAACTTTAAAGGCATTCGTTGGGAACGTAAGTAACTCAAAAGTTACGGAACATTTTACGAGCTTAGTCTCGAAAATTTCAAAATTTATTGTAATTTACACATCATACAATTTAGATCAATCTGGTAAAACTATAGCTTACGACCGATGTTTGCTGTAGTCTGATTGTTTGGAGGTGATAGTAGAACTAAGTATAGGGTTTTCCAATAAGAGTGATATGATCCAAACATTTCTCGCAATAATTCAATTGTTGCACTTGCTGTGTGGCACGTAGCCCCGTCTTGTTGGAATCAAATGTTGTCAAGATCAACTTCTTCCAATTTCGACCATAAAAAGTTGGTTTTCACCGATCTATACCGATCTCCATTGACAGTAACAGTGTTACCAGCTTCATTTCGAAAAAAATATGGGCCGATGATTTTACCAGACCAAAAACCACACCAACCTGTCAATTTAGGTGAATGTAATGGTTTTCGTGAATAATTTGTAGATTTTCTTTGCACCAGAATCGACAGTTTTGTTTATTTACCGCACCATCCAGATGAAAGTGAGCCTCATCGGAGAAGATGATTTTCTTAAAAAAATCGTTATCGTTTGTAATTGCAATTTGTAAACGTTGTTCTTGCGTATATCTCACCATGATGAAATTGTAAACATTACTGAATAGAATGAAACAAAAAATGACAGATCATGACATATTACGAATGGCCGATCTCTATTGGGAAACCCTATATATCGAGTAATATGTTTTTTGGCTATAAAATATTTTTTCGGCTGCGCTAGCAAAGACACTCTGCATTATCATCTTTCGGCTGGAAACTTTCGGCTAACTTTAATTGGGTCAGCGAAACTCTTAAGTCCATTCAAGACATGGTTTTTGAATTGAGAGTTCTATCAAATACTATACTATACTAATAATATAAAAAATGTGCCATGATGAAAATTGGTTATGATGGTGATATGGTGTTATGAAAAGTCATTAGACGGAGAATGTGCGTCTAAGGTACGAGAAGGAGGATTTATCCATTAAGACAAAATAAGTAAGCTTTAAAAAAAATCATGAACAAAAAAGACGTAAAACATACATCTTCCTCGAAACTAATAATAGTTTAGGTTCAAGTCTTCTATATGAACTTTCCAATTTAAGAGTCAATCAAAATGCCCAAGTAGTTAATTTCAATTACTACATATATCTTGAAGCAACCAAATGAGGAACGAGCCTGCGCTCTGTCAACCAGACGTATGGAACAAAATACCATTAGCTAATACCTGTCTATTCCTAAAGTGAATTTTTTTCTTACCACTCAAAAGTAAGTTGCGAGCGTTAAGGCCGCCAGAATATTTAAATCATTTTCGACACAAGATATATTAACTTTTTGGGCTCAGCTAGAGTACATAAATGAGAAATCATCTGCAAAACATGTAAGGGAACCGCTAAAAATGAGTCTGAGAAACTCCGGCCGTGATGGGCATTTCCCGTTTCGAATGGTGATTAACCGGCATGATTTTCGTTCGGATGGTTAGATAAGAGCGAAGCCAACTGTGCATTAATAATAAAACAGCCACCACTCATAGTAGAATCCTGTGATCTACTCTATCAAAATCTTCGTCATGCCGATGAACGGAGCAGTCGACGATTGATGTTCCCACTTATGTTTTTGTGTACCGTGTGGATGGCTTGTAGTATTTTTCTCTTTTCTAAACCCGAATTTCAGTGGAGAGTGAGAATTATTTTTATTCAACCATCCAACTTTT
The DNA here is from genome assembly GCA_963691935.1 of Nephrotoma guestfalica. NCBI lineage: Eukaryota > Metazoa > Arthropoda > Insecta > Diptera > Tipulidae > Nephrotoma > Nephrotoma guestfalica. The sequence goes on from OY829915.1 coordinate 166,571,457, forward strand.
CATAACCTTGAAAAGTGATATAGGTAATGGTCCACGCTTTTTGAAAATTAGAATATCATCATCTGCTTTTAAGGCTGCTGACAAAACGTCCATATTAATATTAAATTTTTTGTTAAAGATTAAGGTATCGAATAGAAAGAATGTAATCTTTTTACCTAATATATTCGATATACAATCTAATCCATGAAAAGAATTGTTCTTAAGAGAATTGATAATTTTATAACCTGGAGAATCAGGAGAGAAATAAAAACTCCGCGTTTCATCGTAATTTTCAGTCAATAAACGATTTTTCTCCTTAACATTCCTAAATACAGAAGGAAGGAAGATGATTCCTCAGCTGGCACTTGTTGTCCATATAGCAAATCATTGATCGTCTACCAGTTCTTTCGAACACTTTTGCCATTTTTATGAAATTGGTTACAAATGTAATATTTTTTGCGCGGGCTTACTTTGGATTTAGCAATTGTCATGCAGTTTTGGACTATATGTTGCTAGTCTATTATTCAAAGGGGCTTTTTAGACAGATGACAAATTATATTTCTCCTTCGTATATGTTCTAATAAATGATGGAACAACTACGGCTTGACTTTAAGTTCCATTCTTGCTTTTAAAGCAGTCATCAGAGTAACTTTCACTCATCTAGGAATAGTAGGACACTTGAAGGTTGTTTCATTTATAGCGGAAATACCATTGACCAAGTTCGCATAGCAAGGCCATTATTTGAAAGAGGATTTATAATACCCACATCCGTATTTTGTACTAGAAAATCTAAAGTTTCACATCCCATAACTAATGGATTAGGGATTAGGATGCGAAAACTATGATAAAGAAATAGTAAATTCCCTGATGAAATTAATTATCTCTCTCTATTATATTAAGCATATATCAGATTGGAACGAACTTAATACCCACACCAACAAAAGTTTGATGGAAATAAATTTTTAAACTTTTACAATTTAAGTTGTCCATAGCGTAAAATGACGAACCACCCGCTCTACAATTTACGTTACACCTAGAAAATAAGCTGTTATTATTCAAAATATAATCCCCGATTTCATTCTCTTAAATCCAGATCTCAGACAGACCAATTAACATTGGTTTTTTATTTAATAGGTTCTACTTGTTCCTGTGCTAAACACTAGCCTGTGCTTTAAGAGTACATTACTGAAAATGAGTTTGAATTTGCTGACTTATTTTAAACGTATTGGAAAACCGCAAATTGAATTGAAAAACTGAAGGACGGGCGCCTTCGTACTAAGGAAACCAATTGGAAAACAAGAAATAAAATAATAATCTAAATTTTCTATACGAATTGTCGACATACTCTAAAATCAATTATACGCAAAAATCAATGGTCTACGCTATTTTCGAAACACACATCTAGACAATTCTAAAATGCGCGTAGATGCACAACACTGGATCAATTTTATTGAATGTTTTACTAGAATTGGTAAACACTACTTTAACACTATCACCACTTTCTAATGCTAAAGTCAAAAAATTTGAGAATAAAACAAAATTTGTTAAGGTTGACCGGCCGGAGTAAAACCCATGCTGGTTTTCAGAGATGGAATTTTTAATTGTGAAAATGATACGGTCTTTGACCAGCGATTCAAACAATTTAGGAATAGCCGATAAGATAGAAATACCGCGGTAATTTTTGTTTTCTCTTCTCCGTCTGTCCACTCTTGAAAATTGGCTTAATGAAACTGGATTTCCAATTCGAAGGAAATACTACACTCACTAAACTCAAATTGAAGAGGTACGTCAGCGGTTAACACAAGCTCTTTTAACACAAGAGGGTAAATTTGGCCTGGCCACAACTCATATTCACATTTACATACAACAGAGCATGTAGAACGGCATCGGTAGTAAACTGAAATTAAATGTTTGGATTTTTACTAAAACCACTCTCGAAGAAGGGACACTAACAGTCAAAGAATTAAGAGAAATTTTTGAGGGTATACCTCTACAGTTTCAATTCAAATCAACATAATTTCTCCCATTTCGGATTGTAAAATTCGCTTCGACTTCAACAAGGTATGAATTATACAAGAAACGATATCTAAAAGTTTAAATTGAGATCTGAGAGCACTAAATATTTCATAATTTATAACGCATGATCCATGGTGATTTTGGAAGATCTTACCCAAAATCCCCACACAATCGAAATATCCAGCTGCAACTGCTAGTTGGTTTGAGAAATATGCAGATAGCGCTCTATTTATATCAGCTAATCATTGAAAACAAATTAACTGCCAAAATCTCCAACTCGTTACACTCTAGGTCAATAATCACCGCACGTTTATTTTTCGAGACAGTTAGTAGAAATCCACCATTCGTCGCTGTCGATTCAAAATCAAAATAACGATCGTGTCTGAAAACATAGTAGTCCGAGGGAAATGCTGTACTTTGCAGAACTCTACACATGTCAGCCATGTTTCCGTGAGAAAAATGACATCATATTCATTTTCCAACACGGATAAGTGCATTTCATGTGATTTTGATCGAATTCTGCTAGAGTTGTGATAATAAATAGATAATGTGTAGGTTTTGGCAGAGATGGGCCAATCGGTTGAGGTTGCAGTAGATACTGCTACAACGTCCGATCGAAAAGTTTTAGATCGCTGTACGAACTAGAACTTTTCCGGAACCGGAACTTTTCCAAATTATTGGATCTGATGTTTTAGATAATAGTTTCTTTAGTATATTGATTCTGAAGCTAATAAAAGTAAGTCATAGCTCTTTTGAACGATTCGTCTTAAATAAAAATCTGCAATCAAGATCTAATGGATTGCAATGCTCCACCTTTTTACAGATGAATCCAACTATACTTGCTCTGCTGCTGCTGAAGGATCCAATGACTGGCACAAATTTGCCTCATATTAGGCACCTCAATAGCAACAAGGTCATTATCAGTACACGTTCGAAAAGCGTCTTAGATCATCTAGATGTGATCGACAAGGGAATAGCATTATTACTTGTCGACATGGCCTCCTTTCTCGACAGTTGCTTCGACGACGATCCGGATGACGAAGCAATGGACGCAAAATCGTTCTGGTTAGGTCTATATCTTCGTCTGTAAATTCGATGTGTACCGGAGACAATTAATACGTTTGCAGCGAGCTATAAAGGAAAAACGACCAGAATGGGTGAATAGACACGACAAACTAATTTTTTAGCACGACACTGCAAAGCTACATGTTGCAAACGTTGTGAAAAATTATTTAAAAGGACAGGGCTGGGAAGTTCTGCCCCACCAGATGTATTCTCTAAGTATGGGTCCTACAGATGACTATATTCCGTGCGATGCTGACGTCTCTTTCTGAACAGCAGCTTAGTTCTCGCGCAGAGATCGAAAATTGGCTTATTGATTGGATCACCTCCAAAGACCACAATTTCTTTAAAGAGGGAATCCGTAAGTTGCCTGAAAGAGGGGGCAAAGTTGTAGTTGCAAATGTATTTTATTTTAATAAAAAAGAGCTGAGTCATATTGGCACACCCAATAAATTAATTGAACCTTTTTGTATTCAAAATTTTGGTTTTCCTAAACCTTCCTAAAATTCGAAGGCATCAATAGGGTGGATCAGTTTCATCTCGTAAAGTGGTTTATCATTATGGTTACACAGTAATATGCTGGCTCTCGGACTCTGGACCGATGATATCTAATGTAGTTCGTTGAATCTTCGCATAACTGGACTACATTGGGTTATTTTTTAATGTCACTCTTCATCCTGGTAAAAATAAATTTTTCTGGCATGGCTTTAACTTTCGTTTGAATATTCGGATGGGATAGATTATGTATTTAAATACCAACCTACAGAAAACTTAAAATTTGAATTGAAAGCTAATGGAACTTTTACGAATTTCAATATAAGGTTGTTCTCCAAGAGATTTCTTAATTCCTCATCTGATTGTTGCGCTTCTACTATATTCCCAAACACCTCGAGTAATTTCAATGAATCCATTCTTGATAGTGTATCTGCTACGACATTTTCCGTCCCGGATATGGTTTTATATCGGTTGTAAACTGAACGATGTAATCCAAGTATCGGAATTGACGTGGTGATGCTTTATCACGGTTCTGGTAAACTGGGTAGATCAATGGTTTATGGTCGATGAGCCTTCGATTTAATAGCTGTCTCCAATGGGTTTCATGGATGCTTTTACCATTACTGCCAGCTCGGCTGTGATCTACGAGTGTGCTGACATGCGACCTTTATTTAGTTGTTTTTTGGCTAGATCAAATATGCAGCAATAGCTTTCTCTGTAGAAACGATAACTCGAGAATTATTTTTTGCGCTCTTTTAAGATAATCACAGAGAATGGCTTGATTTCCATTGGAATTCGATATAAATATGCGATAAACATTCAACGTTCCCAAACATCGTCTAAACTGTTTAACACTTTCTTCAAACATTTAATTTGCACTTTAGCGAAATGACATTTTTAAAAGTTCATTACTAAACATGAACATAAAAATTAAATAGATTTATCTCGGGAATGTGTTGTCTGCATTTTCCAAACTTGTTTCGAACGAATTCAAATAGTCCGATCGGTGTTGATATCGCGGTTTTTGAAACATCTCCTTCTTCAATCGGAATCTAAGGGTGCGGTAATCACCTCATGATCACCATAACCAGCTTTCTTTGCGACCAGATATCATGGGCTGGACCACGATCTTTTGGATGGTCGGCAAATGACCTGTGTATCCATATACTTGAACTACTTTTTGCTTTGGTTAATATGACCTTGGATATCGACCAACAAACATTAGTGTTTTAGGAAATCTGCTCCTGTAATCGCCATGGTTACATCTGCTAAAATGAATGTATATGTGAAAGGTCTTCGAGGGCCGAGATCGAAATCAATGTGCCGGGAAATTAAATTTCTGACCGTTTATCCTGCGATAAGCTCGAGATTATTGCCGACAAGCTTCCTCTCATTATTATTAGCAGGTAGGATCAAAGATGATGTAGGATCAAGAATTTTGGTACGACCTTACAATATTTTTTCTTCACAAGTAGCCGTTTGTAAAGGTTTGTTTAGTGTTTTGCAATTTGTTTTACAATTCTCGGTTTTGTCCTTAACCTGCCGATGGAGTTAGCATGGAATTGCCAATGAATCTGATCCTTATGCTGAATAAAAATATCTACTGGTGGACTGCGTTCTAAGCAAAACTTGCGATCAGGAATATTCTGTGATCTACCATGAATCATCTCATCAATCTTTATTTGTCAATTTGCAACCAGATAGTGGATTCAATTAGATTAGCAAGCTGGTTAGTTGCAAACGCCATAGAGTGAGATTGTGATATGATAGGTACATATCTGCTAATTCTGCAAGTTTAGCTGTGTTTAATGAATCCATAATGGAAGCTAATATCTCTTGAGCACTTCATCGTTTCGGTTAGCCCCGCCATTGGTTTTCATTCGATGGAGTAACAGAGATGGTTTCATTTCAAATCACCTAGCTGAAATCACGCAACCTTTCTAGAATAACTTTTTTACGATCCTAATTACTCGATCGTTTAAGGCACTGAGAAGATGATTATACCGAATGGTTTCTGTATTGGTTTTACCAAGCGAAAATTGCGATTCGACAATGTGGAACAAATGTGGATTAAGCTTTAGCGTAAAAGAGGTGTCGACGACCCTGATGGTTATTTATTCGCCGAGTTGATAGTATTCTCCTCGCCTGGTCCTGAACAAGGTTTTCAATATCCAATATTGTGGTGGTGATCATGCTGGTTTCTCTTATCGTTTGGAGCTTACTTGAACCGTTTATTCATGAAACATCCATCGTGTTGATTTCGCACGATTGTGCACGAAAATGAGTGAATTTTTCAGTATTATTGTGACAGATGATACTCATAGTTGGTTAATATCAATGATTTTCTGCAATACTGGGTGACATAGTAGTCGAAGTGATTAAAAAATAATAGTGATTAAAATGGCTACGATAATTTAATAATAAATAGCATTAACTATTAATGATAAAATAATTGTTTTTAAAATGATTGGCCTTTGTGAGCACTATCGTACAATTTCGTCATTAAAATTGTCAATCAATAAAATAGGACAGAAAGTTTCATAGAAATGTACGTAGCGCCATCGTGCTGCTAGTTAAATATAAATTACAGATTTGCAATTTAGCTTTACATTGTGATCAAATTTATTCAACTATAAAAAATATTTTCAATTTTAACTTGCCTACAAAACTTTTCTTATCAAAAATAATAGCACAAAATAGAAGCATTATTACTCGTATTTATTTCATATACGAATAACAATCATAACAATTGCCGACATTTTATTAAACCTGAACTAATTCAAATAACCAAAATATTACCATCAAAAAACCACCCTCCGCCTCGTTCAAATACCACTGGAGAAAAAATTATGCCGAAAAACTTTTTTTAATAAAATTAAAATGAAAAATAATAATTTTTGTTTGGCGACATCTTGTGGATAAATTTTCATGTTGCTTCTACTAATTAAGGAAATAAAAATTCGAAACGAATCTCGTTTCGATTGGAGAAAAACAACACTAAAGAAAATTTATTGAACTTTCATAAAAATAAAAGCTTTATACAAAAAAATTTATTGTAACCTCAAAATATTAATAATAAAAAATCATTGGTAATATAAAATTGGTAGTTTCTCTTGCCCAGCCTTATTTTAAATTATAATTCTAGCTAATGCTTACAATCCCTTTTTAATAATAGAAATCGTATCTGTTAAGTTCGGAAACAATAAGGTAAAATTTTAATTGGATTATTTTACAAAATAGAATTTATTTTAACAAAATACTTTTATTGAATAGGATTTTGTATAATTTTCTACTCTAAAAAGGACGTACAAACTTAATTTTATAATCTTTCGAGCGTTGGAAAGCAATTTCTCTTGCGTGTTTTTGTAATCCATCAACATCTCTAACTACTCGTACACCTATGAAAAAAAATAAAACTAAATGTAACAAAATTTCTATTAAAAACTATCCAAAACCATGTACTAGACATGTTATACATGTGTATAAATTTCGTTTACTATCGATCATACAAAATTGAAAAGCAAGTTTTTCAAATGTATAATTCACCTTTCACATTCAATCAAATGCCATAAAAAATGGTTCTAGAAACGCTTTTCTATTTAACACAAAAGAAAAGTTTAACTTTGTATCCCAGTTTTAAGGTTTTTTTTTTGTTGTGTTTGTTAAAAACTAATAACTACAAATTTATCTAAATAAAATTTATAAAAATTATCAAGAACAATTAGAGCTCCCTAATTTTTCATACGTGGAAAACTTTGCACCGCAACACAAATTGGGAAACATTTCCAGTTTTAAGCTTCACTAAATGTTTTGAATAGAAAATTGATTGAAATTAACAAACACTTTTCGTCTTAAGTTTTTATGTTTTGATTGTATTTTTTTTTAATTTTTTTGTTTTGTGAAAAATTATTGAGATGAGAAATAAGATATTTTTGGAAAATGGAAAAATCAAAAATACGAAAAAAATAAAATTGAAATATAATTTTGATGTTGTTCTTCGTGCTTGATTTTTTGGCAAGAGAATAAAAAATATACGAATGAAATGAATTGTAAACATAAAAGGGGTGAAAAATGAATGTTCGAAGGAAGAATCATTTTATGTTTTTGGTTATTAAAAATCATTGAATAGAGAAAAATTAAAGTTCAACCAGAAAAATAAAATTTGTGGAAAAATCGTTGATTTTATTTGCAAACATTTCAAGTTTTAATTTTCTTCTTCGTTTTGATTATTTCTTGACTTATGTAATCGAAATAAAATAATAAATTTTGTTTTGATGATTTTATTAAATTGAAATTTTATTAATTTTTAAAGTAGAAGGATTGAAAATTTAATGTTTCCTTTCGGTTTCTGTAAAAATAGTAGAGGATTATATGTAAATATTAGGATCTCAGGGCTACATGATTGTTACGGATAAAGTGAATGATTAGTATTATTCATAAAATATGAAAGTATGAAAGTTTAAAACTATACTCATTATACTTCGATAAATTTAAAGGTTTCTGTTTGGTGTGCTATGTGTTTGGCTATAATATTAAAAAAAATAATGTAGTTGGTCCTGCGCTTCCTCCCAGCTTATCCCTCCGAGGGAATTTTGAAATATATCCCGAGGGATGTAGGAGCGAGGTTCCATAACCATGCCGAGAATAAAAAAGCCGGTAACACCGGCAAACATTCATTCCCTGAAAACAAATCAAAATTTATTATTTTTACCAACTTCATCAGTGATAATGATCAAATTTACCAAACACACCGGAATTATAAATAATAACCGGTACTTATGCATAACCACCAGATTTATCACTTTAACCGTCACATATACACTAGTACCTAGTTTTAGACCAAACTAGAAAAAATCGTTCCGTGACAAGTCCCCGAAAGTTTATTTATTTATTTATTCAGCATAAAGGATAAAGCATAGCTTTTCTATCCATTCAAATCAATAATAAAAAGTATACAAGAAATAAACTAAAACATACAAAAATGTATTTTCAATAAAATCAAACAATAATGTTTTAAATTTAGTAAAAGGCTTCACTGGTCTAATCTTAATAGGAACCTCATTCCAAATTGTTAAAGAAGTAAACAGAGGTAATTTATTGTAAATATTTGAACGGTTAACAGGCAGTATTATTATACCATTTCGATTAGACCCAAATTATATTTTCTCATATAAATATGAAGGCACGCGATTATTAACGACTTTTTGTAATAGTAATAATGCTCTAAAGTAAAATAATTGAATTATAGTGCACCAAAAAATTCTTTAAACTTTTATTTATTTATTTATTTATTTATTTTACCAACAGTATTAATTTACATCTGGCATTTTAAAATTAGGTTTATTTATATAAATCAAATTTGAATAAAAAAAGTTTTTAGAATTCTTTTAAATTCATCTCTGGACAAATTAAAATCGAACACGGTAGATACATTATTAAATACACGGCTAGAATTACAAACCGGGTCCGACATACCAAAATTAGACCCATGGAAGTGCAGATTAATCACTAAGCCTCGGTGTCTGAGTGATCTCACTGGGGCACGTATTGAAAACAAGGATAGTAGTTGTGAACAATCAATTCGGCCCATTATAACGTCGCGCACAAACATTGCGGAAGAAATTTGTCTTCGAACGAACAATGGTTCAATATTCAATATCAAACAACGGCCTAGATACGGCGGAAGCACATACTTAGGAGCGTTTACCTCTCGAGGAAGTCGCCTTAAGGCAAACAGCATAAATCGCTTCTGGATTGATTCTATACGGTTAGAGGAATTGATATAGTACGGATTCCAGACAATTGACGCATACTCCAAGTGCGATCGAACAAATGAAGCAAAGAGGACTTTTAGAGTATATGGATCATGAAAGTCTTTGGAGAAACGGATTAAAAACCCTAACATTGAATTAGCCTTATTAATACATCTGTCAATATGGTCCTTAAACGATAAATCTCGTGAAAACAAAACCCCTAAATCTAGAAAAGAATGAACTCGCTCTATCATAACGCCATTTAAGAATAAACTATTATCATGTCCATTACGTCCAAAACGTCTTCTAGAAAAGTTCATAACTTTACATTTGGAAACGTTCAGGCAAAGCTTATTCAAGCTACACCAGTCGCAGAAAACGTTTAATTCCTGTTGTAGATTTAGCAGATCGCGATCATTTCTAATCTTACAAAAGATTTTTACATCATCAGCGTAAATCAGAAACTTACAATGTTTGAAGCACCGCTTCACATCATCTATGAATGCAATAAATAATAGAGGTCCAATGTGGCTACCTTGTGGGACGCCAGACAAAACATTGATGTCTCTAGATAAAATATTATTTAAAAAAACTTTTTGAGTTCTGTTCGTCAAATATGAAAAAATCCACTTTAAAGGAAGGGCATCACACTTGTTGAGCTGTCCCAGTTTCTTTACCAATAAAACATGATCAATTTTATCAAAAGCTTTGCTAAAATCAGTAAACACTACCTCAACACCATCACCACCTTCTAATGCTAGCGTCAAAAAATTTGTAAACAAAGCAAGGTTTGTCACAGTTGACCGTCCGGGGTAAAACCCATGCTGGTTTACTGAGATGGAATTTTTAATTAAGAAAAAGATGCGGTCCTTGACCATCGATTCAAATAATTTAAGAATAGCCGATAAGATAGAAATACCGCGGTAATTTTCGATATCCGTTCTCCGTCCACTCTTGAAAATTGGTTTAATGAAACTGGATTTCCGAATTGAAGGGAAAACCCCACTTTTCAAACTCAAATTGAAGATGTTCGTCAGCGGCTGAACTAAGACCGAAGCACACTTTTTCAACACAAGCGGGTGAATTTTGTCCGGGCCACAACTCATATTCACATTTACATTCAAAAGAGCGTGCAGAACGTCATCGGTAGTAAATTGAAATTGAATGTTTGGATTATTATTAAAAACAAGTTCGTCATTCCCTCTCGAAGACGGGACATACACATTTTCAAAAAATGCTGCAAACATGTCAGTGATAATTTGTGGATCACTAGCCGTCAAAGAATTGAAAGACATTTGCGAGGGTATACCTCTACAATTCCGTTTCGAATCAACATAACTCCAGAAACATTTAGGGTTGTTTCTAATATTCGATTCGATCTCGACAATATATAAATTATACAAGAAACGATTTAAAATTTTAAATTGAGATCTGAGAGCGCTAAATATTTCATAATTTACGGCGGATGGGTTTAATTTATATTTTTTATGAGCTTTAGATTTCCGATTTTTTAATCCTGAGAGGCGACTATTAAACCATGGCTCGCGCATCGACGAAACTACAGGTGAACGGGGAATAAATTGTTCAATTGCCAAGTTCATTATTTTATAAAACTGATCAATATAAGCGTCTAAACTACCCGTTATATATTGATCCCAATTAATATTGTCCAGAAACTCATTTAAAGCATTATAATTTCCCTTATTAAAATTGAAAGACTCACTAGAATTAACATTTCCGTTAACATTAACACAATTTTCAAATATTAATTGGATATGTAGTGGTATGTGAAAAATACTTGAAGAACCGTCGAGATCATTACAAGCAATGATTGTGCCATGTACTTCTACTGGAACGAACACCAGATCGAGGATATTGCTGCACTGGTTCTCGATGTTATTAATCTGTCTTAGCCCGAGTGAACAGATTGAGTCCATCACCAGATCTGAAGTTAGATCACCATTGAATGGCAGAAGTTCATCATCTACTGTAAGCCATTTTATTTTCGGTAAGTTAAGATCTCCCAAAATCATCATACAATCAAAATCAGGAGCTGCAGCTGCTAGTTGGTTTGAGAAAAATAAAGATAGCTCACCATATATATTAACTGAGGATCCGTATGGTATGTAAACAGCAACTATCAACACCAGCTTTCCATTGAAAGCAAGTTTAACAGCCAAAATCTCCAACTCGTTACTCCCAAGGTCAATAATATCCGCACGTATATCTTTCGTGACCGCTAGCAGAACTCCGCCACCTCTCGCTGTCGATTCAAGATCCGTATAACGTTCGCGTCTGAAAACATAGTAGTCTGGAGGGAAGTACTCTGCAGAATTGTGCGAGATTGTCAGCCATGTTTCCGTGATGCAGATGACATCATATTCATTTTCCAACACTGATAGGTACATTTCACGCGATTTTGATCGTATTCCGCTAGCGTTGTGATAATAAATAGACAATGTGTTGGTTTCATCTGAGAGTGGCAGTGTCAGTTGAGCGATAGGTGCAGACAGCGGCATCGGATTTGAAGAAGGTATAAAATCAGTTGAGGTCGCAGTAGATATTGTTACTACGTCGTTAGAGCTGAGCGTGGGACTAAAAAATTATTATTCATTGATTTCCGACGTGAATTTAAAAATTCTTTAATCAACACTCCAGAAGGCCACGCCGATGAATCCAGCATTTGGTTAAATTTGCTTACAGGAATACCGATTTTAAATGATACATAATCGCGCTCATCATTACGTCGAAAGCAATATAATACAGGTTTCTCGACTTCAAATTTGTTTTTGATATACATCATAAGATCATCATCAGTAACGTCCTTGCATAATCGAGAAATAAAAATCCATCGTAGCGGTTCAACGGTACGCAAAGTAGAGTTCAAGTCACCACTACCAATAAAAACTTTTTTAGGCGAGTCCATATTACCGTCTAACGATTTAGCAGTTGAATCCGTTGTTATGCCATTATTCACACTACTCTTTGATCTTGTAAGTATTGGTGTAGCAAATTCCATATCAGTTTGTGTTGTTTTTTTCTTTAATTTTACAGACGACGACTGTTGAGATGGTGTTGGTTTTAACAAACTTTCCACGTTATTACTAATAACGGCTGATGTTTTATTTAGCAATGACAAGGACGCTGATATAGCATTGATCGAATTACTCATATGATCGTTCGTTTCCTTGAGAATTTTATAAACATCGATACAAACACCACATCGCCATGAAAAATTTGGAATTATCGAAATGGCATCAAACACAGGTTTTTTAATTCCGGCGCATCCAAAATGAATAAGTTTATTACATTCACCAGCACAAGTAAAAAAGTTTTCAGACACTTTGGCACTACATTCACAGCACGCAGACATTATTATTCAATTTAGAAAAAAAAAAATATTTAATAAAATCACAGTTATGTATTTATATCACAGATATTGATAGATTTTATGAATTTATGATTGTTAGCCGTTTCACAGTTATTAGAAAAATAGTTAATTTAACTGAAAACTAAATAACAAATTTATTAAAATTAAATCACAAAATGTAGATAAATTATTTAACCATTTATATATATTAAATTTTTTATTTTACGAGCAAATTGTACATGTGTGATCACATCGACCACCAAAATTGAATGAACTTAGCTGATATGTGGTCAAATTTTCTCAGTCCATTAATATATCTAACGGTATTATTCAAAATAACTTGCAACATGTCACTTGAGGCAAAATCACATCTTAAAAAAATAAATTCGCCAACAAAGTTTGAACATTTTTTAGGGCAGATATTTTTATCAAGCTTCAAACCATACAAAGTGAAATTGATCTTACCACAAACATTAACAACTTGTAAATTCCAGGTCAATCTGCCATCTTCACACCATCAATAAAGATATCGGGTATCACTGGGAAACTTCTTTTAGAAAACAGAATCAGCGGTATTCAGTGAGATTCCTTTACACTTGGAGCAAGCCAACACATTCAAATTAATATTGTTAAAGGTTTCCAATATACTTTCACTATAGTACCACCAAGATAAAGTTGACAATCATCAGCATACAAATGATATTTGGAGTATTTTATTGCTTGTGGTAAGTCATTAATAAAAAGGGAAAAAAGAGTTGGGCAAAGTAGCATAGTTCCTTGAAATACACCTACAGGTATAGGCTCAGGAAACGATTATTTTCCATTTACAATTTCTTTTTGATATCTTTAGTTTAAGTGCACTATTGTCAAAATTAAAGAAAAGCATCAACTTCTGTAGTACAAAACATGGTTCAAAGAGTAGAATGCTTTGGAGTAATCCAATAATATTAGAACAACAGGCCAGATGGTCTACAACATGAAGCTAGGTAGTCGTTGTACTGTGGTTATTACGAAATCCGGATTGAAATTTACTTAGATAATTACAATTAGCCGAATACTTTAGATAAAATGGAAACTAGACTTGCGGTCTAAGATTATCCAAAAAATCGATACCCTTCTTTTTTACAATCGGAATCACAGTGTTCATTTTCCAGATTACAGGAAATTCAGAACGCATACAACTGTTAATCAGGTATGTCAAAGGTTATGCAATATATGGTAAAATATTCTTTAGAAATTTTAAGTTTATTTTATCGTGAACCGGATGAAATTGATTACATACACGATACATGATACACGACTTTGGAAACATCTATAATGCACTTATGCTGCAAAAGGAGAGAGAGGTATGTATGCCTGTGCGCTCCATCACCTGCAATGGGTTTTTGAAAAAAATATGTGTTGATAATCGAAGGGTCAAAGTCGGTAGAAACAGCAGGCCTACCAGTCCCCAATCGAATATGGTTAAAATTACTCCAAATTCATTTCAAAAATATTTTTGTTTGGAAATCCTTATCCAGCTAGTTACCCTATTGCGTTCTTTACGATATAATTCTAGATTATAGGCAGGCAGTATGAGGCCCGTTCTTTAGTACTTTGCATACGCATGCAAGGGATCATACTTTTAGCATACTTTTAGCAATATTACAATTAAACCATGAGATAGCCGATTGACGATAAACTATTTTTTTAGTTGGCACACAATTATCATGAATATAACACAGGCAATCATAAAAGGATTTCAAGAGGGAATTGACATTATCAGACGCATGCAGATTGCTCCAGTTAATACCAGAAAAGTAATTCATTATCTTTTCACAATATAACTGGCTATAGTCATGGATAAGCTTGTGGTCCAGTTTAACAAGCTTTGATCTGACTTGATGTCAAGCAAAGTGTGTTGACTAGCCGCCAATACCCTAAAGTAATCTGACTCTGGGACAATGTATTGATCAAGCCATGTACGGTTATGAGTAGGTGAGAACGGGACTGCAACTAAATGGTTGGCTTTTAAAAGAATATGAAATTTATGGGACTTATCAAGCATTTCACTAATTGGAAATATGCGAGGATAGGAATTTCTGAAAATTATCTAAATTGGATTGCACGGAGGTTGGTGGATTGTAGCAACCTACAATAAATACAGTTATTGATGGTAATATCATTTCTGCCACACTTCAGTTTTATCTTAAATGGACGAATGAATAGCCTTATTATTAAGCTTAAGGCATTTTTAATAGTAAATGCAAACTCCTCCACCCCTTTTATGTGTTCTGTCAAATCTCAAAATGTCGTACCCATTCAGCGAGACAGATTCGCAAATTAACTCTTAGCTTAACTCTAAGCTACGAAGTTCAATGATTTTTATTTAAATTTTCATCCAGCCCGATAAAACTAGAATTAAATGTATACCCAGGCGTGGCGTAACAAAATCGAAGACGATCAACAATATAAATATTCAGTCAACATCCTCAAATCATACAGAGGATGATTCAAAAATTGATTTCGATTCCGACGGTTTTCAAAATCATGTATGGAATTTAGTGGATTTAATAATCCCAAAAGATGATTGGAAAATAAATTCTGATAAGAGCAGGTACGAGGATGCGAGGATGATGATTTAAGAGTAACTAGATTAGGTTAGGTTAGGCTTCAATAGTTGCTATTGCACACTTAGGCCAGTTTTAGAGTGCTCTAAACCTGCACCGACCAAATTAGCCCGCCTCAATGAAATCTGTTCTATTTGTTTCACATTTATTACAATTTATTACATCAAATCCCGATTTTATTACAGTTTCCGTTTTCGAGGAACAAGTGGTCGGTTTAGCTTACAATTAAATCTGCACCGCCAAAATTGTAACTTTTGATGTAGCTATGATATCGGGATGATTCTTGAACCAGAATTTATGACAAATTAATTACATTGAATAAGTAAGTTAAAGACCACCCCTATAACTTGGGTAAGGGTAAATTTCACCACAAAACGATTATATATTTCAAAAACGTGAAATGGAAATACCAACTTTAATAAAAAAATTTACACCAGACTGCCACCAGATTTTGGGAAAAATGTTGCAAGAAGTCTTGTCGAGAGTAGGTCAGCCTTATCCAGCTGTGTAATAAATTATTTTTGTGTCAGATATTGAGTGAAATGTTACTTCTTGGACATTGTGGTGAGCAGGTCAACCTTATCCAGTTGTGTAATACATTATTTTTGTGTCAGGTTAGACGGAATTGGCTCCGAACGTTAAAGGCTTCACATTTTTAATTTAAAGGTCGATTTTGCAAAATTTATTAATTTATTACACCAGGCCGCAACCAGATATTAAATCAAATATTACTCGGTGGTAGTCGTGAAGGGCAGGTCAACTTTATTCACTTGTGTAATAAATTATTTTTGTGTCAGGATACGCGGAATTTGCTCCGAACGGTAGAAGCTTCAAATAGGTAATTTAATGGTCGATTTTACCACCTTTAATAATTTATTACACCAGGCCACCACCAGATATGGGATCTAATGTTACTCTGTGCTGGATGTAAAGGGCAGATCAACCTTATACAGGTCTGTAATAAATTATGTTTGGGTCAGGTTACATGGAATTTGCTCCGAACAGTACAAGTTTGAAATTTTTAATTAAAAGGTCGATTTGACATATTTGAAAGTAAACCAAGGCATTTTACGTGATCATAAATGATCGAATTCGATAAATTTACTCTGTCAGCGATCTCACGAGTTATTTGGTGGTTTGTCTCAATAAATACCTTTACTTTGTCTTAATCAGCTTCAACTGCGGCCTTTCAAAACGTGGTGTATCTTCAACATGAAAATTGCCAGACCGAAATTTTGAGAACCAGCTTTGACACTGACGTTCTGTTAATACATCTACATGTGTATGGAGACACATCACACAACTTTTTTCTTGCTTGAACACCATTTTTGCCTTTTCGAAAATAAAAAAGTAAAATATGCCGATAATACTGCTTTTGAATTTTCATATTTAATATGGCACGAAATACAAACTATTATATTGTTGCAACATTACACTAGAATTTTTTAGTTCCTAATCGTGTTTCTTGTAAATGATATACTTTTCAAAAAACTCTTACGGAGGCTGCCACTTCAAGTGGACCAATTTCAGCCAAATATCATTGGGATCTCCCAATTTATGAGAGAAGCGTACGTTTTAGTTTGATTACGAATTCGTCTGGGCTGTAGAGGAGCTACAGATCGAGGTCAAAATTTTTCAGGGTTACTATGCTTTATTTTATTATGTAAATGAAAGTAAAATGAATTGAAACAAACAGAAGGTTGGTCATTTATCGTTAAAAAAACGAAAAGCGCTTTCGGGATTTTACCAACATGTGAGAGGACTCCGAACAAAAACTCTTATTATTCGTTCTAACACTCTTTGTTTGCCACACAATGTTGTGGCTCTACCCGGAACCTATTTGAATGATAGCTACTACTACCAGAATTATTTGACTCATTCTTCGAGTTCTAACGTAACGATCGTAAATTAATTTTCAAAAGGTCGAGATGGAAATCTGCTTGTTGCAGTTCGCTCATGTTTCCATAGTTGTGTATTTACAATTACAAGTATTGGAGATCTTGAAATTGCGTAACTCTTACGATTGCAAAATCAAAGGTTGATAGATGCAATTATTTATGTTTTCGATTCCCTTATAGCTCATAATGACAACTGGATGGCTTCAACTTGCCGCACGTCAACTAACTCTGATTGGAGATGATTGTTATAGCATTGCTACATAGCTTCTCAGCAGTTCACGGGTGTCTGTTTGTTGATGCCATAAATTGATGCGACTGGCAACAGATTAGTCAAGTATCAAATAAGGATGGGCCAAAGACAGCTAGGTTTGTTTCTAGCTCTGGCTGACGAGGATCATCCACCATTATGTGAAACTTTTGTTTCTGATCTACAGTATTCTACCTTGTATAAAAAATTCTTCACTAGCTCTACATGAGATAGTGAGATTTCATAGTGAGATTTCCATTTTACGTAAATATTAAAATCCTGTACCGAGAACCTATTCAGCTGAAATCTTTTGTGATCCCCGACAATTTATTAAACTCAAAACGTAAATCATACGGATAACATTTAACCATATCTTAATAATTGTTCCAAATATTGCTGAGTCATAGCAAGCCTATTTACAACTTCCTATACTACCTATGTACTAATTACAACTGTGATTTGTATAACAACTTCCGGAGTGCTCATGTGTTCACTTGGATCCCCTTAACTTAATTGTCTATGCGAACAATGCCCCTGAATTTGTCGATTCCTTTTTGGATTCATTTGCGGATGATAGCAATCATCAAGTGAAATAATCTCGATTTTAAACTTCCCACTTCTCCAAAATGATCTTGACAAGAGATAGATAGTGTTGTTTTCTGGAGATACCATAACTCTATCAATATTGATTCCGTGCTTAACGTTACATCCCTCTGAAGAAATAGAAATATAGTCAAAAGAGATCGGAGCCCCACCTTTCCAAATTGTTATACAGCACATATACATGATCTCTGTTACTGGGACTCCAAATTAATGAGAAAGCATAATTATGAAGTTCCATTACAATCAGTCTTCTGGGCTGCAGAGAGACCACTAACGTTTAGAATAGAATCACATAGAATCACAGACATCGACACACACAAATACTCAACGATCTTTTGAAAAACGACCCAACCTGATTTTATTCTTACGAAGCGATTGGAAAAATCGCGAAAGAATTTAAACTTTTTGCATACGATTCAGAAATCAGTAATCTCGTGAATAAACGTCAGCAAAGTTCTTGTCGGTTCGCCTTTTAAAGAAACAACCAAAAGCCGTTATCAAAATCGAAATACTTAAAAATGAAGAACAACATAATCCGCCTAAATAAGTTAATCTAATTAAAATAAATTCTCGGTTTTCGAGAATTGTGTTTTCTGTGAACTGATTTTTCGGTTAAATATTTTATGTGGACTGGCGTTTTCGGTTAATTGTCGTTTCCAGTAAAAAATTTTCGATAATTTTCGTTTTAAGTAAACTGTCGTTTTCAATGAATTGTTGCCGGATAGTTTACCGAACACAACAACTCACCCAAAACATTAGATCACCGAAAACGACAATTCACTGAAAAACAATTGATCGAATACCTCAATTTACAAAAAAACCGAAAACGACCACTCCCAAAAAATATGTCAAATTAATAGGTTACTTATGGTTGGCATTGCGTGGCAAGAGTCTAAATTACAAAAAAAAAATTAAAAACCCCGATAAAATGTATTCCTCGATTACCCAAAGGTTCCGGTTTCCTCAGCACAGTTTTTTTTCGTGGTAAAGTGATTTTTTATAATGAAAATTGAATTCGAATATGATTTCTCCAGTATTTCTGGTATTTTTGAATGTAAGTAACCCTTTTCTCGACCGATAATAATGAAATTTAGTTCGCAGAACAAATATGTGATTCTAAAACAATCTAGGAAAATGTTGGCTAGAATTGGCTAGAATTTGGCTATCTGATACGGAACTATACCATTTCTTAACCGATCTTGAAATTTTTGAATATGGTCAACTCTGCTTTATCTAACCGAGTTCAGCATATTTAAATTTTAGAAAGTTTACATCCCTATCAATCGAGGAATGTTGTAGTTTATCTGAGATTCCCATTAATCCTTAACTGACGCCGAATGACCTAATTCAGTCACAATACTTTAAAAGGTTGAGAACACGCTATTCAATGTCAATTCAAATTTTAAAAATCCAACCCCAGACGAGTTGGGGACAACTAAGTGAAGAATGAACACAGATGGTTTACAGATTCCGTTAGAAACTACTTCAATAAATTAAAACTCATTTTAGAATCACATTTTACAAAACTATTTTCATCCAAAAGAAACAATTTCATCGTTAAAGAAATGGAACACTTCTGTCTGTTTGAACTTATTCCATAACCCGTTCCAAAAATATTATTACAGTTCCATTAACTAGACAATAACTTTACGAACGGTATGAAATGGATTAGTTCTGTTCTAGTTGGTAATATTTCAAAACTTCTCCCAAAAATCATTTATGAATTTGATTTACATACAACACATCAAATTTCATTAGGATCGGTTATGAAATAGTCTAGTTTCGATTCAAGTCGCCAATATACGGACCAATATTCCGATGTTTTTTCAAAAATCTTTTTAGAATCCTATTTCCATCCTAGTTTCGTCCCAGTGACCATATTCAGAAACTGTTCCCAAAGGTAATTTTAGAACCCAATTTCCATCACGTATAATCAAATGTCATCAAAATCGGTAGTAAATGGCATAGTTTTGTTTCAGTAGGTCATATCTTATCCCCAACACATTAAATTTCCCAATGATCGGCTTAGAAAGGCCTAGTTTCATCCTAGTTAACCTTATCCAGAACTTCCTCCAATAAAAAATGTGACTTCAGTTTCCATCTTCTATACCTAATTTTATCATAAAACCTAGTTACTCACGAGACTTAATTGAAAAAACAGACCTATACCGAGAAAAAAATATAACCTGTGGAAAAACGGGGGACCATCTAACAAAATTTCATAGAGTTTCGAACTATTTGCTCACTTAAATGTTTAGCAACATGGTTGGAAAGAAATATTTTGTATCATACTTCTTCAATACAAATCTTGAGTATAACTACAAATTTGACATATTTTCGGTGAATTTTCGTTTTCGGTGAATTGTCTTTACAATGAATTGAGATTTCGATGAATTATCGTTTTTTCGTGTTCGGTGAAATATCGTATTCAGAGAATTGATGTTTTAGGTGAATTACTGTTTTCGGTCAATTACCGTTTTCCGTTAATCTTCGTTTTCGGAAAATTAAAGTGATAAATTGTCGTTTCCGGTGAATTATCGATTTCAATAAACTGCTATTTCGGTACTGTTACAGGCTGGCTACTGCCAACCTGCAGATATCACTAAGCACCTGCAGAGGCCTCCACGGTGATTTTTGCCGGCTACGTTCTCAGGGAGAAGTGCTAAGGTCGTGGGGTTTGAGGCATACAGGGCTCCTGGCTTACACCGTGGAGGCCTCTGCAGGTGCTTAGTGATATCTGCAGGTTGGCAGTAGCCAGCCTGTAACAGTGGCGCCCAACGTGGGGCCGGGTACATCTTATTATTATTTGCGATCCCCTAAAATTTTGTAACATCACGGTGTAAGCCAGGAGCCCTGTATAGCCCCTCAAACCCCACGACCTTAGCACTTCTCCCTGAGAACGTAGCCAGCAAAAATCACCGTGGAGGCCTCTGCAGGTGCTTAGTGATATCTGCAGGTTGGCAGTAGCCAGCCTGTAACAGTACTTTGCTTTTCAGTAAATTATCGTTTCCGGTGAATTGCTTTTATGTGAATTGCCATTTTCGGTGCTTGTCGTGCTACCTAAACATTTAAACCTAGCTTATTAAATTAAGAAAAAAAACTCGAAAGGTGTGAATTTAAACCCAGACAGCCATAAACGATTTGAAAATATAAAAACACAAAAAAATGTTTGGAGTAAGTTTGCTTTTACACTGAGCAACGTCAATAAAAAGAAAATTATCCAAATGGGTATTCAAAATGTGGGACTGGTTTGCGGAGTGTACTTTATACTGCAAGATAAGAATTACAAATATTCTGAATAATGGAGACCCGCCACCTACTGCATATTTTTTTTTGTGCCTAGTTTTTATGATATCATCTACTGTGTTATTGAAAAGGGTGGACGATAACTTTAAAGCGTAGGCCTGCATACATTTTAAAATAACGATAATTTTAATTAAGTTTGGGTTGTCTGAACAAAGATCAACAATTTATTCATCGCTTACCCAATAAAAGAGCTGATGGAACTGGTGTGACATGCTGGATATATCTAAACTGCGAAATCACCCTCATCACAAACCTTAAAAATTTTCTCTTGATATATCAGTAGACTTATTGTGAAATATTTAGCTGAAATTACGAGCGCTGCTAATGTCAAAATCAAGATGATACCAATTTTAAGAATTCAACATTTTATTTATTGAGATTCCGGATGTTCTCAAGTTGCTTTTGATTAATTTTAAGAAAGCTCATATCTAATACTTATAAATAAAGTAAAATCGGAAATCAAAATCAAATTTTTATTTCGAGCTTCTCAAAAAAGTTGTTCTATAGAAACACGGAAATCGAATCAATGGAAACATTTTTTTTTTGTTTAGCTGTACACGAGTTGTATATAAACTTTTGTGAAATCGAACAAAATCAACTGACCGAAAAATAATAATTTTATTAAAAAATATGAAACAACAAAACTGGAAAAGCTTATATATAAAATAAAATGTTAGCTTTACTTTATTATTTTTTTATGTTTGGAACGATAAAAAATTTATCCCAATTTTTTATTTTTTATTCTGCTATAAAAATTAATTTATTAATAAATTTATTGTTTCAATTCTCAATTTTTGTACACAGTAGTAAATTTGATTCATTAGATTTTGATTTCGCTTTCCATGAAGAAAATTTGGGTTCCTTCTCTTGGACAAAAAACCAACAAAAAAAAAATCGAAAAGGTAATAAAAATAAAATGTGGAAAATGAAATTAAAATCGCAGAACAAAATTTTCTTTTCACTCTCTTCCTATGTATCTTTTGCTGTATATTCGGCAAAATTCAAAGCCTGGTAAGTTCGGGGTGAATGATACAGAAATGAAAATTAATTTAAAAAAAAAATCGGCAAGGTTGATTGAGATGTATCAATTGTTCAATTCATTGATTTGGAATGAAATCAAATTATGATTTTATCATTGAAATAAAAAAAAATGTTTGCTCCATCCATTGACCGATGAAAATATGGTGGGATGTAATTGAATTTATACGCAATTTCGTTCAAGTATTTCTATTTTAATGTTGCGCTTGAATCACAATTGGTTGATTTCATTGCCGAGTAACACATGTGCAGTAGATTTAGAATATATTTTCGATTTTCGAACAATCTACTGTTGGAAAATCATAAATTTTTTTGTTACTGCAGATTTTCGTCTAGATATGTTATATTGAAAAATAGACGTCTAGTTTCTATAAATGTATTTCATATTTATAATTTTTGAAAATAATTTTGTTGTTTATTTGGCGGAATTTGTAACCATCTTATAAAAATGTTGAGAAAATTTCACGTCCAAAGACCACAACAACATGGTTATTTTTAAACACTAAATAATATAATTTTACAGCTGCAAATTTTTTATTGTTTTACAACATTACGTGGGTAATAACTGTGCAATAAATAAAAACGTTCACGACCAACATACATGATTGCTTTTGAAATAAGGGACCAATTGTGCTATTGTTCGCTTTTTGGTTGCATCTTATTCAACGAATACGGATTTTAACCAGACTCCGTCAATAAAGTAGTATGAGAAGTGTAACTTAGGTCTTCACAAAAATTCATAAAAATGTTTATTGTATCACTATGTATGAAAAGTGAACTTTGTTTTAAATTCTCATCCCGCAATTATTTTTACAACTGTTTGATTTTACATGAAGAACTAAATGCAACAAAAATAAAATTTAGGAAATAAACATTTGGCGCATTTTCATGACATGACTACAACAACAATTACATTGGCTAATGCAAAACTTGGTCAAACTAAATTAAGATTTTTCGTTGTCGTTCAGAGTAAAACTCACATTTTGATATCTGCCCTGCTTGAAGCAATTCTTTACCTTTTGGCGTCGTAAGCCTAGATCCTCAATTGCTGTTTTCGCATTAAAGTCACCTCCAATAATAAAATCACGTCCAAGCGACCAGCTTGGAATTGGAGCTGGTTGGAAACCAGCTACTTAGTGTGCTTAAATCATGTTCAAGCAGAGATTGGTCTCGGGAATTCTGTTTCTCGATTTCTCGTGAAAACATAAAAACCAAGGCAACAATTTTTCTTTATTGTACTATGCACATTTAAATTTTTATGCAAATGTGTCACTTATATATGAAGTCATCACAGCAAGCAATTTTTTTTTAATCAGGCAACATTAACATGTCAATAACCAATTTACTCTTACGTTAAGTTAGCCCAGCCCAGATTTCAATTTTTGTCTCGCTCGATAAACTAAATTATTTTACCAAACCTAAAATTGTCTCCGAATTGGTCTACTTGATTTTGAGATGCATACACTGCAAATTTTAGGCCAACTTAGAAAAACAAAACTTCGTGACAAGTTCCCGAAATTGAACTCTTGGCTTGGAATTTCATTGATTTTTATTAAAATTTTGCCTGCTCTATAAATCTACAATTATTTCGCCTAAACTAAGAATGTCTCGGATTTGGACTACATAATTTTGAGATAAATACACTAGTAGCTCATTTTAAGTCAAATGAAAAAAATCGTTCCGTGCCAAGTTCTCGAAGAACAACTCTGCTAAGAATTTCATAGATTTTTATTTCAATTTTCGTTAAATTTAGATCAAAATATTTCTGTGCCAAATACCCGCCAAATGAACTATGGACTATTATTTAAATTTTCGTCGTGCTCGATAAAACTACAATTATCTAGCCAAAACTAAAACTATAAGATGAAAATTTAAATAAAAATCAATGGTATTCTTAGCCCAGAGTTCATTTTCGGGAATTTGCCACAAATCTGTTTGTTTCTAATTTGGTATAACTAGCTACTAGGGCATACCTCTTAAAATCACATAACCTTAATCCGAGACATTTTCAGTTTTTGCGAAAATTTTTACATTTATCGACAGATTTTTTTTCTAATTTGGCCTAAAATTAGCTACTAATGCACATGTTACGGTAAAACACCCTAAAATTAAAAAAAGCTGTTTTATTGCTTCGAAATATATGAAATGAGAGTCCTATATTCTCTAAATGATTCACCCAGTACCCCACGGAGTATTATTATGGTATTAGTTCAAATTGGAATTTGGAATAGTAGGGAGTTATGGAGAACGGCTTTACTGTCACAGGCACGCGGGAGCTAATTGTGACCCTCATAACGCTCAGCCCTCTGATGGGGAACAAATGAAACTACGAGGATATAGGGGTAAACAAACATTTCGTAACCATCAGACCCCTGGACAACCGGTTTCTAATCGTGTAAACGAATTAAAAAATTAAAATTTCGGACATTTATCGATTTTGGACTTTAAGTAGCCCTAATCCGAGACATTTTAGTTTTGGCGAAATAATTTTAGTTTTATCGATCGGGATGAAATTTTAAATAAAAATCAAAGAAATTCCTAGCTCAGAGTTAATTTTCGGGACCTTGTCATTAACATATTTTTTCTAACTTGGCCTATAGTTTTCCATTAGTAGATGCCTCTCGGAACCTAAGAGTTTTTTGATACTTTAGTGATCCGATCAATTATTAGATTGCCATCAGATGGTTTGATAAATAAAATTAATAATACTCGTATTTTGTTTATTCATGATTTTTGATAAAATTTCTGAGCTGGGCTTACTTCACAAATATAGTATTTGAATAGAGATCAGGACTAGATTGACGTCTCACAAGAGCAAATTGATTATTGATGTGTTAGTGTTACCTGATAAAAAATTTTATTGTCTGGAATATAATGCAGGGATAACTTCATATACGTAAATGTGTCTCCCTTAAATTAAACAATTTTCATATTGTAAAGCACCGTACATATTTACAATAGTTTGACGATTGGAGCCTGGTTCTTTGATAATTAACCATTAAAGTCGTGATTTTAGATACTCCCCATTTCTCCGCTACGCTATTCCTTGGTGGTTTTGTAAGCACTGACGAACAATTCTAGTAGGGGTTACAGCTTTATTTTATTCCGATGTGTAGTGTTTTATCAAAGTTTACAGTGATCAACTTTATTACAAACAATAATTAAAGCGGTGTGCCGTAATCGATTAAATGAAAGGAACTAAAATAAAAACTGAAGCTTCAGTTATTGTTCTATATGTGGCCGATAAAAAGTCACTTGTCAATTTTACTTTTAGATGAGTCTTTACAATGTTTAAAATTTTGTGATGGTACACTAACTACGAACGACAGAGATGAAACATGCTTCAATTTTTCATAAATTTGTAGTGCCACATGTTTTTGTATTTCACGAACTTCTTGTCTCCATTTAGTTTAGGCAATTGCGACATACATCAATAATACTGAAATAATTTCAAAGTGAACTGATCAACTGACAACGCCGCGATTCCATAAAGTACAGCATATAAAACGCTGGTTCATGAAAATAAAAAAATGTGTTAAATTGTTTGACGATATGCTAATTTACCATAATTGTTATTTAATTGTTTTATATTCAGAATTAAAAAAGCACCTGCTATTTGCGTCAACTTTGTAGAATATATACGGTCTCACTTTTTTCGCGGTATTACAGTATTTGGTATTGACGCCTCGACTTTAATTCAACCAAGTTTGACTGAGCGATGCTCGGTGCTCCAGATAATTTATAGTGAAATTTTAGAAAACGAAAATAGCCAGGATAAAACAATGTGCATGCACATCAATGGTTTTACCATGTGTAAACACTACGCATATTGTCCTGTCCTACAGCTTCCTGTTGTGTGCTTGATTTATCACTATCAGTCATTTTGTCGGTGAAGCAATTTTACGTTAATAGAATTGACAAAATGTTGCATTCTCTGTATAAATGTTAATCGACGTAAACTGAGGATAACCAATAAAAGTTAATCCATTATAGTTACCCTGTCTACATAGTTTCATCCATCCGACTTGAAAACCCACTTTTATAAGGATGAAATCGTCTTCTATTATTTTACCCCAAAAACTCATTATTCGGTTCAATTGCGATAATTTAATTGCTTTGTCAATTTCACACTTATCGCCTCATCACCAAATTAAGTGATCACCCATCCTTAAAAATTCTAAATAAACCCTGTAGATATACCAATTGTCCCAGTACTATTTAACCCCGATGTAAAAAAAAAAATGTTCAAAATTCCTATAGATAGACACAATATTCATTCAATTAAAATATTATATCGTTTAAAATATACAAGAAACCCCTTTATAATGTTTACCAAATCTTGAAAAATGTTCCGGGGTATATAGGGAATAAACCGTCAATAAAAATTGTCTCGATCTTAAGGCGAGAGAGCAAAACAAAATTGTCGTAAAATATTCAAAAAACAGAAAAATTATTTTTATTCTTAAGACGTTACATATTCATGGAATTCAATTTTATTTTATTATCATTTTACCAAGTGTGATGCTGTTTTATCCCGGAAATATTTCTTCGTCTCCTTGTTCACCCACTTCCAATGTGTATACACAACACATATATTTATAAATTTTATTTTCAATTTATAAAAAAGCGACCAAAGAAGTCAAGATCTATGAGCATATATAAATTCATTGGGTGATATTGGATGTCTTACTTGGCTTTTTTGTATTTTAGTGTGCTGTACCGAATATTTTGTTCCGAATAGCTGATTTTTTATTCTTTATACTTGTTCGGTTGTGTAACAAGATGAGAGAATTCTATTTGCACAAAAAATAACAATATGTAGATTAAAAATTATTTTATTTTGGGAAGGAATAAATAAGTTTAGAGATACAGCGCAAATATAAACTTAAAAAGGAAATTTAAAGAAAACGCTTTCGCCTGTACAGTTTGAATCGTGATCGAAATTTTAAAATCGTATTTTTTGGGGGGGCACACAGGATTATGTGAAATAAAATTATGTATAATGGATTATAAATCATAAAAGGATTGAAAGGCTTTATTTGATACTCGGCATATCTTTATTATGGTATACACCTGATGTAATCATGCAAATGGAAAATTAACTAGATATTTTTACGTCCGTACACAATATGTCTTTATTAAAATATTTAAGATGGTGTCATTATAAAGCATTAAACATTGTCGCTTTAAGTGTATAATAAGTATATAGAGTTGCAGTTCTTTCTCTGTTATCGCTGCTGTCTGTCAAATTTTCACCATTCCACTTGGTGGGCGCTGAACGTCTAATGCAAAGACCAAAAAATTCACAACTTTATTACCATTCTCATCAGTAGCATTATCATCATCATCACCAGAACGTTTTTTTCTTATTTTGTGTTTTATATTATGACTGAGGTGAGCAACAAGAAGCATCCGATTCGCAAGTAAAAAAATAATACGGAAAATGTTTGCTGGAAAAAATAACCTGTTCACTTCTATTGGAATAACGTGATCTGACTTATAATTTATTGAGAGCATGTATATGAAAATAGTAGAAAATATCGTCTTATTTCCATGTTACTGTTATTTTATTTTCTATCTTAGAAATTATATATAACTAAAAAAAATAAGCGATTGATGTAAATTGGACGAGACATCTTTTTTGTTATTTGCTATCGTGTATATATTCGGTATCTTTATATTCATATACAATTTGTGATAAGAAAATTTTCCAAACAGAAAGGATGAAGTTTTGATTTCCCTTTTTTATTTACTTTTTGTGTTTTATTTATTTGGCTCGTAAAGAACAAACTTTTTTTTTAAGTTTCCATCTTTGTAATTTTCCTAAGATCATCAAATTGGAACGAGAATTATGGTTATTTTATTTCAAGAAAGTGGTTTCAAAAATTAGTGATACTTGGTTAAAATGTCATACTTAGTTAAAATGTTGTTAAAAGGTTTTATTTAGCAAACATATAATATTCACTTGGTGTATATTGTTGATATGATACGGGAGGTGACACCGTCATATTACAATATCATTAATACATAAGACATTAAATATATTATGCAGAAAAACCAACTTCAATAACTGTGTTGTTGCTTTATGGTGGTAATCTGAACATAATCATGGAATTACATTTGGAGGGAACCTTACGGTATAGATGTATATGACGCTAGCCCGATACTCAGACCGAAAAAACGTGATGGCAACACTAAACTAGACCGACCAAATGGCACAGTGGTTAAAGCTTTGGCATTTGGATCGGGAGGTACCGGGTTCGAGTCCCGATAGGGGCAGAATGCAAAAGGAAATTTTCATCAACAGATTACGATCTGTGATTAAATGGAACACAACTACGACCCCCTATCGGCGTGCAAAACTCATGGGCCGACCCATCTTCCATGTCCAGTACTATAGGCTGGCATGGAACTAGGTAATGCGCAGATGGTAATTTAAATCGGTCCTAAGCCGTACGTCATCGATTTGGCAGGAATTGCGTAAAGTAAGACGTCAAAATCAACCGCGAAAGAGCAGGGAGTGCTTCGGCCCCAGAAAAGATTGCATGGATTAAAAAAAAAAAAAAAAACACTAAACTATCACTATCGTGAGAGTTTACTATCCCAGCCCGAAAATATGTCACTATCGCGACAGTAAACAGTATCACGATACACTTTCATGACATTTATAACATTCAGCCAGAAATTATAAAACTACTTATGTGTATTTTTAAGATATATTTCTATTGCTTGGTAGCCTAGTCAGGCCTAGACTCTAGATTTATATGAAACAAGGCCACTATTCAGTTCCAAATGCTCCACGCTAAACTCTAACTATCGAGAAAGTTTTATATCCCAGCCCGAAAAAATATTACGATCGCGACAGTTAAATGTGTCACGGTAATCTGTTATAACATTCTGCCCGAAATTATAAATATTACTTTTATGTATTCTTAAATTATCCCTTCAATGGTTGGGAAGCCTAGTCAGCCCAAAACATTCAATTAAATTTCACAAGCACTGGAATTGTCTGGATATAGTTGTGTCAATCTCGTAAAACTTCAAAGAATCCGGCGGTATATCTCAACTGCTCGTGAATCGCCTATAAGGCGAGTTTCACACGACTATAGCCAGACAATTTCAGATAGAATTTTTATGCAAATCTGTCAGTTTGTATTGGGGCTAGTATTAAATCGCACCGGGCCATCTTGTAACTATATTCACGTTAAATCGTCATCATTTCCCTCTAAAAATTAGTATGTGCGCTTTCGCTGAAGTGTACACAACATATTTTTTGTGCTCTAACCATGTCAACCTTTATGCCAACAAAACACAATTTGAGGGAAGCTCTACATTTTTGTTTTAATTTGAATAAAACTGCAGCTAATGGACCTCGATTGCTGCGTGAAGTATGTATATGGGGAATATGCTCCATCAATAAAAACATGTGAGTACTCCGGTTCCACCGTGGCGATTTTGACACCAGAAGCAGCAAAGAACGCGAAGGGAGACCAGTAAAGTTTGAAGACGCTGAGTTGCAGAAACGCTGAGTCTTGAGAAACCTTCTCAAGACTATGGGTTCCGTATGAACTCAAGCAAAGAAAAGTCGGACGCCGTTTTTTCACTGGCGAACAATTACTTCAAAGACAAAATCGAAAGGGGTTTTGTAACGAATCGTGACCAGCAACGAAAAGTGGATCCATTTCGACAACCCAATGCGCAGAAAATCGTGAAGCCAAGTCATGCATCAACTTCACCCGTCAACACGAATCTACTATGAGAGATCTACAAAGAGCTACTCCAATCTAACGAAATCATCACTGGAGAATGTTAACAACAACAATTGATGCAATTAAGCTGAGCATTGAAGCTCAAACGCCCACAATATGCCAAAAGATATGACAAAGTGATCTTTCAGCACGACACCGCTTGAGTCAAGGAAACTATGGAGGCGCTTCAATGGAACGTCCTACCCCACCCGCCGTATTCACCAGATATTGCCCCTTCCGACTGCCATTTGTTCCGGTTCACTCATGGCCTGGCCGAGCTGCACTTCACTGCTTACGAAGATGCCATAAATTGGGTCGATTCTTGGATCGTCTCTAAGCACGAGGAATTTTTTCGAAGATGAATCCGTATGCTGCCTGAAAGATGGGAAAAAGTCGTAACTAACGATGGACAATACTCTGAATAAAATACATTGTACCAATTTCTCTGAATAAAGCTAAATTATAAAAAAAAATCTGCAAACTTATTTGTTCTCCCAATAGTAAAAACGAATCCGGCGGTATGTCGTGGGCTCGTGAATCACCTGTGAGAGGACATTCAAACCACTATATTCAGATAGAATTTTTCTGGAATTATTTTAGCTTTCTACCAAAGATTTTAACGAATCTTATGGTATTTGTGAAGTTCTCGTCAATCGTTTGTAAGGCGACATTCAAACGACTATATCCAAATAATTCCAGATAGAATTTTTCCGAAACTCTATCGGTTTTTCGTCAAAACTCTAGCAATTCCGGCTGTATAGGTCATGTGCTCGTGAATCTTTTATGAGGCGAGATTTAATCGACTATATTCCAAGTAATTCCATTTAAACTTTTTCTCAATCTGAATTTAGTTCACGAAATTCCATTGAAAATACTTTTAGAATTTCTTTTTTTTAAATTTGACCTTTTAAGTTTTTTTTACCTACAGAAGTAATAAATTTGTTTTCATTATTTTTATGAAAATTTATGAGAAGTTGGCAATACAACTTCTCGTAAATAAATACTCACAAGTAAAAAATTAAAATTTCGGGCTAGCTTCATAGAGGTACGGTATAGGTCGGATGGGGTGGAACATAACACATCGCCTGAAAAGTTCCTGGTCTAACAAAGAAAACACAATTTTTCTGGGAAAAATACATTTTTTTCATCAACATTATTTCCTTCTAAGCGATACAATAAGTTCAACACCTCTCTAACATTTCGATGTTTTTTTTGTAGAACGATTTATCTTTGTCTTCAAAAATTTCGGCAATCACTTCTTCATTGGAGCCAAATCTCTTTCCCTGGAGTTTTTTTTTGAGGTTTGTAAACAAGTAATAATTGATGCGGATTCAATTCAATGTGCAATTCGTGCAATTTTGCCATTGTTGCGATCGGCATGTGACATGGTGCATTGTCTTGGTGAAAGAGCCATTTTTTGCATGGACAAATTTTCGTGCAAAATATGACCACCACGTTCCATTGATATCTTTATAATGCTAACTCACGCAATTTCACTTCACGGTCTTTCAAAACATTTTCCTGGATTTTTTTAAGTTTTCTGGAGTCAAGCCTCATTTGGGCGTCCAGAGCGTGGTGCATCATCGGTGGTACGATCACGTTTAAATTCGGCATACCAGCCAATGATGGTTGATTTTCCTGGTGCAGGGTCCGGATAACACTTATCAAGCTACTTATTTGCTTGAACGGAATTTTTCCCATCATCAAACAGTGTTAAATCAACACACGAAATTCATTTTTTTCCATTGTTTTGAAATTAACAAAACTAGCGTCACTAAAACAACTGTAGCTTGTAAACTAATGGTCGGAATGTAATGCAATTGTGTCACACATGGTTTGAAGGTGTGGTACACTATTGCACCAGCAGTGCTGCAAGTATAGAAAATCTACAAAACAATTTTTTTTTTAATTTGCATTTTATTTATGTTTGTGCCGGACTGGTATGATGCAAAACAGCTTTTAAATAAATGTATGTCACGTGCTTTGCTTACGGCTTCTTTCACCATAGCTAAAGAGAATGAAGTGATATCTAAAATAAGCAACTCAATATGGAAATGTATAGATATAATTTTGACATGTAAGCTTCATGAGAATCAAATGGTGGAAAACATAATATTCTTTAGATATGCTTTAGTCGCCGTAGTGTCCGTGATTTACGTACATTTACGGCCACAAAACATACGACCATCCATATTCATTATTATATTTTTTAAGTGATTGATACCTCAATACAATAAATACCAAACGTTAACCGCACACACGAGGATACTTACTGTGAGTCGGAAATTAGGTGCGTAAAACATGCCGGTAAACACAAAACGAAAAACTGCACAGTTAACCGAAACGATCCTGCAAAATGTAAAAATTGTAATGGGTAACAATCGGCCCACCTATAGAGATGCGAAGTGGCGCTAGTACTGCATATCTTAAAAAGTAATAACCCACTCAAAACTCGAACGTTACATGGGAGAGGCCAACTAAAACTTTATTGCCGCCACAACCACATTCCTTATGGACCAGAGAGGAGATGCTATTCGCAAACAATGCAGCAGTTAATTAATGCTGCTAATGAAAATCCGCTCGAAAGAATATTCCAAATATAGAAACCATAAAAGCACGCCCAGAGAAAGCTAAACCTCAACGAACCCAACAACAAATGACAATTGCTCTGCAATCTGCAAATTTTATTTTAGATGCGCTAGAATTTTGCTAACCTACGAGTAACGACTAGTCACAAGCTATCAACTGATCGGTGTTATTCTTCACAAACCCTACTTTTCCAATAAATTTATTTCTGACAATTGTGGCGTTAATTTAGGTTCCTTAACTGCTCCTGTATTTTCTATTAACATTTGCAATTATTATGAATATTAAAATTCATTACGGCGAGAGTTTAACTAATACGTTCTAACGATCAAAAGTTAGAACATTCTTCACACCCGTTAATATTAAATTTGAATATCAAGTGTAAAAATTAGTATATGTGAAAAGTATTACTTACAATTTTATTTAATGAGTTTATTATAAAATAACAGTTACCTGAAAATAAAATAAAAATGTAATTAAAATTAATAATACTAATTAAATTTCAATTTCAGTTTAGTGAATTTATTTTAAAGCTTTTAAAACTTAATAAATATTTTTGATTAAAAACCCTGGAATAGTTTAAAGAACTCTTAACGCCCAGGCAATTAAATAGCACTATGTCTTTAATCCTCCACTAACGGATACTGAAAGGTAGGGAGAAAATAAAATACTCCCCACGGACCAAACACAAGACTAATTCAAAGGAAAACACGCTGAAAGCAAACATTATACCATTACACCATTACAAGGCCGGCTCCATGGATTCTGGGGAAGCTAACTGAATGATTCTTATATAAGTTTTAAAGAATTAGAAGCAAGGATTAGTAGATGAAAAAGGCTCACCAGAAAACTAATATTAATGTTAGGCGGACTCAGACGAAAAATAAACGGAAGCAAAAAAGAGGATTGTTGAGATTCCGAGATTTGATGTACAACACTGGTGATATTAAAAAGG
Organism: Nephrotoma guestfalica; assembly: GCA_963691935.1. Classification (NCBI taxonomy): domain Eukaryota; kingdom Metazoa; phylum Arthropoda; class Insecta; order Diptera; family Tipulidae; genus Nephrotoma; species Nephrotoma guestfalica. Next base: position 166,605,122 of record OY829915.1, read on the forward strand.
CACCACAAACAAAACCGCAACCAGTAATTGTAAATAAAGGTTAAAACTATCAGGATATAAGGAATGTATTCAAATCAGATACAATACCAAACATTGCTGAACAGTGGAGCCCTCAAAGTAAATTGTATAGACCCAAGTAACTGCAGAAGCCTTACTATTTCTCTTAACGAGAGGGGTAATACATGGTACTCGTACGAGAACAAACAGTCGCAATCAATAAAAGTTTAGAGACAAAAAGCTGCCTCCTCAGCCAGAGGAAATAAAAGAAGATTTGTCTTCAAAAATTAAACATTTTACTCTAATTGTGAAGAAAACAGATACAACCTCTTTACCATTGTTTATGCTAACATTCGATAAAGAAGATATACAAAATATTTATGAAATTAGATAAATCTTAAATATGAAGATAGAAATTCAAGCCCTAAGAAAATCAAGGTTGATTCTACAACGCAAAAGATGTCAGACTCACTCATAACTATTGCAATACAGAACCAAAATGTGTCTGCAAGTGTGCATTTTACAAGAAAATGTAAAAACCAAGAGAAAATCCAGCAAAGTGCGATCCAGCGAACTGTGACGAACCACATCCCGCAAGCTATAGGTTGTATAGTTGCCAAAGAACAAGACGCGAAATGAGAACGAAATAGTCAAAGATAAACGTCTAGATACAAGAAACAGAATGGAAAAGGAAATCAATCCTACTTACCAAAGACACCAAAGTATAAGCTTCCAATATTCCGAAGTAAAACTGGAATACAAATAATGGCTCTGACCGCTAAAGTCAAATGTTATCAATTTTTTTTAGACAGAATGGATGACAAGAGCAGAACAAGACAAAGCTATTGGATCCGGGCAAAATATGCAACAAAAGAAATACAATCAGCCAGCATCAGCATCAAGAAAAAAATCATTCACTAACCATTTCAGTAGTTTATTGTTCACCACGATATAATCTAAAGACGACTTTATAAAGTTTATAAAAAGTTTATAGGAAAAGTCCATTTTTGGAGGAGGCTTTAATACAAAAGATACTCATGTTAATCAAGGCTAGTTTCCATTAAAAGTAAAAAGCTTCTCGGAACAGTGACAATATATGGTTGAAATTGGCATTCGACTGGAAAATCAACTTTCTGGTCAAAGAAAAAATAAGTAATAGAAAAAAGATGAAATTTCCTCTTAAAATGAAGGAAGAATTGGACGAACAAGTTGAAAGTTCATAATACACATTCAAAAGTCAACATGGAAAAATACTCGTGAAATGCAAAGGAAATTAAAAGGTGTAAATTACCCAAATTAGAGCCCAATAGTAGCAGAAAAACGAAAAATTAGGAAGAAATGGCAGCATACGAGGATACTAACGATTAAAATTTGACCGAGCAAAAATCAGAGAAATAAATAATATAAAAAATGAAGCAAAGAACACTAATATATGAAAAAGATACTGACAAAGATTTACTGCTAACAGACAACAAAGCAAATAAAAAGCCCAATAAATAAAGTTCCACCTATATAAAAAAAATTAATGGAAGTCTGGGAAGAAGCAATGATCAAAAATCAGAAGCCTCTGCTGATTACCTAGAGGGTATACTTCTGCCTACTGAGGTACAGGATTGACCAGTCTTGCGAAAATGAACAAAGAAGAACAGAAATAAATCCAACAAAAGCGCTAGGCTTTATGGAAGGAAGTGATTACGATACCCAAGCAAGGAAAACCATTCAGCGTAATAACGGCTCATAGAGCAATGTCACTACTATCTATTATGTCAAAATTATTATAAAACGTCTATTAAATCGAAAGCGTCTAGCTCAATTAAGCAAAGAAACGTATACAACAAAATACGAATCAGTCTACTTATAGTCGTTTGAGTAGAAAATAATGAATTTATTTTCCAATGTGTCAATTTGACCTGCCTAGATAAATCAAGGTACCTAGGCCTCATTCGAGACAGAAAACGAAGATGGAGGCTTAATATACTAGAAAGAGTTGTAAATCCACTGTAGCAGTTTACTCTTGCAAACGTTGGGAAAGACTTATTATATGAGATAACTCTCTGGATGCCGGCTGTAAATGTTCTGGTGAAACTAAAGTATTTGATGAAAGTGCAATGAATCAAGCTTCCATTTACATCAATGGGGCACTCAGGAGAGCACTCATTGAGCACTGTGATTCTCACTCTTAGATATTCTACGTAAACAAATGGCCATGAACTCATCTTGAAGACTCAACTCCACCTCCAAGTGAACCTGCATTGACCCAGGACATACATCTCTAGCTTAAATAACGAATATATTAATTTCTTCATGAATGGTTCAAAGAAGCAAGGTACATTTGGTACCGAATTGTTCGGTAATGCATTGACCTTCAGCTCTATTTCCGCCCTTCCCACCAAAGCATATTACAAGCTGAATTACTTGCGACAAAAGAGGTGAGATATGATGTTATAGGCTTCGATTAAAGCACTAAAATTAGTTTTGCGTAAGATGAAAGTAGACCAGAATTACCTCTCGTCTATCAAAGAATTGACAGATAAGTTCAACATTCACTTGCTATGAGTGCTAGGGCACATGCCTGATCTCATCTGGAAGAGCAGGTGTTAATATGTCGCTTGCTACGTGCAAGCTAATACTTCTAGAGGAAGCTGTGACACCAAATAATATGTGAGACAAAACTTGATCGAATATGCTTGTTTCACCTCACGAGTTTGCTGTTGTACATAGGTGCGTAGATAAAGAGAAGGAAGACACCCACACTTCGTTTGTCTTGAAACTGTTCCCATATAACGTAAAATAATCCGCCGGATAATAAATCCAGAGGCTGACACATAGATGGCGCATCTAATAAAAAACTCATATGATTTTTAGAAAGTACCAACCTTTAAATAATTTGTGTCAAAATTTTATGAAAATCTGACCATTGGTTTGCAAGTTGCAATTGTTTCAGGAACGCTAATTTTGCTATTTTCAATTGCATTGGAAAAAATGGATTTCGTCTTGCTATTTTTTGATGGGAAAAAACATCGTTCAATCAAAGCAATGGCAGGGTAAGTATAGGGTCTTTCAAAAGTCACGCCTAGATGTTTTTTCCCCTGCAATCTGGTCTGGTGTCAAGGCTCTCCCAACTCTATCGCGGTTTGCTTTTTCCGTCCTTATTTTTACGCCAGTGTCAGAAAATTCGATGACACTGCGCATTCCATAGTGCCATGCCAGCCATGTGTTCCATTTCATCACAGATCGTAATCTGTTAATGAAAATTCCCTTTGCATCCTGCCTCTATCGGGATTCGAACCCGGTACCTCGCAGTCCAAACGCGAAAGCTTTAATCACTGTGCCATGGGAGTAAATAATTTCTATACGCAACCTTTTTTTGTGTCATCTTTGACATTTATGAGCTAGACAGATGTACAATTTTAACGATGAATACTTAGAAGAACGCATTAAAGTTATTCAAACTTATTATGAAAATTATCGATCTTTAAAAAATACCTATCGTAAAATTCGTGCTTTTTTGGTGTCAAATCAAATAATCGTCCAAATGAGCCAACAATTCAAAGGTTAGTGAAAAAATTGAAAGGACAGGTTCTGTCGAGGATCGAAAAAGATGTGGCAGACTAAAAAGTGAGAACATTACTGCTGTGGCCGAAAGTGTCGCGGAGGAACCTTCAACATCGATATCACGACGTTCTCAGGAATTAGGCATTCATCCATCGATTGTTTGGCGAATTTTGCGTAAGGATTTGCATTTGCATCCTTCCAACAACAGGATGAGGCTACGAGTCACACAGCACGTCAACACAATACGCTATTGCGGTCTAAGTTTCCAGGTCGATTAATTTCACGTAATGGTGACATGCCCGTGGTGGACATTTAAGTGATGTCATTTTTCACATATAATTATTAAAAGCCATAAAGACCCTTTATTATATTCTCTGCTCCTTCGAAAGCAACCATCGAACGTTGATTTGCTGAGTTTGAACGTGGCCATACAAACACCAAGGATGCTGCACGCTCTGGTTGCCCGAATTGGGCGGTTACTCTAGAAAACGTAAAGAAGTGCACAAAATCGATTTGGACAACCGTCAATTGAAGTGGCGTGAGATAGCTAATACCTTGATGAACATTTGTCTATGAAAAAGGTATGTTGACAGTAGGTATACCATGCTTAGTTACATTGGATCAAAAGTAGCAACGCATTGATGATTCAGAGCGCTGTTTGGAGCTGTTTAACTGTAATAAACAGGTTTTCTGCACCGGTATGTGACAATGGATCAAACATCGATCCATCGCTGTACTTTGAAATCAAAACGTCAGTCATCTGAGTGGACAGCAGCCGGTGAAATCTGTCAGAAGTGACCAAAGGCGCAAACATCGGTATTTTGGGCTGCACAAGATATTTTATTCAACGTCTATCTTGAGGAAAGGGAAACACTTAATAGAGAATACCAGATGACGTTTTTTGTGCGTTTGAATAAGACAATAAACCCTATCATAAGTGTTGCTTACGATAGAAAAATTGCACAAATTACAACTACCTGTTCGTAGACCGCGAAAAAAGCCCCAAGGAAGGAGATTTCCCTGAACAAACGTTTATTTTGAGGCCAAAGATACATCGTTCTACAAAAAGGCATCGATATGTTCGAGAAGCATTGGAATGTATGTGTCACTCTTGGAGGAAACTATGTTAATGAATAAAGTCGTTGAATTTTGCAAAAAAAAATGTTTATTAGTAGTTAGCCTCGAGACCGACGATAAGGACTTACTGATTTTAAGAGCTCTTCTGTTATAAACAAGTGTTTATGTCGGTCCTTTAAGACAGCCACCATATAATCCTTCCTGACCTAGCCCAGAGATTATTTTAACGAACTTGTCTCGAAACGACGCTATAAATCTCATTAAAAATTTACTGGTTTTCAGAACGGTTATTTTATAAATTTTGTAGTAATTTTTCGTTTCTCAATAAGTTTTATTATTATATTTAAGAATGAAATGAATAAAACCCCGAGCTGTGTTGCCGGTTGAACTTTTGTAATGAGGTAGAATGCAAATGGTAAATTCATATACGTAATGAGCATTGCAAGTTCACCTCATATGTAGGCGTAAACATTATGTTACATTGCATCTCGAACGGACGAAAGCGACGACGAGCGATAACGAGGACAAGTCGAAGCCAAACGGTATTGAGACTCCGGAATCGAGCGTTCATGTTGCCGTGAACTATGAAAAGAGTATACAATCATTTCAAGCCATTCTACCCACGGTGATTGTTTTGGTAAAGGACAGATCGGGGCAGTCGCAGAGGTGTAGAGCGTTATTGGATTCGGGATCGCAATCATCATTTATAACAGAACCTTGTGCGCAGAGGCTACAACTGAAACGAGCAAAGGCAAATACAAAAAGCACGGGCTTAATTTCCGGAAACATGATGTCGAATAGCAAAGCTACGGTTGTGATGCAATCCTTATGCGATTCAGCAATAAATGGCTTCCTAAAACGACGATTTGCTTGGACCGAGAAACAATACTAAAGTACTTACAACTAGCTGATCCGCGTTTTAACATGCCAGGTGCTATCGATTTGTTAATCGGAGCGGACAAATTTTTTGACATTTTAAAAGGTGAGCAACAGCAAAGAAGTTCGGTGAAATTAAGCAAAACCATGCTTGGGTGGACAATCTCAGGTCAATCGCAAACCACCAATCCTGAGACAACTGAAGCGTTCACAATTCAAACCGAAGTTGCGTCGACAATAGATCAAACCCTACGGAGATTTTGGGAAATGGAAAACATGCCTACCAGCGACAAAACGAGTGAAGAGGATATGGAATGCGATCAGTTATTTGTGAAGACGCACAAGAGAAGATTCGATGGCCGATATGTTGTACAACTGCCGTTTAAGAAGGATCGTACAAAATTAGGAGACTCTCTTCAAATGGCGACAAACCGTTTTCGATCAATCGAGTGTAAATTTTTATCCAATCCGATGTTACGCGACGCATATGTAAAGCAGATCAGAGAATACATAAGTTTGGGACATATGCGAGAAATGCCGCAGACGCCCTATAATGACGATAGTTATTATTTATCACATCACTCTGTAGTGAAGGAAATCAGTGATACGATGAAATTGAGAGTGGTATTCTATGGTTCGGCTAAGTCGTCTAACGGTATTTCACTAAACGATGAACTATACTCGTTGGTCCTACCACACAGCCGACATTGTGGGACATCCTGCTACGATTTCGAGCACACGGATTTTCCTTGGTTGCCGACATATTAAAGATGTACAGGCAGGTTCTCGTATCAGAGGAGCATCAACACTACCAAACGATATTATGGCGGCGATCAAATGTAGCTGAATTATCTGAGGAGACAAATGAGATTGCGGTGAGTGACATAGGGGCTGATAAATTATCCACGGTTAAAACTCTTGGCTTTCAGTGGCATCCAGGGAAAGATATATTCACGTTCAAGGTACTGGCAGAGAGAGATGGTGCGATTAACAAACGAAAAATATTATCGGAATTCTCGCGACTGTTTGATGCGAGATGCGAGTGAAGCGGCTTACTGTGCAGTAATATACATTCAAACGGCGAAAAAGGATGGTGAAATCACAAGCCGTTATTGACATGCAAAACGAAAGTGGCCCCGATTAAGCAAATCTCAACACCACGGCTAGAATGTGCAGCTCACTTGCTAACAAGGTTGATGTTGGCAGTTAAAGGGACCTTATCGAGCGACGTACAATATTATGTGTGGACTGTCTCAACGATCGTATTACCGTGGCTTTCTACGCATCCTAAGCATTGGAAGACATTTATTGCCAATCGAACGAGTGAGATACTTGATGGCATTCTCGTAAACACTGGGCACACGTTAAGTCAAAGGATAATCCCGCAGATCACGGATCCAGAGGTGTCACTTCTGAAAAGTTATCGGGCCTGTCACAATGGTGGAAAGAACCAGACTGGTTAAGCCAGCCGCAAGAGTTGTGGCCAACGAGTAGCGAGACAGAATATATAAGTGATGAAGTCGTCGAGATGGAAAATCGAAAACCAGAAGTTTTGGCATATGTATTCCGCTATATAGAGGCGATTAAATGCGCCACAAAGAAACGAGTGCTAATCGGACGACACAGATCTACGAACAAAAAACCCCAACTAACGGCGATAGAAATAGAAAATGCGAACAGGGAATGTGTTAGGTGGGTACAACGAAAAATATTCAAAGCAGATATAAAAAGTCTACGATATCACAAGAGAGAAATGCAGAGAAATCAAAGCTTTTGTCACTAGCGCCATTCATCGACGATGATGGCATTTTGAGGGTAGGAGGTCGCCTGCAGAATGCGGATTACGATTTCGACTGCAAACACTCAATGATACTCCTACACCAACATATATCAACGACCATATATTCATCGGCTACACATATTTCGAATCTACATTCTGGACCCACACTAACCGCAAGTTTGATAAGACAGAGATATTGGATAATAAAGGGTCGCAGCAAAATACGTAATTTATTAAGACAGTGCGTTGTTTGTAAGAGATATACCGCCACAACTACTAAACAATTAATGGGAACCTACCAAGCACGAGAATCACCCTTACCAAGCCTTTCGAAAACACCGGTATTGACTTTGCGGGACCCATATATTTGAAAATGAGAAAAGATAGAGGTCATACCGACGAAGGGTTATATATGCATCTTCGTTTGTCTATCAATAAAGGCAATACATAAAGAGTGTAACGGACATGACCAGCGAATGATGTTTGGCAGCATTACAACGGCTCATAACTAGAAGAGGAGTGCCAAGACGTATCTACACTGATAACGGGTCAAATTTTGTAGTAGCAAAACGCACTCTGGGTAAAGCGTATAAATTAATATGCAACATCAACGATGATTACACAATATCAGAATTAATGAGTCGAAGTCGAATACAATGGAATTTTATTCCCCCAGCAGCTCCTCATTTTGATGAATTGTGGGAGGCGGCGGTAAAGTCCGTGAAAGGTAATTTGCTTAAGGCTACACGTAACATCAACATGATGTTTACGTTTTGAAGAAATGACAACCTTACTTTGGCAAAAAGAAAACCTGTTAAAAGCGCGTCCACTATGTACCAACTCAGTGGATGACGATTATCTCGCGTTAACGCCTGCACATTTCCTAATAACTTCATCGGCAGTATCTATTCTCGAACCCACTATCTAATCTCCAGAGAACAAACTAACTAGATGGAAGGTGATACAATCGAGAATTCTTTTGGAAGCGAAATTACATTGAATATTTAAATAATATGCACCAGCGTCACAAATGGAGAAGGGAACACGAGAACATCAAGGTTGGTGACATTGTACTGGCTTCATAGCAGATGGTGATTTGATCGGCAGCAAACAACTCCGTAACATTTAACAATTAAAGTACTCCACTTCCTCTTTAGTGGACGACATGAATCGTCCACGGCGGGGAGTATGTTTACCGCGGTTCCTAAAAATAGAGATAAAACTGTAACGCGCTCAGTATAAACAATTTAGTTTAGGAACACACCCTTTTGGTGTGCACAGTGAATGCGCCTTTATTGTAGGTATGCGATAAAAATAAAATAAAATTAAAGAGAAGCGTAAAAAAACTTGGTGGAAGGACATCGTCGAACAAAATAAGTTTGTAAAAAATAAAATGATACAAAATATTGAAAAGAGAGTTTTTTTAAACATCTCTATCCTGAACGCAAGATTGCTGTTGAGCAAAACGCGCAAACGGGTTCAGTGGCATCACAATCAACTTATAAATTTATAGTAGTAGTTTATTGTAGTTAATTGATGTTTGTAGCTTGTTATTAAACTTAAAACTTTGTTTAGTGCGTACCACTCCGTAGAAAATTTAATTCGACATGAAGAACATTGGGACAATTTAATTTCTATGCCATGTAGTATAATTCCACCAACGCCGACAGAAGAACCGGATGAATGTCCTACCTAGAACACTAATAATACTTCATTAAATGAAAGTGAACTTTTCTCAAAATTAGATTGCTTGGAAAGTGGTAATAATTTTTAAATATTTCTTATATGCAATTCTCAAATTATTAAATTTATAGAATCATCATTTCTTGATTCGGATGCTGATCCGGAATATGTACCACTAGTGAAAAATGATCGGCAGATGAGACTTTTACATGATGGTAAATAACTAAAATGTTTATACCTTTAAACTATTCTGCCAAGTGACTAATAAATATTCAAAACAATTTAGAAGCTGTGTGCTGCTCCAAAGCATGGACAAAAAAACGATCGCGTCATCCGGAAAAATGAAAAAAAAACATCCGGAAAACTAAATGTCAAGCAGGAGAAGAGTTTGTCAATAACTTTAATTTAACTCGAAAAAAGCGAGAAATAAAAGCAAGCTATGGTGAAAGTTGCCCTTATAGTTGCAACGTAAAGTTTAATTTATCAGAAAGGCAAAGATATATTTAACCATTTCTGGATATTAAATTCTAAATCAAAAGGAGAGTTTTTTTGGAAAAATGGTCTTTAGATTGTCTATAAAGAAAAAAAACTTCGAATACTAATTCTCGAAGGAAGCATACAGCGTTTGACAACCTGATTGATAATAATGCATCAACAACGAAATCTCCAGCAAAAGAGCAACATGCAAAGCATCAATTGCCAAAAAACAAATTGGGCGATGATGCAAATCATATTAAGGGACTTGCCACTGTTGATTCACATTACTGCCGTTCGTCACCCAACAAAAAATATTTGGAATCACACCTCAGTTTAAAAAAGATGTATGAACGAGTATGATGATCCAGTAAAGTTTTGGGCGTACAAAAACACTTTCGAAACATGATTTAACTTGGCCTTCTTCGTTCCGAAGAAAGATTTGTGCAATAGATGTGAAGAGCATAAAAGAAAACAAAAAAATTAAATAACACTATCACCGGACGAGGAAAACAATTTATGGACCATGTGCAAAATAAAATATTAGCAAAAGCTGAGAAAGATGTGGATAAAACCAATTCAGATGAAAATAAACACACGTGTACTGGTAGTTGATCTTCAAAACGTCTTTTCACTACCAAAAGCGAATGTAAATTGTTTTTACTACAAACGGAAACTACTATATTTTAATTTAACCGGCTACTGTATGGATAATAAGACCACATACTGTGCTATATGGAGACCACACAAGGAAGAGGTGCAAATGAAATGGCAAGTGCGCTATTCCGAATTTTAAATGCTGTAAAATTAGACTAAAAATCAAGTTTCTTAAGGACAACCCATTCAGTCAGTTTAGCAAAAGTACTCCGAACCAGGTCACTACTTTAGAAAGATACCTCAAATATATGGAAATTTATAGTCCCATTGGATTAATTCTCAAACGATGAGATGCCTAATCAAAAACGCCAGATTTCCGAAAGTTATTTTAAAAGTTTTGCAATTGAAGCCGACGAACTTTGTGAATTAAAGTAAAGAGGCTCAACAATTTAATTTTTCCAATGTTCCATACACCAAAATTCGGCATTTACGATATGAGGCACGAAATCCAATGATTATTTCATGCAAAATATCGTTTGCTGAATATTTCGCTACATAATCGATTATGAAGCCTACAAGTTCTAGGAGAACCCGAAACCATTCAATGGAAGAAGATTCAAACGAATTGCATAATATCCAAATAGTTCCTTATACAAAACATAATTATAGGCTAGCCGAAGTTTTCTTCGTAAGGATTTGAAAAGTCTGCTAAAATTTATACCAAAAGAGGATCAACACTTTTACATCAACATTCTAGTTTCTAACCGCGGCAATCTTGAGTAATCGTACACTCAATACACCATTATTATCAAATATATAGTACACAGGGAAAATGCTTCACTGCTGAACTACCACGTTCACCAGGTTAGCTAGCACACACACTCAAAATTTAATTTTCGTTTTTCTCAAAATAATGATTTTGTCGCTTAGCGTACTCTAGTCCTGGACCGACGAGTCTTTACCAATGTCTAATATAACCGTAAATATTCTAAACTTCTAAACTCACATCTTTTCAAATATTATCTTCACATTTTCGAAAGATTCTTTGCATAATGTAATCATGTAATTCTGCTTAACAGCAACACAAAAAGGAAGTACATATATTTTCATTACATGACTTTTATGATATTTTTTTGTGTGCAAAAACAGAAAATATAAACACGCAAATAGCATCAAAGTTTATGTTCGTTCGCAATATTTTCTTGTTATTTTCTTCAAATTTAACCCATCATACATACGGATACACTGCGTAGATGTTGTTTCCATGTCGTGTATATAGTATCTTGTTCCTCCCGCGTATTATTTTACATCCATGTTTCGTATTATCCTAAAATTTACAAAATCCGATGTATCTATGTAAAATCCTTCCGTGTATATACGGGTATATGGAGATGGAACTCTTGAGTCTAAATGAAAAAAAACGTTATTTAATAATTTTTCAATTTCGAAGGTTGATATGTATGGTTCGCAACTAACACAAATTTTAAATTGCAATTTTGCGTCGACAAGACATTATTGTTTGAATATTGCGGAATTAAATTTTTTTTGTACGTAGCTAGCTAACTAGAAATACTTGCTTTCCTGCTAAATTATCTATTAGGGTTGTTTATTTTGTTTTTCCCCGACAAAATAAAAAAAAAACTAGAAAATTTCTAAACAACATTTCATATAAAAAATGTTCATGGAATGGGGAGGGTACAGATGAGGAAAAATTTAATTTAAATCAACAGAAAGCAAACAAAACAAAATGATTGTATTACGAGTTTGATAATTTACGATTTAACTGTGTTTGCGAAATTCACTTGGGAAAACGTTAGGAAAATTGACAAGCAAATATTTTAAAAGGTTCGAATATCTACTCTAGAGGTGTAAGGGTTAGAAATATAAATTATAATGTTTATTTAAAATCAACATAAAAAAGTCATTTATTACCGAGTGTTTTATTTTTATTTCCTACGTAACCGGGAGTAGATAAGACGAGATAAAATGTCATTTAAATTACGAATGAATTAGGTAAAATATCATGAAATTATTTTATAAATGTGAAATTTATAATTAAAAGTTTTTATTTTATGTCAAATGAGATTGTAAGTTTATGATTAATTATAGAATTGTTTGTTCAACAAAATCGATGCATTTTTGTAAATATGATTTGTGTACCGAATCTAAACCGTATGGAAATACTTAACACACAGACAAACAAATAAAATAATGTATTTTATTTTTACAACTCCATCCCCAATACAATAAGCAACCACCACATTTTCCATTTAGCTGTCATCTCAAATCAACCAAATTCCCAGTACACCTTTTGTTCTTAAAAACACGAAAAACACCAACGAAAATTCTTTTCTGTTGCTATTTTGTATAGTATTTATGCATACAAATCATATCACAACATTACGGTACACCAACAACGAATTTCCATTTTCTTGTTAAAAAATTTCCTTTTAACGAATAATACATACTTACATACACACAAATTTTCCCATTTCTCATATTTATAAACATATTCCCGTTTGTTTGTTGTTTAGGTGAAAATTTGATTGCATTATCGGATATACGTACCGTACAAAAAAGACGGAAAAACACTTTGTGTATACATATATTACTGTGTGTGTGTAAACTCGTTATATATTTGAGTCAGATGATATTATAATTTGCATGTGTGTTGTTTCTTTTTTTTATAGTATGTGTACCTACACACAACAATTTTGTTAAAATTTCCGCTCATCTTCCCGCATCTATCCCCCCGCCCAACATACCTAAAACATGTAACGTATTTATATTTTCACGGCACAACACAACAAAAATACTTTTACTTTGTTTTACGAATTTAAATATGATTTGACATGATTTTCCAAAAATTAAATTAAATTTTCATTTAATTTTGTTTTTGTTGATTAAAATCTAAAATACACTTTTATTTAATTTCGTCAAATGAATGGGAAAATGAAAGAATCAGATAGGAAAACTTAGTGAATAATTACTCGTATGTTAAAAGACATATTGCCGATCTTTAAAAATTTGTTGAACTGTTTTGCCGTTTATAGTAATCACGTGTAAAGTATATTAGTTCAAACGAAATATAGTTGTGATTATCAAACCAAGCACTAAAGTATCCAGTCATTTTGGTTTAATTTAAATTTGAATTTAACTTATTTTTTAGTTTTTCCACCAATTTTCTTCGTATTGGGGCAATTTGACAGAGGTTAATAATGTCGGGTATACTGAATAATTTTTTATTATAGCTTTTGCTTTCGGAAGTTGGTTTTGACGTGAAGCTGTCTGAGGAATCACAAGTGTTCCTGTAACTTACTCGCGGTGATCACGGGCCGACTAGCTCACTGCGATATTTGTGGTGTGTTAGGCTAAAACCATGCTGATAACCGGCCAGGCTGGGAAAACAGTATAAAAACGCTTAGTCTCTAACGATGTATTCGTATACCCGGCACCCTTCAAATCAAACTGTCTTATCTATGTACTGCGGATCTCTGCTACTCGTAGGACAAAATATGAACAAACCAAACAATACGATAGCTGCGTTTTTTTGAAATATGGTGTTCGAGACCGCGATAAAATATAAGGAAAATACAGGGAAATTTAAACAAAATAATTTAGAACAACAACTTTAACTAACTTCAAGTCAATCAATCATTTTGACATTTAACTTTTGGTTTATAATTAGACACAATAATATCCAATATTAAAATAAATTAATTAATTTCACCAGCAAACATTAAGAAATCCATTTTTTCTTATTAAAAACACAATTCAGTCGTTTCATTTTCATTCTTTCAAATTTCCAGTTGTAAATGAAGTAAGGAACAATCAAAAAATTGTGTACTAAAAAAATTTCCCTGTTTCGTCAGTTCAAGAATTATTAAGTTTTTTGATGAACTCTGTTGTACTCTACATAATATCAAGAGTTGTTCAGAGTTGTTGAGAACACCCATAAATAAACTTTATTCGATAATATAATTCAAGATATTGATTTAGTATAAGCTCTTTAGGATTCGATTGAGTAAATCCGAAGCACAAATATTTTGATAATATGTGAATTGTTTAAAAAATCAAAATATAATTTATCGCGGTCTAGAGCAGCTTTTTCAAAAAAACGCACCAGCTAAAAAAATTGAATTTTTTAAAAAGAAACATAAGATATTGGCCATTAGACCCTGGCCTTCGAGACGTACTGAAAAACGGGACTAAACACGAACAAGACTCGAATGGAATCTCTACGAATATGAGCACAAGCTAGAATGATTCCCTCGCATCAACTGACAAAACCAGGAAACCAGCCTACAGAGCTCTATATCTCTCTCTATTTTTCCAAAGCTTATATGCTTAAGCGGAGAAAACGGACAGCGATATGGAAACGCTCTAATGGACTACGAAGATTATTAAAAAGAACCAGGAGAGTGTGTCTGAAGGCTACTCAAAGGGCAGAAGTCGGAGGAGGATTATTAGAATAATGCAAAGAATGCCGACCATCGATTATTGATCGTGTATAAAAAGGTCGTAGAGAGCCTAGGTGAAGCATAACCTAGATAGGATAACCCCAGCAGGCATAGAGCTAGGATCTCAGCGAAACCCAGTGACTCGAAAGAAATTCTGCAAATGCTACAATTTAGCAATCTTGAACTGCCGACCGTAAACTGAATAGTGGCCAAGTTGAAAGAACCAAAGGCTAGCCATAGGTCAGCCAATATCGTATTAAATAGAGAGTCGCTAGCTGTATTGGCGAAAGCTAATGGTACAATTAGATATGGTTTCAGCACACTCAAGATTTATAAGTCATGGCTGACATGTTGAGGGAGCTGATATCGGTAGAGGCTCTGAATAACCACCTGAAAATCATGGAAATGAATGAGGAGGCAGAAACACTCTCTAAAAAATACAGAGATGTCACTTCCATGAGCATACTTTTTGGATCTCTGGATGAATCACAGTCAGCGGAGGACTTTGATACAACATAAGTGAACGTTGAACAAGACTCGAATGGAATCTCTACGAATATGAGCACAATCTAGAATGATCCCCTCGCATCAACTGACAAAACCAGGAAACCAGCCAATAAAGCTCTATATCTCTCTCTATCTTTCCAAAGCTTATATGCTTGAGCGGAGAAAACGGACAGCGATATGGAAACGCTCTAATGAACTAAAAAGATTATTGAAAAGAACCAGGAGAGTGAGTCTGAAGGCTACCCAAAGGGCAGAAGTCGGAGGAGGAATATTAGAATAATGCAAAGAGTGCCGACCATCGATTATTGATCGTGTATAAAAAGGTCGTAGGAGCCTAGGTGAAGTCTAACCTAGATAGAATAACCCAAGCAGGCATAGAGCTAGGATATCAGCGAAACCCAGTGACTCGAAAGAAATTCTGCAAATGCTACAATTTAGCAATCTGAACTGCCGACCGTAAACTGGATAGTGGCCAAGTTGAAAGAACCAAAGGCTAGCCATAGGTCAGCCAATATCGTATTAAATAGAGAGTCGCTAGCTGTATTGGCGAAAGCATATGGTACAATTAGCTAAGGTTTCAGCACACTCAAGATTTATAAGTCATGGCTGACATGTTGAGGGAGCTGATATCGGTAGACGCTCTGAATAACAACCTGAAGATCATGGAAATGGATGAGGAGGCAGAAACACTCTCTACAAAATACAGAGATGTAACTTCCATGAGAATACTTTCTGGATCTCTGGATAAATCACAGTCAGCGGAGGACTTTGATACAACATAAGTGAAGGTTGAAGTATAGGAGTAAACCGAATGTTGAGGTTCCTGCAAAATAACCTAGTCCAAGAAGCTTGAGTCAATGTACTGCTCGGATATTTTTAGAACTATTTTAAGTAATTCAATAAGGGCACCGGTCCCAACCGCCCCTGATTAAACACAAGAGCTTGTTGTCCTAATAGACCAGCTATATGACGCCGTTAATCAGGTTTTATTAGGTGCGTGTCATCCCAGTAAACATGTGGGTAAAATTCTACCATCGTGGTATCAGCTTTTAGCGAAGAACTTGAAACAACTCCGGCCGAACTAGTATTAGGAGGCCCACTGAGGTACAGATCGCATGAATTGTTTTCATGTGTTCTCTAGACCTTATTTTATAAGGAAGTCTCTTTATGCTGTTCGTATAAAGTAGTTAAATGCGGTGAGAGTTCTTTACTAGATATGTAAACGGAAGGTTAATTTTAAATTCGTCTGTATTAATTTAAGATTTTTCGCCTTTTTAAACAAATTATTATTTTTAATGACATTCACAATGCCTACGAATTTTAAGAGTCATTGAAAACAAAGAGGTCATTTACTCACAATATATCCAGCGCAGAAAGTAGAAAAATTAACTTCCCCCAAGTTTTAACTTCAGAATACTTGTGTAAAGATACACAATCCTGACAAAAATAAGAACTTCCTTAAGTTTCTTCTTGGCAGTTTGGTTTCGTACTGATAATAAGTTGGTTTACTTATCAGGTTGCAACGACTAAACAAGAACTTATCGATTTGGCGAATTATATCACCAAATCAAAAACCTCTGGAAATTCTCACTATGTGTGTGTATTAAGCTTTAGTGTTGGAAGTTAATATATATAATTAAGAAGTTAATTTGGTTGTTGCAACCTGATGAGTAGGCCAACTTTTTATCAGCATAAAATAAAACTGCCAAGAATAAACTTAAGGAAGTTCTGATTTTTGTAAGAGTTGTGGATTTTTACACAGGTACCCTGGGGTTAAAAACGGAGAGATGTGAATTTTTCTACGTTTTGTAGTAGATATATTGAGAGTTAAAGACTTCTTTGTTTAAAAAAGTCGTAAACGAATGTCATTAAAAAAAATATTTTGTCTAAAAGCCGAACAAATCTCAGATAAAACAAATTAATTGATTGTGTATTATTGTTTTAAATGAGTTCACAAATTATAAAATAGTGAATGATACAAAAAAATAGTAATTTTAATTTACGCTATTCACCTTTTTGATTCGCTTTTCCCGTGCTACTTTTTCGCCAATTGCCAGCCAATTCGGGGACGTACGGCTATAGGTTCGATTTTCGTATAACCATCTGCACATTGCATAACTCGATGCCAGCTCATAGTACTGGCATGGAAGATGGGTCGGCCCATGAATTTGGCACTCTGATAGAGGATAATAGTAGCCTTCATTTTCATAACAGATGAAAAATCCCATTTGCATCCTGCCCCTAATCGTCTGTTGGGGATAAGCCATTCATATGTAGGGTGTTCCATCTGTTGTTTTTTTTTAAGGTAAACAAATATTTATCGTGCAGTGGCACCCGAAAATTTTTTAACAAAAGAAAAGTCGAAACTGTAGTCATGTGTTCGTTTACAACACAAAAATACCTTTTGGTTATCCAAACCTATTACGAAAATAGCCGTTCTCTAAAAAAAACATTTCGTAAATTACGTGATGATTTTTACGCGTTTTTATGATGAATTACGTGATGATTTTTTAAGTGTTAAACGACTAACTGTATTAGAAAACTGGATTAGTTGCAGGTCATAGAGCATATGAATACCATCGTACAGCTCGTACTCGTGAAACAATAATAGCTATAAATGAAAATATGCGTGAAGAGCCAAATAACATGTCATACAAATCGTGAAACATTCGACTTATTGGTAACCAAGTTCGCCGATCGTATAATTTCAAGACATTTCGTTGTCAATTCATCAAGATCAGCGATATGACACAATTAGATTATTATCTTTGGGGTTTTTGGACGATCTAGAGTTGTGAAGGTCAAAGAACAAGATGTTGATATGAACAATTGGATTGTAAAATATTCGCCGATATTATCCAAGGCTTTTGAGTCTCACATCAATGTGGAATACTGTAACTTCGTTAAGTCTATCAAGTAAATATGTAAATATGTGAACAAAGGCAGCGATATAGCTGTTTTCGGTGTGCCAAATGCAAACGACGAAGTATTTCGGTAGCACATGGGTCTCTATGTGAGTAGCAACGAGGCGATTTGGCGCATCTTTTGCTTTGTGATTCTCGAAAGACTCCCTACAATTGTACATTTGGCAGAACATCTGGAAAACAGGCAACGAGTGTATTCAACCTAGAGGAGGCAGTGGACAGAGCGGCACCACCACTGTCGACACCAATGACACGCTTCTTCTCGGTTTGTCAAGCAGATGATTTAGCTTCACTTTATTGTATGCTGAAATGCCACGCTACTTCACATGGAATGCATAATTGAAATCGTTCAACCAAATATATTTGCTTCAGAAGCTCTGAGTCGCATCTACACTGTGCATCCACGACGGATGTTAGCATCGATTCGACAATATGCTCAATGATTCCGTAATATCTTCATCACCGCATCAAATTCGCACATTGTTTGCGGTTATCATATCCACATGTTTGGCATTGCGTGTTTAGCATTGTGTGCGTCGCCAAACTTCAAATCCGACATCGCAAATACGCATTGCATTGAACCACGAAATACAAAGAGAACAACAATAGGACACTGAACCATTAACCGAAGCAGTTCGTGTAAACGATCCACTATTGAATAAATAACAAAAGACGGCGTACGACTCTTTGATAGAAGCTGTGAATAATGGAACTGGTGGCATTTACTTCCTAGATGCTCCGGGAGTGACTGGCCAAACGTTCTTAATTTCATTGCTTTTGGCGTCGATTCGATGACAGCATGAAGTTGCCCCGACATTGCCTTGGAAATAGCAGCGACTTTGTTAGAAGGCGGACGAACTGCACATTCTACACTGAAAGTACCACTGAACGTACAAATCAACTGACACCAACTTGCTATGTCGCCAAAAACAGCGCAATGGCGAAGATTCTACAGAGATGCAAATTGATCGTCTGGGACGAATGCACAATGGCAAACAAAAGGTTACTGGAGGCGCTGGACATAACCTTCAAAGATCTTCATGGCAATCAAAACATTGTGCTTGAAATCATCAAATTTGTGGCATCATGTGAAGACCTTCCGATTGACGACTAACATGCGAGTGTTTTTGCAACAAGATCGAACTGCAGATGTGTTTTCGAAGCAATTGTTGGACATTGGTAGTGAGAAAATTGCAGTTGACATCTCAACCGGATTCATCACATTACCCACTGATTTTTGCCAGTCGAATCGAAGCCAGAGCTCATTCGACGTGTTCTTTCAAACATATAGTGCAAAACTTAAAAAACCATAATTGGCTGAGCAAATCATATTGACGCCAGAAAACAAAGATGTCAATGATCTAAACGCGACTATACAATATTTCATTCCGGGACAGTTGTTTCCCTTCAAATCGATTGGCACAGTTGTCAACCAGGATACTACTTCATCAACTATCCCACAGAATTCTTGAATTCGGAAATGGAAATGGAATTACCTGGATTCCACCTCACAATTTGTAATTGAAAGTAGACTCAGTCATCATCATGTTTCGTAACATCAATCAACCTCGACTGTGCAATGGAACGAGACTGGCTGTGAAAAAGCTTAGGAACAACACCATCAAGGCGACGATTGTTTCGAGTACTAGAAAACGATTGCAATGGGTCTTTGTTTCAGGAAAATTCTTCTAAGGGGCCCCGTTCGTTTTTATAATTGTTTTACTTAACTCAAACGATTTTGATGAATATTGCTGAGGAGGTCCGGTTCCTTTTTTTTAATATTTTTTTTGATTCCCACGATTTTGATAAAAATTGGTTCGGTTTTGATTTCAGGAAACTGCATTTGGGGGTCATCCGGAGAAGACCGGGTTCCATTATTAAATTTTTTTTTCGTTTTCGCACGATTTTGATAAAAATTGGTGAAAGAGGATTTCAAATGCCAGGATTCGATTTCGATGGGTTCTAATTGCGGGGAATTTTTTTTTAACAGGTTTCTTCAGTGAGGCCTAGACCAATTATTAATTTTTTTTCGTCTTGATTGAGCTTGGTAAATGCTTTGACATGCGGCGAGGACTGGAATAGGTTGTGATGAGCTCTGATTTTGGGAAAATTTGTTTAGGAGGTCCTTTAGTGGGTGGGGACCGACTCTGTTTGTTTAAAAAAAGCTGGTTTCAACGATTTTAATAAATATTGGAGAAAGGGTTTTTGAGTGCCATATTGTATAATGTTGCACCATGTTGTGGCGTTGTGCACTATATTATGGGACGTTGCTCGATATTGCATCTTGTTGAGAGATGTTGTGTGATGTTTTATTATGTTGCGTCATGTTGAATTGCGACCTTCTTTTAACATTTTATTTGGTTTGAACGATGGTGATAAAATTTGGCGGGACTAAAGCTTCCAAAGATTTTTGCGTCGTAACATCTGTTCCTTATTTGTTCCTTATTTCTAAAATTTATGTAATACTTTGGGGTTATTGCTGTGAATGCAAAAACGATAACCGCAAACATTGTTGTTATGATTGCAGCTTAGATGTGGGTATACGGGAGTTTGATTTGAAGAAGCCACCAATAGAAGGAGCAACCGCGGGTGATTTTTAACAACACTTCTACAGAATTGCCACTGACTGTTGGGTGGCCGACCGTGCACAATCGAGAAAGGACGAGGATAACGACGAACTTTAAACGTCCAGATATATAGGCTGGACAATTTAAAACAAATGACGTTGTGCTCAAAATAAGGAATGTACCATACAAAATTATTTGTAGTTTATACTTTGTAAATGTACGTACTCGTAAATAAATTAAATAAACAAATGTAGCCATTTAGGAGTTCTGATTAATTGATTTAAAAGTCCTTCAGATGGGTTGTCATAATGTACTATTTTGCACTGCATGATTTTCTACCATGTTTCGTTATGTTGCACCATGTATTTTTGGAATATTGCACCATTTTGCGTCTTATTGCACTATGTTGCGTGATGTTTAACCATGCTGCTTGATGTTGTATTTTTTGAGGAAAAATATCAATCGAATGCAACCGATTCTTAGTACTCGAAAATTCTTCTCACTTTTATAAAAATCGTTTGATAAAAAATCGTGCAACATGAATTACATGGCGCAATATGGTGCAACATGCATCATCCCAAAATCGAAGGCAACATGACGCAACATAGCGAAACATTGTTGTGTGATGTTTCACTATGTCGCGTCATGTTGCGTTCGATTGTGGGATGATACTAGATGTTGCACCATATCGTGTCGTGTATTTCATGTTGCACGATTTTTTACCAACCGATTTTTATAAAACTTGGTGAAAAGGGTTTTCGAGTAGTAATATACAAACGATTATGATCAGTTATAAGTTCGAGAAAATTGGTTTAGAGGATCCGAGTCCCTTTTTTGAGTACAAATCAATTATTTTTAAAACAAACAAAAAACGATATATTCGCGTTTAGCCATTATGTTGCGTCTTGTTTCATAAAAAAACTATGTGATTTCTCAATCGAAGAGGAAGTAACACAGATTAATGATGAAAATGGCAATCTAATATATATGTTGGACATGTTTCTGAAATAATGTCTGTTTAAATGAATCTAAACCATTTTTTAATGTATTGAGATAGAACTCTGTTTGTAGGTTAGACATAGAATAGGATTCCAAAATGTGTTATGGATGTGATTTTGAGAAATGAGTAAATTGGGTGGAATAAAAACCTTTCTAAAACTAATAGTTACTAAGAACATATCGAATTTAATTGAAACAAAACAGCACGTCCCTTAAATTGAATAGAACTAAGCCGTTGTTTAACCAACGGTGGCGTAATTATTACTTTATTTTACGAAGTAAAAGTAAGTATAGTAACATGAATATTTTCGATCTATGGGATTTTTGAAAGATTTACTGATTTACACGCTATACTGCCGAAGTCCAAAAAAATAGTTTTCGAGGTTATATCTGTCTGGCGGTTTATGTTCTTTCTACAGATGAAACTCCATTGTAAATTGATTTAAATTTATTAATTAAATTTGGATAAAAGGTAGTATTTTTTATTTTCTGATGATTTTTGCAACATATTTGTTGATAGTACAAAGTGGTAGAAATATAAAAGAAAATATGCCATATCGTAGCAGTCGAACATTT
This sequence comes from Nephrotoma guestfalica, assembly GCA_963691935.1. Taxonomy (NCBI): domain Eukaryota; kingdom Metazoa; phylum Arthropoda; class Insecta; order Diptera; family Tipulidae; genus Nephrotoma; species Nephrotoma guestfalica. The sequence continues at coordinate 166,627,194 of OY829915.1, forward strand.
CCGCCAAGATATGTTGATTCAAACACTGAAAATGATTTTACGGTACTGAATTTCCATTACACGATTATCATCAGTGAATTTATTGGATACAACCGTTACATTGTGCAATTAAAAAAAAGTGTCTGACATATTTGATGTGTTCTGAAGACAGGTGCAAAATGCGAAGTGAGCCGTAAAATCATTGATTTCTGCTCAGGCTCTGGTCATATTCGCAAGGAAATCTTAAATAATTATTCTGTCTATTAAACCAAGCAAAATCAACTATCTAGTATAAAATTAATTAAATTTATGCAAATTTCTTTATAATTTTATTATATACAAGTATTGCTGCTACAATGCATCTAAAATCGCTGTGTTTATGATTCTGTTTATACACACTTTAAACAAGTGAACATAATTAAATTTGAAATACCTTTTTACGTCTATAATATCCTTGCAAAAACCATTTAATCTCTCAGAGAACTCAAAAACATTAATTTTTACTAATTAAAAAAAAAGTTTAACAAAAAATAAATCGTAATAATAGAAAAATTAAACACAGCAAAAGAAGGAAGGAAAGTAAATAAATTTATTTATGTATTGCAAATTAAAAAAAAAAAAATATGTTAAAATTAAAACAATATACATAAAAAAACGTAACAATATCCTTTTAATTTGCATTTTCAAAAAATAATTAAAATAATATTCCTTGATATTTTGTGTTGTTGTAAAAAGCTCATTATTCGTATTCAATGTTAGTTTGTAGCTTTTCTTGTTTCAAAATAAACAAAACCGGCACAATATACATTATAAAATAAAAAGCTCTAAAACATAAAAATGAATTTTAAAAAAATCCTGAAAAATTAATTTAAGCTTGCTTCTTTCGTTTTTATTTTTATAAAATACGCGAGTATATAATAAAAATTTAATAAATAATTTTTATTTATTTATTTGTATTCGTTGCTGTTTTTAATAAAACATAGAAAATTAAAAAGCTCGCATAATACAAATTATAATGAAAAGGATTATTTCAATTTATTATTAAAAATTTTGAAGGAGGTAGTTAAATAATACTCGTATACTATGTATGTACTTTGCTACTTTGCGCTTTCATGTTCATCTTAAACTGTTTTTGATTTCTTTTGTCTGTTTTGCGATTATGTATATGATTTATGTAGCAACATACATTTATTCTTTGTGTGCCAGGGCGAACCGCCAAGAATGTTTTATATTGTATTCGCGCTTTTTTAATTTTTTGGGGTTATGCTCTATTAATTTTATACGGATAATTCTTTTTGTTAAGTAGCAGATCGATAAGGTTACATATAAGTTAAAGACCCAGATTAACAGATATACGAAATGTTTAGGTAGAATGCTTTGAAAATTTAGCGAATCAATGAGTCTTTAAGCGTTAAAATATTAAAGTGCCGTTATCAAAATTAAGCCTCTCTATAATGAGAATATTATCAATAAAGTGCCCGATAAAACACGGTTCGCACCAGTGATTGTCAATTCAACAATAATTTACACCGCTTCCAGGATATTCCTCAAAATACTGAACGTAATCATAAAACAATTTTCCAAATACTTACTTAACATTTAAAAGACAACAACGATAATTTTCAAATTTATTACTGATTCACTTTGCATCATTTAAAATAATCACATAATTTATTTTAAACTATCGCGTACCGAATCTTCTGTATGTTTAACACATTGCGTTCATTGCACCCATACCCTGTAAACTGCGCTGAATATTCCAGATTCTAAATGAACCAACACAAAGGTGCTGTTTTAGACATTTGATGTAAAAATACTTCTGATGCTTAAATCTAGGTGGCATAACATTAATATCAACCTATGTCTGTTCGTCACGAATAGGATCTAAACTGCCACTGCCCTTTCGTTATTATGTAATTTACGTCATTTTTTGTTGATGATAGTAAATGGTCCCTCCCATGCCGATTGGGGTTCGGTGATAACCTACTTCTTCGTTGCGGATTGTAGAGTCAAAACCTTACCTTTCAGGAAATTTTATTTAATTTTTTCGTGCATACTAATGTTTGTATCTGATGAAGTTCTTCTTTTATTTTATCGATGTAATCTTGACCATAATACAATGCTGATGATGAAACAGCATCAATTTTAATAACCACTGTTAATCGTAGATTATCCCCGAAAATTTTGCTAGATGGTGCAACGCCCGAGTCGTGTACCGCTGATCAATAAGCCATGAGAAATAATTGTATATATCGATCCCAATTGCGCTGATTTTTATTCAAACCTTTGTTAAATACTTCTTCAGTGTTCACCATACCATCTGATTGAGCATTAAATAGCGTTGTTCTTGTCTTATGTATGCCGAACAACTTACAAATTTCCTTGAATATTACTGATCCAAAATGTCTTCCTAGACTCGAGAAAATTTCTAATAGTACTCCCTAGCGACTAATCCCGTAGTGAATTACGAGGGTGGATTGAAAATGAAACTACCTAGCGCTAGATGGCAGCACAAACACAAAAAATTTTTGTTTTTTAGAAATTGCGATTGACAAATCAGCTGTTAAAATTTCACCCAAATTCATCGATTAGTTTATTTGTTGTAGTCGTTTGAAGTAAGTAACTTTTGTGTTACTTGAAAAATGGAAAAAAACGAATTTCGTGCAGTGATTAAACACTATTATTTGAAGCACTGCAACAATACCATCACGGAAGGCCAAAAGAGGTGGTTACTGAAGAAAATATCAAGAAAATCCTCGATATCGTTATGAATGATCGCCGAGTCAAGTTGCGTGAGATTGTTGAAATGGTAAATATATCATATGAACGCGTGTTCAACATTTTGCATGCACATTTGCATATGAAAAAGCTATCGGCAAGATGGGTGCCACGTTTGCTCAGTGTCGAACAAAAACGAGTTCGCCAGACCACTTCACAGCGGTGTTTGGACATGATAAAGCATAATCCTGTTGATTTTTGGCTTCGATTAATTACTGTTGACGAAACGTGGGTCCACCACTACACACCTGAAACCAAAAATCAATCGAAACAATGGGTGGAAGTGCTCCGAAGAAGGCAAAGGCAGTGAAATCGGCTGGCAAGGTCATGGCCGCTATATTTTGGGATGCACACGGAATATTGCTCATCGATTATCTTAAAAAAGGATCCACAATCACAGGAAAGTATTATCGTGCATTATTGGATCAATTGGATGATGTAATCAAGGAAAAATTACCACATTTAAAGAAGAAAACAGTAATCTTTCTTCAAGACAACGCACCGGTTCACACAGCATTAGATACGATGCTAAAATTACGTGAAATACACTTCGAATTGGTTGATCATCCACCTTATAGTCCAGATTTAGCTCCTAGTGACTTTTTCCTGTTTCCAAACTTGAAAAAATGGATCGCAGGACAAATATTCATCTCAGACGAAGAAGTGATTATCGAAACTAACGCGTATTTTGAGGGGTTCCCGAAATCGTAGTATTCAGATGGTATAAAAAAGTTGGAATATCGTCTTACTAAGTGTATCGAACTAAATGGAGACTATGTAGAGAAATAAATGGTTTTTGGCAAAAAAAAATTTTGCTTAGGTAGCTTCATTTTCAATCCGCCCTCGTATGACATCCAACGATGGGTGTTTTTTCCTAAATTGGTATAGGATATACCTCCAGCCATTTGCTGACATAGTCTATTACTACTAATCCATACCTATTACTGCTTTTCATAATACGGAGTGGTCTTGCCATGTCCCTGACAATTATCTCGTGTAAGTCCTTTCCCTGCTGCACATTAATCACATTTTTTCTTTCACTCCACTACCGACTGTCTACATCCGAACCATTAAACTCGATGACGAGCGTCATCGCGTTTGTGAGCGCTTTATTAATTCTGAGATGGTTTGCATTTACTTTTCCATGATGCTCTTTAAGTATTTGACAGATTCGATTTTTTGTCACCATTTTTATTTAGTGGTTAAGCTTGCCATCCTAAGCTCTCCCCCTTTTAGTGATAAGATTGTGTTATAAGTTAGGGGATCTTCGGCAGCTTGCCGAAGATCCCCTAACTTATAACACAATATTATCACTAAATCCGGGACTAGTAACTGATCTTCTCGGATTGGTCTGCTCTTCGTCGTGTAGCACTTTCATAAGCCTTAGATCGATTAAGTGTGTAATTTTCTCCTCCCATTCGTCCGCAGGGTTCACATTCTATTTGACATGTTCACCTTGATAATGCGTCAGCATTTCCAGCTGTAGGTTTGCAAATGTTGGATCTAACATGATACGTGCCTCTCTGGATACTTAAATTATAACAAACATCGTAACACGTACACAAGTATGGTTGTGTATAACCGTTTCCGTAATTCTACGAATGGTTCCTCTTGTTCCTCCTTCAATCCAAGTGGCGTGTTCGACGTTTCTCTATAATAGGCTTACGCAATCCAAAGAAAATTCGTAAAGCATGTAAATTATTGGGCCTTGCCCATTCCTTTACTTTCATATAAATTTTTGTTCATATAAATTCTATTGGCGGTTACTTTGTGAACCAAATATTTTACCCCTATTCTGAAGAGTGAACATTTTTTTGAACTTAACTTTAACATGCGGATTATATTCATTCTAAGACTTCAGCTAGATCCCTAACGTGTTGTTCGAAAGTTTTTCTCATGACCCTGTGCCGTCTAAATGTTCAAGACAAGGAATGGAATCCTTTTAGAATGCGACCTAATAATCCGTTCATAAGTCGATAGGGCATTACATAATCCAAATGACATTACTTTAAATTGCCATCACGCGTTGGCTACAATAAATAACGTTTTCTCACGATATTAACTTCAACTTCTCCCTTCCATAGCCACTTTCAAGATTCAACTTTATAGTGTCCGAAAATATGTCCAATGTGTCATAGATTTGATAAGTTTTCGAAAATCAACACAAAATCTCATGCGGCCATCTTTCTTCTGCTCCATGACACGATCGTGCATGCATTCCACTTCTTGTTTCGCCAGAGGCACTCCTATAGCTTCTTGGCGAATCGATGTCTCTGTTCCAGTGTCAATTGTGTTTTACCATATAGTGGTTCTTCTGCTATTTTCCGGTGTACCATAGAAAAGGGAAATGTACGCTCTAGTAGTTGCTGCGCTTCATTTGTCTGATCCTTAATAAGATCTTCGGTCCAGTTCTGCATAAGTAGTCCTATTATTTCGTTTTATTCCATTGTGTTGATTTAAATCACAAAATTTTTCTGTTTCCATTTGACTATGATACGGCAGTCATCGGAAAATGTGAAGAGGTATTCACATGTTTCGATGATTGACCCTGTCTTGATTGTTTCGATAACTCTATCTTCGTTATTTGGTATAACTAAGGGGTTTGCGATCATTACCGATTCTTGTACATAGAAAAATTTTGACCTCGATATTTTTACAGATTCACCATTCTCTACATCACCAAAGTTTAAAAAAGTAATTTTTAATAAATTTGTGTATGAGTGCGTCCAGACTAAATGTCTGTATCTTCTCTACAGCCCAGACGGTTTGCCGATCCGGATGAAACTTCATATTAAATGTTTTTTCATTATTTCTGAGATCCCAGTGTTCGTGATTGGAGGAAACTGGTCCATGTAAAGCGGCAGCTGCCGTAGGATCTTTTTAGTTTTTTCCAAATATTTTCAATTAGCATTTACGAGAAAAACGATTATAAACTAAAACGTTCCAAATTAAATTTGCAACACTATTGGCTCAGATCATTTTTCCAAAATTTTACCGGAAATTACGATTTTTACTCCAGACGGATTAATTGATCAGGATGAAACTTCTATCTTAAAAATTTTCCATAAATTGGGAGATTCCAGTTTATTTTTGTCGAAATAGATCTACCGGAAGTGAAAGCTTCCATAGCAGCTTTTTCCTTCTTTGAAAATATAAACGAAAAGTGTAGCATTTATGGTAAAAACAACTAAGGACTAAAACATTTTAAATAAAATTTCATATCAGTTTTCCAAAATTTAAGCGGAAGGTCGATTTTTAATAAAAAAAAATAACGTTTATCAACAAAAATTCGGCCCCTGTACAGCCCATATGCTTCAACCTCTATTTTCGAAACGGTGAGTTTTGATAATAAAGTTTCATTTCACCAATATTCTGCACCTCTACAGACAAGGCGGATTGCCTATTAGGAAGTTTTATCTTACAAAAGCTTTTTCCATAAATAGGGGGAGCCTTGCGCAATGTGGTAAACATCTGCGTATCAGAAGTGGCTGCTTCCGTAGGAGCCGTTTCACTGCAGAAATTAAGTTAGTTGTATTTGAGATCTTTGTACATTTGTCGTAAAAGTTGAGTGTTGGCCACAACAATTACACTCCTCCTTGTTTTGCTTCGGTGCATTGGTTCTCTCCAATCCTCCACAAAAAATTATTTCTGTATTTAGCTTCTCTCGGCGATCAAATACGAGGGCAGAATGAGAAGTTCGGTAAAAATGAACAAGGAATAATATTTTCGGCCAAAAAAAATTATTTTTCAACGTAGTCGCCTTTTAGCTCGATACACTTAGTCCAACATTTTTCCAATTTTTGGATCTCTTCCAAATAATACGATTTCTCCAACCCATCAAAATAAGCGTTTTTTGCATCGATGATCTGTGCCGAGCCATTTCTTCAAGTTCGGAAACAGGAAATAGTCGCAGGGGGCTAAGTCTGGAGAATATAGCGGATGCACAAACAATTCGAAGCGTAATTCATGGAGTTTGGCCTTCGCAACTACACACGTGTGCACCCGTGCATTATCTTGATGAAAGAGAACTTTTTCTTCGCCAAATGCGGTCGTTTTTCTTTCAAACTGTAGTTGAAACGGTCCAATAAGTTGCAGTAATATTCGCCGTTGACGTTCCTCTCTTTTGAAAATAATCGATGTGGATTATGCCGCGTTCATCCCAAAAACAACCTGTGGCCTCGACCTTGTTGGCTATAAAATCGTCTTAGCCTTCTTCAGCGCAGATTCGCCAGTAGAAATCCATTGTTTAGACTGTTCTTTGCTCTCCGGTGAATAGTGACGGATTCATGTTTCAACCACAGTTATGAAACAATGCAAAAATTCCTTTTTATTTCGCTTGAACATCGCCAAACCTGCCTCTGAAGTTGTCACATGTGTGCGTTTTTGGTTGATTGTAAGCAAACGCGGCACCCAACGCGCGGATAGCCTTTTCATATTCAAATGTTCGTGTAATATAATGCGCACACGTTCATTTGAGATGCCTACTATCTCAGCCATCTCGCGCACTTTCACTCTGCGATCTTGCAATACCGTATCATGGATTTTGTCAACTATTTTCGGTGTGGTGACTTCATTTGGGCGCCCTGAACGTTCGGCACCAGTTGAGCTTGTACGAACACAACGAAAATCAATAAACCACTTGTAAATCATTTTAATCAATAGCTGTCAAAACTGAGCTAAATGACAGATGTCTGAAAATTTTAAGTTGGTCCAGTGACAGATGGTATTGACACATGCCATCTGGAATTTGCGATTGTGGCGCCCTCTGTTGCAATTTTATCAGAGTTCTCATTACGCCCTCGTATTACTCGCCTGACGGTTGTTACATTTGAACCAGTGAGACAAAATTGCATCTCGACATTCCCGTAGTTAAGAACCCCCGTCCAGCCTAGGACCTACTGTTGCATACCTAGACTACTTCGTCGACAATATCGGTGCCCAGTACATCGTTTTGAAAAATAATATGCTAAATTCTTATTTTTACTACGTTCCTACTTTGGATAAATTTAGTGTCTATACACGAACTTTACTCATCAAGATCACCTATTATGGTTAAACTGCCACCACTTCATGCTAATCTGACATTAGGACTAAAGGTTTGAGAACAATCAGTTATGGGAGCCATCTTCTACCCCTTTAAGCTAACTCTGTGGAGTGTAACGACCCTTTGCTTGGATCCTTCTCAGCAGTCCCGCGAGATTTGATTCACGTCGTCAGATGTCCGATAAGGAATCTTACTGTTACGGAATCTGAGTGTCGCCTGCTCAACATTTTTCTCGATGCCTATTTCAACCTATCGAATCTTAAGTGATGCGTGCTTGTGCAATCTTACTAAAGTTGCAGTTGGTGACAAAACCACCACTCTCCGTGTCTCTGGATGACCGAATGCTGTCAATGAAAACATGAATTTTGCTCTTTCCATATAATCATGCATATTTGAATACGCTAAATGCACTAGCCACTCGATCCCTGACTCTTGAAGTCTCCAACCTTCTGGTAGTGTCTCTTCATTTCGATGCGATATAGTTCTCGCTTATGGTTACATACGTATTTCTGACCTAGCAACATCATAATCTTTCAAAATTATTCTCAAGACGTGAACGTCTATACTTTTCACCTTAATTTTTTATTTACGCTTCTCCACTTCGACAAGTACCTTTAAAAAGTTTTCGTAGCCCAAGTGACCAATCCACGCTGAATTGATATCCAATAGCGGAAATCGTAACAACATCAAAGAATTGTTGTTATGTGTGAGTGTCATACGACTATCTACGTAAATTGTCTCAACCAGAATAGTTCGAAGCTTAAATTGAGAAGTCCGATTCGGAGCTGACCAAGACTGTTTCAAAAATGTCTACACACACCCTTACATTAAATACATTCCTCTTTTACTAAATTTATAAGGTACGCTCAAAATGAAACCGGCATATCTCTCGAAAACAAATTTATTCTAAGCCAATTCCTCGAAAATCGTGTAGTATTCCAATAAAAATCAATAGCAAAACAACGTATAGTAGAAAAACGAGGTATTCACCAAAAAAAATTAACGATAATATAATTATCTGCTTACATAATAATAATGTGTGAGTACACACGCACACACACACACAAACTCATACGAACATATTTCACACATCCCTTAAAATTTATAAATATTCCGATTATTAAAATAACACGCATGATTTTATCGGTGGAAAATTTCATGTTTTTTTTTGGTTTGGTATGGTTTCCTTCTGTTACATCGAAACCAAAAGGAGCAATAGTACGCGTGTATGCGTATACACATATAAATAAAATGAACGTAAATAAATTCATTTCGTTTCTCGGCGATCCTGTTACGAATGGGTGTGTAAATAAATCGTGTGTAAGGCAACTGAACTTCCTACATCACGATACATCGGGGCTACCATTCCCATCAGCACATACGAATAACCTACAAGGATAAAAGGATATTTATAAATGTGCTAAATCGGTGGGGTTTAATCCCATTGGGAGATTATTAAATATTTAATACATCTTTGTACCTTTTTTATTTGGTTCGGTTCGATGCTATCCTTCGTGTTTTCCCCTTTTCCGTTAAAATCTGGTTTTCGACCTAAGAAGTAGTTGAAAACGAATAAGTAAACAGCCTAACATACATTGTAAAACAACCCGTCTAAAATAAAAATGACGGTTTTGTTTTATTTATGCTTATTTGTTCAGGATTATTGGATGCGTATCCTTATTGGATGCTACACAGTACCAGCCTAAACAAAGTGTTCTCCTTAATTCTATTCTGCTTTTCCGTATACCTCGTGCTATTCGTTCACTCGTATTTTATGACTTTGGTTGCCAATTTTATTTATTTCGGTTACGTGTTAAATCAATAACAACCGTTTAACTGAAAGTTTTCAATTACTTATTTATGGATTTATTACTTTATTTAATTAGTTATAAAAACAACAAAAGCAAAACCACCGCACCAGAAGGATAACAAAGAAACCAAAAGAAAAACAAATTTATGGCAAATCATTAAAATTTTAGTGCAGGGCCCCCCAAACAAAACAAGTTTCTGATTTTTCCAGCATTTTCCTTTTATTTATTTTTTATTACCTTTCCCTTTTTTTATTTAACGTTCCTCTTGGATATATTTGGATTTTTTTCCAATGGTGTGCACATTTGGTTTGTGCTTCATTGTTTTGAGGAATTTTATTGCAAATGTACTATTTGAAGGTCTTAAATTATTATTTTATACACGCATACGCAGCATAAGAAAGGCCATAAAATAGAAGAAATAATCAATCAATCAATTATATACGATTGGTAATTAACCGACTGAGCATAATGTGTGCACCATTAAAATTATTTAATAACCAGACACACACACACACTCACATAAAATACATTTGGTATGGAATTAATCCATCAAATCGCAACAATTTTACAACCTAATACGCTTAATGATCCAACCAAACATACGAGTATATTCTAAAATCCGAGTACATATGCGGAAAATAACCAGTTTATGGCTTTGTTTCTTAAAAGCATAAATATGTTTTCATTTATGTATATGATATTCATCAGTACGAGGATATATATATGGCTTAACAAGGTATTAAACAATTTATTTTGCTAAAACATGTTGTACTGTGTTTTGATATTTTTCGTGAAAAATTTAATTGAGAGAAATATACTTCCTGGACAAATGTCCTGCACCTGATAATTTATTTGTGGAAGTTTGGCCAAAATGCGAGCTTACAAACTGACCAAAAGGCCAGTGATCAACCAAAAAATTCCATCGAACACTCTGAATTTCACCATAATTACTTTCGTGTTATAACTCTTTCTATTTGTCTAACTTAGATGGGTAAACCGTAAGTACCCCACAATCAACATTAAACCTGTTTCCCGATTTAGATTAGGGTTTAAAATTTTTCAATGCCAATACTAAGGTCACAAATCTCAAAATCTAAAAAATTATGACTAACAATTTAATTTGACGGAAATGTTTACTTTACATTTATTAAACTTCTGCTGTCTAAACAGTTTACAGGAAATAGAAAAAGTGTGAAAAATTATTGTTTACTTGACTGGTGTCGGGGGCCGAGAAACATATCAAACCAATTATTCTCCATGTTGTTTGTATTCGCAACATATTCACGGGTTCTTATGCATCCTGAAGTGCAATTGCCACTGCATAAATTTTAATGACAATAATGCACTTAGCAGCAATAAGAACTGCTGTACGTTTACATCGCTTGTTTATGGTTCTAATCATTTCTTATCTTGTTGAAATAAGGTCGCGATAGCATTAATTTCTGATGAAGCTATTGTTGAGTTTAATTTCATTCCTGCCATGTAATCTTCGTTTATCAACTAAATTAGATTAAATTAGTACTTAGAACAATTGGCGGTGGTTGTCATTGACAGAGCCGACGCAATGAGATATATATCGTCCAGCAATTGGAGGAAGGTGAAGAAGACATTAGCCGCCACTTTCCTAAAAATTAAGAGGGATAACCTTAGACCAGCACCGGCTTGCCGATAAGATAATGTGCTAATAAAGAGTCCGCCCCTTTAACAAATCCGGAAGCTATTGCTGACCTAATGCACAATTATAGTTGATCCTCACGCACCCAACTACCAAACGAAAAGAAGATTCCGGTAAGACATTCCTCAGAGATTTTCCGGAGGAAAGTTGGAATTATCCAGTGGCACTATTCAGGCTTTCCCTGGGAATAGGGACTTAGGAAAACTATTTTCATGTCATTATTTTCTGAATTGCATTTTACTGGCCTGCTGGCCTACATCCAACTTTGTTTCTAAAATATTTACACTAAACAACTTTATCAGTAGGCCAGAAAATCATTATTTTGACACAAGATTTTATGTAAATATTAGAAGAATTATATCAAAGTATTACCACTGAGACACGATGCGAGTGACTTAATGATTTCTTTCTTAGTAAACACCTACTCGTACGTATCTAAAACATTGAGTGTAAGCCTATAAACGTTGGCTATCAGTAATAGGCAATACGCCTTAGGTGTTACACTTGCCTCTGCTTTTATAAGGGACATTGTAAAGAACTGGAAGGTTTCCGACGATCATGTTTTCTAATTATAGATCTTTCTTCTATATGAATTGAATACAAAAATCACTAATAAATCTCAATGCGGGAACTGGTTCCAAAACCCTCTGAAAAATCTACTGAATCATACATGAGCTTGATGACCTAGTGAACAAATTATCTGATGCTGAAGCAACCGCAATTGTGAGTCCCTTTAGTAGATCATCGAGTAAACCCCAGCCATCTTGCTGAGCGAAAGAACTCCGAAGCAAACGTCGAAAATGGAGGAAGCTCCGCAGATAAGTTAAAATCAAGAGCTGCTGAAAACTGGGACTCCTATGACGAAGTTCTCAGAATATATACAAATACGAACTAAGAAGTGCCGGAACCATTGCATGGAGACTACACTGTGAAAAAGCAGAAGCTTTCGAAGGTATCTGGGCAATGTAAAGTATTAACTACCATCCCTAGCTAAACTCAACTACCGGATGAACTGAGGATAACAACTAGGGAGATATACCTCTCGGGGTTCTATTGAAAACTTAATTTCCCGGCTGTTCCGAAATCGCGTCTCAAAAATTAAGGGGCACTAGGGTCCCGGACCTGGTTAGTAAAATAATAAATAGGAGCAAATTCTTGTAGTCAATAAACAGTTTTAAACCTTACATGACTTGTAAGGCGATACCTGATGGCATCATGCAATGGTATGTTTATACCGAAAGTGAGAACAGGCTTTCAATGCAATCCCAAAAAATTTAAATCAATAAGCTTATCATAATATTTGAGGCCGGAATTATATGTGAGTTCTACCTACCCTAATGACAGCCAAGAACGGTAGGCGTAAAATAAAATAATTGCTTGACCAATTTTTTGTCACATCAGTTACCGGGATGTACCGGTGTAACAAAAACAAAAAGCGGTCCAACAAAATATTAATATTAAAGATAGAACTTCTTTAAATCAATAAAAAACAAAACAAAAATTAAAAAGTAGGTGCTTAATTTATTCCATTACTTTAACTCCAATCAATGTATTTTGAATATTTTGGCATTTTTCGGGGTTTTGCCCCTAAATTGCAAGTAATTTATTTTTTTCAAAAAATTACGTCATACATGTATTTAAAATGAAACAATAAGCCAATTGCTTTCAAAAGTTTTGTAATTTTAGCAAAAGAAGACTCCAATTTGCAATAAAATATGTTTGCCCAATTTTTTTCCTAGCACTGTAGATTATCCCGCAACCGACTTTATTTGTAACACTCAGCACCGGTTATCTCCCTGGGCAAACACTGATTTAAGAGACAAAGCAGTTTCTTCAAAACAAGATATTTCAGTGGAAGACATTTTTTAAATGATTATAACTTGATAGGATTTCCATTAAGGAGTCGAACCGTACCATTAATCAGTCAGTTGCAGGACGGCCTCTAGAGGTGGCATTTAGCACCGTTAGGCCGGAGGCAATCACTTGGACACTCTCTCCTATCTAGGCGTGGACGAGTCTTTCATAAAGGCTGAGTTGGTAGTAAAACCGTGGCTCTTCAAAACTTGTCTGGGAGAGTATTAAAACCTTAATTGGTTCGGTGGACAGAATGAGGTTATACTTGTTTTGGTGATAAGTTAAAGAGACGTACATGGCAATGACGAGGCCGATCAATAAGGCAAGGCACCAGCTGAACCAGCTCTGTGTGTGATAATGTCATACTACAAAAGAGAATCATTAAGTATCTTAACGGAATCAAAGTAAAATTTACTCTTCTACCTGTCGCTTATCTAAGAATTATCTTGGCAAAGAACTCAGGTGATTTTTAATTATGGGCACTGTACTCTAAACAAGCATTTGTTTAGAATGCGGGTTCATGAGAACGCATTTACGAGGAATGTGGTAGAATGAAGGATCAGACGATTGACCCCCCGAACCCTGACGATTTGGTACCTGTCTTTCTTACTCTCTTCGTAGATTACATCGGTTCGCGTTTTGTCTTTGAGGATCAATTAACGCCACACTTAACATACCGTAAATTACCAATTTGTCAGAAGAATAAACCGTTTTCGGTATTAAGCGTCTCATGGAAGTTTTTTTTACAATTGTTTATAGTTTAGCGACTGAGTGGCAAAGTATTCCCAGTTTGCTCATCATTATGCCAAATTTCGTTGCAAAAAAATCGTCTTAACTCCAAGCTGAAACCCACATTTAAAAATTCGATCTTAATGCCATCCAATGAACGAGCTATTATTACTGAATTATCTGCTTTCGCCGCTACATCCACAGTTTTAAATTCAAGTCCGAGTTCCACACATTCACGCCGGCCCTGACTGGGTAACGCTAAACTTAATTAGGCGGCGTTTTAATCATACAGCGATGACGCCCTTCGGATCAAGGAGCCTTATCAATGTATGGGGTCACTCTGCACAGGTAGACAATTTGCCTCCGGAAACGAGAATTAATATTCTACACGTGTAGAAAATGTATGTAAACAATTACAAATTTGACGTCGGCAATGTAGAGAGTGGCGAAATTTATTGTTTCTTTCATCAATCATTAAAATTTTATGATTTATTTGTTTATTTAACCATATCTGCTTCAGATTATTTTTTCATACCGCACATTAGAAAAAATTGAACCCAAGTTTTTATATAGCAATGACGTACTTCTTTGCATCCATATATTACATATTATATGATGCTCTAAAAACAGAATTATAGGTAAAGTAGATATTACTTACTCGTATATATATATATACTTTGGTTGTGTTAGTACAATTTTCTAAAAATTCAAAAAAGGTCAGAAATACTGAGCTGTTAAAATGAACTACTTTGGGAGAAGGTAATTACATGAACATAATCATCACTGCACAATAAAATGTGAAAGCTCCCGTTCATGGAAGAATGGTGAACCAATTTTCATGTGTCCGCCATATGTACAACTTCATTTTGCTTAGGAAATGGATGTTCCTATTTTACAGATTCCTTTACTAATTACTCGAAGTGGAGCATTGGCAACTATGTAAATAGTGCCGATTCTACAAATAACGTATTAAGAAATCGTGTTTAATATCTGAGATTAATTTTAAGCGAGGTACGTTTATTTACTGATATGAAAATCACGCGAGCTGATTCAAAACAATTTTCAAACAATTATGCAAAAACTTATGTTAATCCAAATAATTAATAATACAAACATTTGATAATTATATAGTCAATGTTACTGGTAGATTATTGACACGACTTGACCAATGATTAAGGTTGTTTACTAATGCAGTGGTTAGCAAACATGAGTTTGAACATAATACAACTCCGTAAATTTAACAGATAAACTTAGACAACCTACTTTAAATTAATTAGATATTTTTTCTGGTGACCGAGAAATACTCAGTTGAAAATTTGTCAACATATGCATGTAAATAATTTTTTACGAAAGACTTAACTTACTCTTCCTAACCTTTATCTCTAAACGCTTCGAAAAAAAAATATATTCTTTGACTGAACATATCACTAAATCGTTAATTAATGACAGGTCATATTAGTTTCTCGAATGACTTGTCTAATTACAGTTCACGTTCGACGGCAATTATGAGATATTCGTATTTATGATTAGTCTATGACTTCTCACATGCGACTCATCTCAGACATGTCGCAAATGATTCATCTCAGACGTGTCACAAACGAAAAGTGTGTCATCAATGAATTTCCGTTTGGGATACTAATATAGCTGGATATAATTTTAATCATATCAGTAGTGTTTATTTGTGTTTGTTGCAGCTGCGCCTTCAATGGGGAGAAACTAATTTTAGTATACAGTAATCTAAGAAAATGTTCATACAATATTTCGCGGGTTCCATTGGCGTAAGAAAAGTATTGGAAAGTACTTTGAGCTATCCATAACTACTCAAGCAAACAATTTATTTTGTTATTCTTTACTTTAACTAACAAATTTGCGTTCCATTAAACATCTGCTCAGAAGCAATAGCAAGTAATTTGATAATGCCAATGGCATCTACCTAAGCACCAAAACACAAATAAATGAAAGTTTAACGGGAAAATTGTATTCGATAACGAGTATGAATTCGAGAAAGCATTTCACGATTCCAGGTCAATGACACTATTCCGGTCTTTCCCTGGGAATAGAGAATTGCGGAAAGAATTTAAAGGCGTTTTCGTTAATTTATTCTTCAGAAAAAATATAATATTGGTCACGTGAACTATTCCGGACAAAATAGCAGAGCTCTTATAGTATCATTGTTATCTCCAATTTGAATTGAAGACAAAACCCATTAAAAAACCTAGCTATAGAAATAGAAGGAAACCCGGCTGGGATACACTTGAAACTATTCTAGCACGTGATCCGCTAGCATAGACTTTTGAGTAAACCTTAACTATCGTGGTAGTCGAAAAGACTTCAAAACACCCGTAAAAATGCAAGGTGCTCTTTGGAAGATCCAAGGAAACTAAAGCTGTGATTGACTGTGGCTGCTATAAGGAAGTCCTCAAAACATAAAAAACAAATTAAGAAATGCTAAAACAAATGCCTATCGGCTATACTATATAATACAATACAGGAGTCTTTTGAGGCATCTAGGCTGCGAAAAGTACTATCTCTAAGTCCCAGCACAATGTTTTCTCCAACGTACGATGGTTCTTGAATCCTAACTAGTGTAGAGTCCTTGCAGCTAGTACTAGAAACTCATTTTCCAGGTAGTTCCAAATCTGCGCCATACAGAACTAGCGACAACCGTGTCAAGCTAGGCATCAGCATTGTAAGCTAGGTTATAAGCAGAAGAAAAATCATGTGAACTATAAATACCTTTAAGCCATATAAGACGTCAAGACTCGATAATATTATACCGGCGACTGACCAACAAACTGACTTAATCTTACCTTGGTTGGAAATCATGCTTGTCGGATAGTTCATTCCGCTCATTAATACAATTCATTTGCGAACGGGTAAATAGTTTATAGTACTTTAGTTTAAATAGTTCAAGTCTAAACAATTTGAGCATCAATCAAATCCAGCTCAGGCCACGAGAATCAGAAATTGCTTAAGCTTGTCAATAAGTTCAGTTAGTTATCCCTCTCATCAAAACTCATTCGTTTGTAAAACTGGCAAATATTTTATAGTAAAGCGTCTTTCAAAAGCCACGCCTAGATGCCAGTAGTAAATTATTTCTAAGCGCAACCTTTTTTACGTCATCTTTGACTTTGAAGTAGACAGATATACAATCTTAACGATGGATACTTAACGCTAGAAGAACGCATTAAAGTTATTCAAATTTATTATGAAAATCATCGATCTTTAAAAAATACGTATCGTAAAATTTGTGATTTTTGTGGTGTAAATAATCGTTCAAATGAGTCAACAATTCAAAGGTTAGTGAAAAAATTTGAAGAGCCTGGTTCTGTCGAGGATCGAAATAGGTGTGGCAGGCCAAAAAATGAACGTTTTAGTGAGGAATTAGGCATTCATCGATCGACTTATCGATCGGCCAATTTCACATAAGGTTTTGCACATCCTTACAAATATCCGGCTATTGCGGCCTAAGTTTCTAGGTCGATTAATTTCGCGTAATGGTGACATAAACTGGACACCTGATCATGAGATTCAAAGTCATTGGATTACTTTCTTTGGAGTTTCTTAATAAGTAAAGTTTATGTGAATAAACCAACAACAATTGCACAGCTGAAAACCACACTCGGATCGAAATTGATGAACTTAACGCGGTAATGTGTGAGCGAGTTCTTAAAAATTTTGGTTTTCCTATGACACAAGCCTTTAGACGTGCCCGTGGTGAACATTTAACTGATGTCATTTTTCACATATAATTGTTAAAAGCCATATTTTTCCAAAAAAATAAAAAACACCAAAAAAACTCTAAGTATTTCTATGTTTTATTTTAAAAGAAACATCTAGGCGTGACTTTTGAAAGACCCTTTAGTTAGTAAACGATTAAATAGTTCAAATCTAAACAATCTGAGCATCGTTCAAAACGCTTCTCTATATCAGGCCAAATGTATGCGAATTTTCTCAAACTGAATGAACTCAGTCATCCCTCTCATCAAAACCCATTCGTTTGTGAACAGGTAAACAGTTTTTAGTAGTTTAGTAACAGATTACATAGTTCAACTTTAAACAAATTGAGCAACGATCAAATCCACTTCTCTATATCAGGCCAAGAATACGAGAATTTTCTTAAACTTGTCAGTTTAGTTAGCTGGTCATTCATCAAAATTTAAGCAAACAGTTTTTAGTAGTTTAGTTAGCGATTAAACAGTTCAAGTATAAACAATTTGAGCATAAATCAAACCACCGCTCTATAACAGGGCACGGAAGTGACTAATTTCTAAAACTTGCCAGTTAACTAATTTGGCCATCCCACTAATCAAAATTTATTAATTAGTGGACGGGCAATGTGTATATTGTAGTATAGTAACGATTAAATTGATGAATCGGTGTCACATAAACAAAGTTTTATTGTAATTTTTGCCATAAAAATGTCCAACGATTTTTGGTATTATTGTGCTGTAATTAATTTTCGGAGTGCAAATCTCATGGGTCGACCCATCTTCCATGCCAGGTATACGCTGGCATGAAGTTATGCAATAAAATAAATAAAAATCCTTACATGTATCGGGTGATCGTGCTGGAAAGAAGTAAAGCCACTTCTTCCAATGCGATTATTCGGAAACATTAAATTTAGACGTTGTCGAGAAGCTGTACCAAAATGGAGAGGTACACCATTCAACTGAAGCCACATTTCTTGTCTTTCTCTCCATGAAATGTCCTCCAATAAATTTGGAAAATCTTCTAATAAAAAATCAAACAAATTTTGGTGTTGTTAGTGTTCCTTAAAAAAAAATGATCCGATTAGGTGAGACCCAACTATTCCAGCCCAAGCAGTTACACTCCAAATATGTTGATAGCTAACGGAACGCATCCAATCTGGATTTACGTCACTCCAATAACGTAAATTATGCCTATTCACATTACCGTTTCTTTGTTCAAAGGGCACGAGGAAAGGAATTTGAGTTGCCTTTAGTTTGCAGATACACAAATATGTACTTTTTAGCAAGAAGGGTATTTTTACATAATGCAACGCCGGTGGAAATTATGAAATTGTACGGCATGTTTTTAATAATGGGATGCATACCATTTCCTCGTATAGAACTTTATTGGAAGGCGGGTTACAACCTCCAAAGAATATCTTCGGCCATGACAAAAAATCGTTTTAAAGTACTCCGTACATCACTTCATTACGTCGATATATCAAGATTCCCGAGGAAGCCAAATCAAATTTGGTTTGACAAGTGTCACAATTAATGCCGTTAGAAAAAGATGTAATGAAATAGAACGAACTATTAATCGGTACTCTATTGATGAACAAATGATCCCGTTTACTGGCCACTCTCCAGTCCGTCAATATGTTCGTAATAAGCTGCGCCCCGTGGTTCTTAAAAATTTCATCGTTACCGCTGCCATTGGCTTGTTGCTTGTAGTAGTACTATGATTGATTAATTACATTGCCTGAAAGTATTTTTCTTTATTTCGATAGGTATATCGAAAATAGTATATATGTATATATATATATATATATATATATATATATATATATATATATATATATATATATATATATATATATATATATATATATATATATATATATTAAATTTATATATACATATATATATATATATATATATATATATATATATATATATATATATATATATATATAAAAATATAATATATATATCAATATATATATATATATATATATATATATATATATATATATATATATATATATATATTATATATAAATATATATATATATATATATATATATATATATATATATATATATATATATATATATATATATATATATGTTTATATATATATATATATATATATATATATATATGTATATATATATATATATACATATATATTTAAATATTATATATATATATATATATATATATATATATATATATATATATATATATATATTTATATATTTATATATATATATAAATATATATATATATATATATATATATATATATATATATATATATATATATATATATATATATATATATATATATATATATATATATATATATATATATATATATATATATATTATATATATATATAGATTAAAATAATTCATACAACAGTTTTAATTTAAATTTTTAATATTTTACGACAATACCACTTTTAAAAGCTAGGCGAACTCAAATATACAGCAACAGGCACTATTCAACAAAATACTTCTACCATTTGTGGCATTCCACCAGATTGTCTAACAGACCGCTGGAGTAAGCAAGACAGAAAACGAATTACTGTTAAATGCCCTCTGTCAAAGAATATAACTCCTATATAGGAGGTGTCAACCTCTGCTACCAGATGATGGAGTACTACAGAACATTTATAAAAACCGTCAAGTGGACAATAAAGTATCCATCACTTTATTGATTTGGCGAGTATCGAAAAGACTGCGAAGCAAAAATATTTCGAAACGACAAATTTTAGATTTACTCCCGTTTTCGGTTAGAAATTAGTGATTCGTTGATTTCTACACCAAAAGCGATCATTTCAAACGATTCGAGCAGTGAAGGTAGTTACGAAGACGAGCCTCGAGCAGTAAAGGTAGTGACGAAGACGAGCCTGAAAATGTAAATAAAACAAATGTGATACCTCTGCCATCATTGGGTTAACGTTACGATGGTTACTGCCATTGGCCAATATGGGATCGTTTGAAAGCACCTAAAACGTGCAGACTAAATCATGCTCAAGCAGAACTATAAACCGTTGCAAAAAGTGCAACGTATATTTATGTAGCTCGACGGATAAAAGCTGTTCGAGTTATTTCACACACAGTGTCAAATTAACGTTGATTAATATATTATTATTTTATTAAGTTATTATTTTTAATATTTTTATTTTGTGCTAAAGAAGAAATAGTACAATAAGTAAATGAAGTTCCTTAAATATAAGTACAATTGTTAACGAAATGTGATAATATTTTTTTACTGAATATTTTTATTAATTTTTTACTTATTTATTTTTATAGATTTATGAGAAACTGAATTCATAAAAAATTGATTTAATTATTTTAATGTTAAAAACAAAAAATGGATATGAGACTACACCTCACAATTGTGACGGTGAGCTTTCTTGAAACTAATATTTTTTTCTGGGCAAAAAACAGCGGAACTCAATGCAAGTGGTTAAATAAAATTAAAATATTACTCGCAACACAGTCATGAATTTAATATCACAAACGAACGATTTGGTTTTCAAAGATCGTAACAAAATATGTTGTGTTGCTATTTAATGTAACCCTCACGTTTGTGATATCAGGGCGCGAAAGGGTTAATAGATCAATTTACGACACAGTCAATCTACAAAAATTTACTAAGATTTAGTAAATATTTCCATAGCTTATATACGCGAATGAAGTTTTTACTAGAACATACTTAATAAAAATGACGTTACTTAGTAAAATTTACTAAAATGCTGATTACCATAAATACAGCAAGTTTCGTATATAAATAAAAAACCGCATAAAGCATTTCAAACCGAAAGGAAAAAAAATATAAGATTCTAATTATATTTTTATGAAAATTTCTAGATAATTATGTATCTCTCTCTATATATAGATAGAGCTCTATTCTTTCAAATCATCATATATCCCGTCGAAAATATGTACCAACCGTAGCAAAGTTTTTTTCGCTTTCATATTAAAATAATTTTCATTTGTATTTATGTTTTATTTTATTTAAATACAAAAAAAAATTTAACGAAAAATTTCTTACAAAATAAAAACGCCAAAGCGGAAGAACAAACTTTATTTTTTATAATATGGAAGAACGACGAAGTTAAAAAATAAAAAAGCTTACGGCATTTTCCAAATTAAATTTTATTTTTTTGTAATTTTTATCTTCTCATTTTCGGATATAATTTCGTTATTCTACAACAAAAATTATAATTTTCTTCAATTTGCTGTTATCGTTATATTTCGTTTATTAGAACAATAAACACCTTTCTACATGTAACATCGTTTTATTCGTCGAAATTCTTTCATTTGTGTACCACGTCGCTGAGCTTTCGTGCAGCATGACTCATCTAACATAGTACATTTGTACGAGATGCCCATCCGAAAGGTTTTTAGTATTTTTGGCGACATTTCAGCGAATCTTACTATTGACAGTTCGCATTGGAAAATGCGTTTTAGTAGTAAAAACCTTTTACACACACCAATCATCAATTAAATACATTGGCATTAAAAAAATTACGTGAAAAATTCGGATGGAATATGGTGCCTTTAAAACCTACAATTTACAGGATTATTTACGATATGATAAGGAACTTTTATAGGCTAGAATTGCATGCCAATGGTTTGGTGAACATGTGGTTTCAACAGGACCGTGTCACATGACATATACTAATGAAACCATGGAATTGTTACGAGAAATGTTTCCACAACAGTTAATTTCAAAATCTGGTGAAGTGGATTGGCCTTCACGGTCACCCGATTTAACTGATCCCGATTTTTTTATAGGGTTATCTTAAGAGCAAGGTTTACAAGGAACAACTTAAAAGGAACATTAGAAGAGAGTGAAGATAAATGTAATCAAAAGAGCTCGCATGTATAAGGCCAAAAGAGGCAGGCATAATTCCAAACATAACATAAACGATCCGTAAACATTAAATCTAATGGCAATAAAAGTAGTAAAGCTCTGAAGTGGACACCCTGTATAATCAATTCAGGATGATTATAAAACGATAATTTCATTGTATTTCCTTAATCCGTAGTCACTGTGATGTATATCATCGTACAGTTCCTAACAAGCTCAAATCATAACTAATTTATGTATGTATATACAAATAATTTGACAATTTTAAATATCCACCGCTAGTATATACACTTCAAACGTATAATTATTTCATGTAGCAAAGAGTGTGGGTGTCAGATTAAAACAAGCAAAATAAATATTTGTTTGTGTCACCCTTAAAACTATTTCGACGTCTACGCTTATCATACAAATAACGTATAATTATGATTTTATAAATAAGTACTCGTACACATAAAACATTTTAAAAACTATTCACAACTCCCTCTCATATCACACTCAAATCGTATACAATACAGCATTTATATGTGTGTACACGATGTGTTAATGATTCAGCATATTTAAAACTCATATTTTTTTAACGAACCCATGCTAAATCGGTGGTGTCTCGTCAAACATGTATACATACTCGTATAAGAACTAACTTATTTCTATAAATATAAATGTTGAGAATCTCAAGTGATTAGAAAAGTAATTTTCTGCTATTAACGTACTTAAAACGATGTATGTTTCGTGTGACTATAGTGACATAATTAATTAATTAGGATTTTGTAAGATAATAGTATTAATTCCTTTTTTTAATTTATTTTAAGTATTTGATGAGGGTTGTTGAATATTATTTATGTTGTAAGAAAATGAGAACACCTCAGATGATTTTCAAAGTAGAATAAAAATGCGTTCTGGAAGTGATTTAATTTATTCTGATAAAATTTAAACTGGAACCCACTATAGGCTCAGGATTATATACTTAATTATACAATACGGATTATACAATTATTTAAAATACTCTACAATTTTTCCGTGATAATTGTAAAATCAATATATAAAAATTATTAAAAAAGACGACTGGGCTTCAGTACCCAAACAGTGAAAAAAATAGAAACAAATAAATTAGACGAGAGACAGAAAAAACCGGTGTAGCACAGCAATAGAATCATCAATGAGGGCATATTAGAGTTTGGTTCTATTGATAATCTTGTGGTAAGTGAATATTTATATACAAGTCCCTACTACACCCAAAAATTCCTTTTCCTCTAGTTATTATTAAATAAAATTATTAAATTAAAAGTCAAATTTTGAAACAAACATAGTGAAAAATATATAGTAACACAATTGATAATCAAAGAAAATCCAAATTTCATAATTTGGTATTTAATAGAAGATTAGACATAATGACGAACGATAACATACCATT
Source organism: Nephrotoma guestfalica (assembly GCA_963691935.1). Lineage (NCBI taxonomy): Eukaryota > Metazoa > Arthropoda > Insecta > Diptera > Tipulidae > Nephrotoma > Nephrotoma guestfalica. The sequence continues at coordinate 166,651,054 of OY829915.1, forward strand.
CAGTATCCCAAGCACAATAAAAGAGATACAGCCGTACTCAGGTAGTCCCAATGGACTACGACAGTTTATTCAACATGAAGACGACGTTCTAAATTTACATAGATTAGATTACGAAAATGATACGGAAGAAGTAAAAAGATTAAAACAAATAGTAATAATCAGGACAATTAGGGCCAAAATAATAGGCAAGGCAAATGACGCCATAGAATTGTATAACGCTAACGACTCATGGGACGACATTAAGCGGAATCTCATCTCACTATACTCTGACAAAAGAAGTGAAACTTGCCTAATACGTGATCTGCATTTCATCACCCAGAAAGGTGACGATATAGAGACGTATTTTGCCAAAATTTCCGAAATTCTAAACTCTTTAAACACTTGGGCTTCATTAAATACTCCCATGAACTTACACGCAGATGTAATAACAGACAAACGAAACTGGTATCACTCAATGTGTTTAGCTCAATGTTTTTAGCGGGACTAAAAGAACCCCTAGGATCTATGGTTAGGTCTATGGATCCCGAAGATCTACCTACTGCATTAAAGAACAAAATATTGGACACTTAAGGAATAAAGCTTCAGACTTAACCACAATATTGATCACCACAAATTGGTGAACAACCCCAATATTATAACCACCGACCATTCACGCAGCAAAATGCAAATCAATTTGGAAGCTCACAAGGCCGTCCACCTAAACCAAAGCCTGAACCAATGGACACTTCAAGTATAAATCAATCACCTCGATACCCACCATTTCAAGAAAATAATTTTAATCCGAATCCATATAAGTTTAATACATACGGTCCACCAAGGTCCCAATCCAAGGAATTATTTAATATGGATTATAATTATTATCATTCGCCTGAAGAATATCCGGAATACGATCAACACATATATTATTGTAATTCTCAGGAAATCACTGAAAACTATCCTGAATAGGAAGAAATACTAGATTCACGTGACATCCCAAGTATAGAAATTCAAGACGAGGATTTTCACCTAGAAGCCTCAGCAATACCTACGGATACTTAAGCTTACATAACAGTCACCAAACGGGTTTTCAACTACCATATATTAATTTAACTCTCAACGGGAAAGTGTATAAATTTTTAGTAGACACGGGATCTACCAAATCATTCATCGACCCAAAATTAATCAACCCGTGTAAAAATTGCGAAATAAAGCCGGCTACCATATCAACCCTTTTCAACAAAACAAATGTGGATAGACCTGTTACAATTAAAGGGCTCAAAGAATTCCAAACCAACGAAAATTTAGAATTCATCTTATTTAAGGTTCACGACTATTTTAACACAGGTTAATTGGATATGAAATGATGCAACAGCTACAAATTACGGTAGACGTTAGAAACTCATACCTAATTACATCAAAAACCAAAATACCACTACAATTTAAATTAAATTTCATGTCAGCACCGATGTGAAGCTAGCACGAAAAGTTAGCACGTATTTTAAAAAAATGTACATATGGTAATACTTTTATCAAATATCTAAACCAATTTGTTTTCTATTGAATAGTACTAAAAAATTTACCACACAAAATAAGCATTTATTATAATAATAAATATAAAAACATGCACATCTTTAATTTTACTATAAAACTGAACGTTTTCAAACAAAACGTAGTTTCGTTAATTGATCTACAGTCCAATAACTAAATTTTTATTAGCAATCAGCAGGCTCGATAATAAAATATTTTAAAAACATATAGCGGTTCGAGTATAAGCTAGAGTTAGCACGAAAATTTAAAATCAAACAAAAATAAAACGAGATACAAATCAAAAACGAAAACAAAATCAATGTATTTTCTATGATTCGAACACAAACATATCGATATAAAACTGTTAATAAAAATTGATTTTTGAGCATAAATAATAAAAAATGACCAATCTTATCATACAACTAGTACAATACTTAAAAACTAACATATGTAAAAGATGTATAATGCTTCTCTTATTCGTACTTATCACCTATGAAATTGTATATTAAACCGTGATGCTTTACGAAATTATTCACAAAACTACAAAACAATTCTATGATTTGAACGGGAGTACTAACGGTTCGTGCTGAGCCCTTTCTAACATTTGTCGGACATGAATTGAAATTTATATTAAACCATGATCATTTACGAAATTATTCTCAAAACTACAAAACAATTCTATGATTTGAACGGGAGTACTAACGGTTCGTGCTGAGCCCTTTCTGACATTTGTCGGACATGAATTGAGTTTTATATTAAACCATGATCCTTTACGAAATTATTCTCAAAACTACAAAACAATTCTATGATTTGAACGGGAGTACTAACGGTTCGTGCTGAGCCCTTTCTAACATTTGTCGGACATGAATTGAAATTTATATTAAACCATGATCATTTACGAAATTATTCTCAAAACTACAAAACAATTCTATGATTTGAACGGGAGTACTAACGGTTCGTGCTGAGCCCTTTCTGACATTTGTCGGACATGAATTGAGTTTTATATTAAACCATGATCCTTTACGAAATTATTCTCAAAACTACAAAACAATTCTATGATTTGAACGGGAGTACTAACGGTTCGTGCTGAGCCCTTTCTAACATTTGTCGGACATGAATTGAAATTTATATTAAACCATGATCATTTACGAAATTATTCTCAAAACTACAAAACAATTCTATGATTTGAACGGGAGTACTAACGGTTCGTGCTGAGCCCTTTCTGACATTTGTCGGACATGAATTGAGTTTTATATTAAACCATGATCCTTTACGAAATTATTCTCAAAACTACAAAACAATTCTATGATTTGAACGGGAGTACTAACGGTTCGTGCTGAGCCCTTTCTAACATTTGTCGGACATGAATTGAAATTTATATTAAACCATGATCCTTTACGAAATTATTCTCAAAACTACAAAACAATTCTATGATTTGAACGGGAGTACTAACGGTTCGTGCTGAGCCCTTTCTAACATTTGTCGGACATGAATTGAAATTTATATTAAACCATGATCATTTACGAAATTATTCTCAAAACTACAAAACAATTCTATGATTTGAACGGGAGTACTAACGGTTCGTGCTGAGCCCTTTCTGACATTTGTCGGACATGAATTGAGTTTTATATTAAACCATGATCCTTTACGAAATTATTCTCAAAACTACAAAACAATTCTATGATTTGAACGGGAGTACTAACGGTTCGTGCTGAGCCCTTTCTAACATTTGTCGGACATGAATTGAAATTTATATTAAACCATGATCATTTACGAAATTATTCTCAAAACTACAAAACAATTCTATGATTTGAACGGGAGTACTAACGGTTCGTGCTGAGCCCTTTCTGACATTTGTCGGACATGAATTGAGTTTTATATTAAACCATGATCCTTTACGAAATTATTCTCAAAACTACAAAACAATTCTATGATTTGAACGGGAGTACTAACGGTTCGTGCTGAGCCCTTTCTAACATTTGTCGGACATGAATTGAAATTTATATTAAACCATGATCATTTACGAAATTATTCTCAAAACTACAAAACAATTCTATGATTTGAACGGGAGTACTAACGGTTCGTGCTGAGCCCTTTCTGACATTTGTCGGACATGAATTGAGTTTTATATTAAACCATGATCCTTTACGAAATTATTCTCAAAACTACAAAACAATTCTATGATTTGAACGGGAGTACTAACGGTTCGTGCTGAGCCCTTTCTAACATTTGTCGGACATGAATTGAAATTTATATTAAACCATGATCCTTTACGAAATTATTCTCAAAACTACAAAACAATTCTATGATTTGAACGGGAGTACTAACGGTTCGTGCTGAGCCCTTTCTAACATTTGTCGGACATGAATTGAAATTTATATTAAACCATGATCATTTACGAAATTATTCTCAAAACTACAAAACAATTCTATGATTTGAACGGGAGTACTAACGGTTCGTGCTGAGCCCTTTCTAACATTTGTCGGACATGAATTGAGTTTTATATTAAACCATGATCCTTTACGAAATTATTCTCAAAACTACAAAACAATTCTATGATTTGAACGGGAGTACTAACGGTTCGTGCTGAGCCCTTTCTGACATTTGTCGGACATGAATTGAGTTTTATATTAAACCATGATCCTTTACGAAATTATTCTCAAAACTACAAAACAATTCTATGATTTGAACGAGAGTACTAACGGTTCGTGCTGAGCCCTTTCTAACATTTGTCGGACATGAATTGAAATTTATATTAAACCATGATCCTTTACGAAATTATTCTCAAAACTACAAAACAATTCTATGATTTGAACGGGAGTACTAACGGTTCGTGCTGAGCCCTTTCTAACATTTGTCGGACATGAATTGAAATTTATATTAAACCATGATCATTTACGAAATTATTCTCAAAACTACAAAACAATTCTATGATTTGAACGGGAGTACTAACGGTTCGTGCTGAGCCCTTTCTGACATTTGTCGGACATGAATTGAGTTTTATATTAAACCATGATCCTTTACGAAACTATTCTCAAAACTACAAAACAATTCTATGATTTGAACGGGAGTACTAACGGTTCGTGCTGAGCCCTTTCTGACATTTGTCGGACATGAATTGAGTTTTATATTAAACCATGATCCTTTACGAAATTATTCACAAAACTACAAAACAATTCTATGATTTGAACGGGAGTACTAACGGTTCGTACTGAGCCCTTTCTGACATTTGTCGGACATGAATTGAGTTTTATATTAAACCATGATCCTTTACGAAATTATTCTCAAAACTACAAAACAATTCTATGATTTGAACGGGAGTACTAACGGTTCGTGCTGAGCCCTTTCTAACATTTGTCGGACATGAATTGAAATTTATATTAAACCATGATCATTTACGAAATTATTCTCAAAACTACAAAACAATTCTATGATTTGAACGGGAGTACTAACGGTTCGTGCTGAGCCCTTTCTAACATTTGTCGGACATGAATTGAAATTTATATTAAACCATGATCATTTACGAAATTATTCTCAAAACTACAAAACAATTCTATGATTTGAACGGGAGTACTAACGGTTCGAGCTGAGCCCTTTCTAACATTTGTCGGACATGAATTGAGTTTTATATTAAACCATGATCCTTTACGAAATTATTCTCAAAACTACAAAACAATTCTATGATTTGAACGGGAGTACTAACGGTTCGTGCTGAGCCCTTTCTAACATTTGTCGGACATGAATTGAAATTTATATTAAACCATGATCATTTACGAAATTATTCTCAAAACTACAAAACAATTCTATGATTTGAACGGGAGTACTAACGGTTCGTGCTGAGCCCTTTCTGACATTTGTCGGACATGAATTGAGTTTTATATTAAACCATGATCCTTTACGAAATTATTCTCAAAACTACAAAACAATTCTATGATTTGAACGGGAGTACTAACGGTTCGTGCTGAGCCCTTTCTAACATTTGTCGGACATGAATTGAAATTTATATTAAACCATGATCATTTACGAAATTATTCTCAAAACTACAAAACAATTCTATGATTTGAACGGGAGTACTAACGGTTCGTGCTGAGCCCTTTCTGACATTTGTCGGACATGAATTGAGTTTTATATTAAACCATGATCCTTTACGAAATTATTCTCAAAACTACAAAACAATTCTATGATTTGAACGGGAGTACTAACGGTTCGTGCTGAGCCCTTTCTAACATTTGTCGGACATGAATTGAAATTTATATTAAACCATGATCATTTACGAAATTATTCTCAAAACTACAAAACAATTCTATGATTTGAACGGGAGTACTAACGGTTCGTGCTGAGCCCTTTCTAACATTTGTCGGACATGAATTGAAATTTATATTAAACCATGATCCTTTACGAAATTATTCTCAAAACTACAAAACAATTCTATGATTTGAACGGGAGTACTAACGGTTCGTGCTGAGCCCTTTCTAACATTTGTCGGACATGAATTGAGTTTTATATTAAACCATGATCCTTTACGAAATTATTCTCAAAACTACAAAACAATTCTATGATTTGAACGGGAGTACTAACGGTTCGTGCTGAGCCCTTTCTAACATTTGTCGGACATGAATTGAGTTTTATATTAAACCATGATCCTTTACGAAATTATTCTCAAAACTACAAAACAATTCTATGATTTGAACGGAAGTACTAACGGTTCGTGCTGAGCCCTTTCTAACATTTGTTGGACATGAATTGAAATTTATATTAAACCATGATCATTTACGAAATTATTCTCAAAACTACAAAACAATTCTATGATTTGAACGGGAGTACTAACGGTTCGTGCTGAGCCCTTTCTAACATTTGTCGGACATGAATTGAGTTTTATATTAAACCATGATCCTTTACGAAATTATTCTCAAAACTACAAAACAATTCTATGATTTGAACGGGAGTACTAACGGTTCGTGCTGAGCCCTTTCTAACATTTGTCGGACATGAATTGAGTTTTATATTAAACCATGATCCTTTACGAAATTATTCTCAAAACTACAAAACAATTCTATGATTTGAACGGGAGTATCAACGGTTCGTGCTGAGCCCTTTCTAACATTTGTCGGACATGAATTGAAATTTATATTAAACCATGATCATTTACGAAATTATTCTCAAAACTACAAAACAATTCTATGATTTGAACGGGAGTACTAACGGTTCGTGCTGAGCCCTTTCTAACATTTGTCAGATATGAATTGAGTTTTTATTAAACTGAGTTTTATATTAAATTTTTGGAAAAGACCAGCTCGAATCGATATCACTCAATCAATTTCATATACGACAAAATTTTGAAAATGCCCAGCACGAATCGATATTGCTCACAAACAAATCAACTATTTTATATTTTGGTTTTTTTGTACCGATAAAATATTACATATAACAGTTTAATACTATTTTAGTATTATGCTTTCGACGATGCGATGCAAATGTGGTATAAGAATAGTATAAATATTCATTTTTCGTGTTTAATATTCTGTTAAAAAAATCGTGCTAACTTTTTAAATAATACTCGAGAAATTAATTTTTTCGTGCTAACTTGTACTAAAATTACATTATTCTGGACCCAAACCATTAGTGTTGCCATAGTGTTTTACGTGCTAACTTTTCGGGCCAGCTTCACAGACATCATGTCAGCTGTCTACACAATTGCTCCTAGAAGTAAAATGATAGCTAGAGTACCCGTTACGATAACTAATGGAGAAATGTACATGAAATCAGTAATCCTACACGGAAATCTTATTACTCCTGAAGGAATATATATAAGTAACAACAATTACGCCCATGTAGAAGTTATTAATTACAGTCCTCAATCTAAAACTTTCGTAATATAATACCCTATTGAATGCGAAAAAATTAACAATTACCATTTAGAAGTTAACAATATTGAACCTGTAAAAATTAATCGAATATATCGAACTAAATGAAAATAAACCAGTTTTTGTCAAAAACTATCGATATCCCTACATACAAAAACAAGAAGTAGAGAAACAAATTAATGCTATGCTAAAGATAAGACCATAAGAAGACCTAGTTTTTTCCCATGGTCCTCACCTATTTGGATTGTACCAAAAAAAGGACACCTCAGGTCAAGTAAAATGGCGCATGGTGATCGACTACAGAAAATTGAATGAAAAAACTGTATCAGACCGATACCCTCTTCCTAACATCACGGATTTATTGGATAAGTTAGGCAAATGCCTTTACTTTATCACTTTGGATTTAGCTTCTAGGTTCCACCAGAATGAGGTAAATCCTAACGATATTGAAAAAACCGCCTTTACCGTAGAATTCGGATGCCCTTTGGCCTTAAAAATACTTCCAGCACCTTTCAAAGGGTCATGGACAACGTGCTTGGGGAGCTACAGGGAAAAGTTTGTCTATGTTATATGGATGACATAATCATCTTTTCCACTTCTCTACACGAGCATATAGAAAACTTAAAAAAGGTCTTCGAAAGACTTCGAGCAGCCAATCTTAAGGTTCAATTAGATAAAAGTGAATTCCTACACAATAAAATTGATTTCTTGGGACACCTCGTTACATCAGAAGGTGTTAAACCAAATCCCGATAAGATTCGAGCCATCCAAAAATGTCCGATACCTCAAACGGAAAGACAGATTAAAAGCTTCCTCGGACTAATCGGTTGTTATCGAAAATGTATACACAACTTCGCACAAATAACCAAGCCGCTGAATTCGATTATGAGATTCAGTACAAAAAAGGTACACAAAATGCAAATGCAGATGCACTCTCTCGAATCCAAATCACTGAGGTGAACAATATTGAAACATCATCATCAGAGGATACATCCAGTATGGTATCAACTCACACAGAACCTATTCCCATAACAAAAAATTGTCTAAATATGTTCGAGAATCAAATCATTTTTCAACTAATAGATAGGGAATTATTAGATAACAGGACTATAAAAAGAGAAATCATTTTTGAAACCAAAACAAGGGTTACGGTAAAAATGCCTCGAAAATTAGTGATTACATCAACAATCAAAGAAGAATTAAGGAATTTTTTCGGTAGAAATCGAAAACTTACATATGTATATGCATCAAATGAGTGCTTTACATACGTACTGAAAGCGTACAACGAAATGATTAATGCAAAACCCAGGACAACAACACATAAGGTTAATTTAGTCAGATCTAAGACATTTCTAATAGACATCCAACAAGAAGAAGACCAGAATGAAGAAATAAAAAAACCCACGAGAGTAACGATCATAGAGGAATCGTAGAAAACTATGATCAAATGAGAAGGAAACATTTCTTCCCTAATATGAAAGAGCTAATCAGAAGATTCATAAACAGTTGTGTGACATGTCAAAAGGCAAAATATGACAGAAACCCTCCACAACACCGACAATTTATTTTTGATTATTCATTTAGAGGCTTTGAACAGTCATCTATGGCCAGCTAAGCTTAGGGTGAAGGGCCTGGTTTTCAAAGCTTAAATAAATGTTTTTTTTAAATTTAATTTAAATTTATTTATTTGAATTTGTACAATATAAAATGTAGTTTCCATTTCAGTAATTATAATAATAATAAATTACATTTATAATATCAATTTCCCAATGGAGTTTCTGTCCTTTCAAGGCAAATTAACATTATAAATAAAAATACAAATTGTATGCAATAATAATAATAGTTTTATATAATAAGAAAAATAAAATTATAATATAAAATAGCAGTAAGTTTACTCAGAATTAATTAGTCAATATAATAATTTATAAGTGTTGCATAGTATGCTTTACAATTTTTCCTAAAATGATGAAAATTCATTGGATTCTTTAATGATTGAGGCAGTTTATGTATTATATATTGCTGCGACAGAAAACTTTATTGACTTTCTGTTAGAGGATTTCATTAAACTAATAATTAAAACAACAGCAAAACTTTTACTGTTGATGCACTTTATTTTTATCACTAAAATCCAACATTCGTAGATCGTCCAACTCCGGCATTGCCAGCGTATAATCTAAAATATAAAATAGTTTAAATTATATAGGGTTTTCCAATAAGAGTGATATGATTCGCAAGAATTCAATTGTTGCACTTGCTGTGTGGCACGTAGCCCCGTCTTGTTGGAACCAATACCCTTATTCTGTTAGTCGAGTCACCTGGCGTTTGTTGCGACAACAAATTTTTTGTATTCTCTTAGGCGAAAGAAGCGACAGTCGGCGACTCAAGTGACAAACATGATATTCTATTAGTCATTAAAAAAGTTTCTTGGCGAAAGAGACGACATTTTGGGACGCGCCATTTTTTAAGTGACAACAATATGGAAAAAGAGAAAACGTAAGTTTTTTGATAATTTTATCTCTAATTATATTGAAACCTATATTGAAACTAACATTAATTTATTTTTTAGAATTAAAATCACAAACGTTAAGCAGTTTGAGTGCCTCGTTCAGTGTATGGAACAAAATGTAGAGATAGCGAAAGGGTATTTCAATTTTGGTAGCTCAAAATTAGAATTTACCAATGCGTGGAATAGTTTTTCGGAAAAGTTAAACTCTTTAGGACCTCCAATACGAGATGGATCAGGCTGGCAAAAGGTAAATCGGTTTCATAGTTAGTTTGGCTGTTTTATTTTGTTATAATATATTTTAGGTATGGATTGACTTGAAAGGAAAGCTAAAAAAGAAGTTGGCACATAACAAAAAAGAGTTTGACCAATCAAGACAGTTCAAGTAAAATATTTGGGTTATCTGCAGTTGCTAGTACCTCATCAAGTCCACCCTCAAATTCAAATACTGAATTATCTAACATTCCAACAATATTACATACAACATCACCGGATAATGAGTTATCGGCTACGGAGGATCGTATTACCGAAAGTTTATCAATTGACTTAATTGAAGACCACGAAGAACGGCCTGCGAACAGCCATAACAGAACGAACCAAAAAAAATCAGGTCCAAAGAAGAATCACCAACGGTCGACTGAAGAAAAATATCGACTATTGGAAACCCAAACTAAATATATGGAGGAGACGCTTAAATCTGTGAAGGAATCAGCGCGATATTCGAGAAAGATATATGAACTGTTTTGTTTCAGTTCATATATCTTTCTCGAATATCGCGCTGATTCCTTCACAGATTTAAGCGTCTCCTCCATATAAGTTCAACATTTGGCGGCAACATTTACTAAGTGTTGAAAAAAATAATAAAGAAAAAATTGCCATTAAACTGAGGCAATTAGAATATAAAGAAAGAAAATTGGCCTAGGAGTAGTAGAATGAAAGTACTATGAAAGTAGAGCTTAGTTTTTTTATCGATAGAGTACCTATCAATGTAAATATGTGATAATAATGTAAATAGCTATGCGATAAACCAAAATGAATTGTGATAGAAGGAAGTAATGAATTACACTTAAATATTTTTTCTATATTATTTATATTCTTAAATTTTTAATAAAAGTCTTGAAATTTAACAAATTGAATTTACTATTTGCATTCGTATTCTTTGTCCGGCATCCATATTATCATTATCATCTGATAATTCCGATGGTTCGTCCATGTTAGAAAGTGTGGCAGTAACATCGAGATCCAAATCTACATTATGCAGAACGCACATATTATGAAGCGCACAACAAACGTTTATTATTTGTGTTGCTTTTTCCGGCTTATAATATAGCTTATCCATTAAACAGCGGTATCTAAATTTATTTTTGAGCAAGCCAATAGTTCTTTCCACAATGTTTCTGGCCTTCGCATGCTTAGTGTTAAACATGCGTTCGCGTGATCCATCTGCCGTAGTTCGAATTGGTGTTGTTAAATAAGGTTTCAAACCGTAACCCGCATCACCTGAAATTTTAGGAAAGGTTTGTGAAATGTACACGTATATTATATAGTTTACCTAGAAGCCAAGTGTTTATGTCCCCGGTTTCAAAATTCCTTTGCAAATGTGTGTCTAGTTCATTAGCACTATAGATAAAAGAATCGTGGCACGATCCAGGATGATTAGCATCAACAAATGTAATACACATTCGGTCAGCACATACCTAAATAAATATTTTTCCTATACCTAAATTCTATACCTTTTCTGTTAAGGTATAAATGTTTTATTCCTTGGATGGAGTCGCTGTTTTAAAATGAGTGCCATCGACGAAGCCAATCACGCCGGGAAACCCTCTCTTCGAATAAAATGATAATTTAATTCTTTCTTTTTCGATGCTTGATGTGGGAAATTTTATGAAATCAGCACAAATTTCGCTCTCCAAAATGTTTACCGCCTGAGTTAACACTTTCGAAAAAGTTGACTGTGCTAACCCAGACATATGCTCGTTACCACATCCCGTTTGATATCCGCCTTCAGCAAAATAGCGTAATATAGCGGATAACTTAATGATCGGGGAAATAGACGAAATTCGTGTTACATTTTGTAAAACATTTTCCAATTTCGTTAAAAGAAATTTAAAGTCGTCTTTGTTTATTCGGAAATACCGAACAAATCTACAAAAAATGTATAATATAAGTAAACAAGTAAAAGGTATCGAGTAGCTCAATGAGTTATCTTACAAGTTATGTGGCAATCCCAATGGGTTTGATTGGTCTCTTAGACGCCTACAAAAAGCACTCATTTCACATAGCTCGTCATCTTCACTTGAACTAAAAACCAAATCGAATGAACTCATTCTTAAGACAAAACTTCAAGTAACCCAAAATTTTTATTTAAAACACGAATGAACTTTGATTTAAATTTATAAATATTGGGTGTTTCAACAGGTGCGCTTCAACTTTTTTCCGATAGGGACGGCGAACGACGCCATATTTTTTATTAATCTTTTGTCATTTGGAAACTTCATTAGTATACATTTCATCATGGAACGCTACACACGTGAACAGCGATTGCAAATCGTGCAAATTTTTTATCAAAATAATCGTTCTGTTGCTGCTACTTTAAGAGCATTACGGCCATTTTACGGTCCATTTAACAAGCCAGCCTGTTCGACAACCGACCGTACAGTGGCAAAATTTGAGTCTACGTTTTCGCTACATAATGTTCCGGTGCCCTCGAGAGCAAGAAGTGCTCGAAGTGTTGAAAACATCGCAGCCGCCAGGGCTTCAGTTCAAGAAGACGCGAATGTGTCGCTCACACGACGTTCGCAACAATTGGGCCTTTCTGTGACATCATTGTGGCGAATTTTACGTAAAGATCTTGGCCTACATCCGTATAAGATCAAGCTGACACAACAACTAAAGCCGTTTGACCATTTGAAGCGACGCCGATTCGTGAATTGGGCTCAAATCGAAAATGATGCAGATTTTCACCGAAAAATCATCTTCAGCGATGAGGCTCACTTTTGGCTAAATGGATTTGTCAACAAGCAAAATATGCGTTACTGGGCAGGAAGCAACCCACACGTGATTCATGAGGCACCGTTGCATCCCGAAAAAGTCACTGTTTGATGCGAATTACATGCCGGCGGCGTCATTGGGCCATATTTTTTCATCGTCGATAACGATCGCCACGTTACTGTTAATGGAAATCGATACCGCGATATGATAAACGATTTTTTTTGGCCGCAATTGAATGGAATGGACTTGGACGACATGTGGTTTCAACAGGCCGGGGCCACATGCCACACAGCATACGATACAATCGCGTTATTGAAGACTAAGTTCGATGAGCGTGTTATTTCGCGAAATGGGCTCGTTCAGTGGCCGCCGCGCTCGTGTGATTTGACACCTCTAGATTATTTTCTTTGGGGTTATGTGAAGTCATTGGTGTATGCCAATAAGCCGGCGACGTTGCAAGAGCTCAGAGCCAATATAGATCGTGCAATTGCTGGAATTTCGGCCGATTTATGCGAATGAGTGGTCGAAAATTGGGTTCAAAGATTGGACTTCGTAAAACGTGCACCGCCATGCAAAAGAAATCGAGTTTCATACTTAAATGTATATGTTCAAATTCGTTAATAAAAAAAAAGTTAGTTCAAATGTCGAACAGTTTGTGTTTTATTCAAAAAAAAAGTTGAAGTGCTCTTATTGAAAAACCCTGTATATATTTAATTATTTAGAAATTGAATATTTATTAGACACACAACAAAATTAAGATTTTATATAAATGTATTTGAACAAAAATCACAAACAATAATAAAAAATGACAACGAAATAAATGTCAAATAATGGGTAAATTATTTGTGTTGCCCGATTAACTTAGAATTTCATATTTGTCACGTCACGTCACCTCAGTCGACTAAGGGAATACCGATTTTGAAATTATGCGACGCGACGATTGTCACGGCGAATAAAACGACACGACTATGGGAATAAGGGTGCAAACGTTGTCAAGATCAACTTCTTCCAATTTCGGCCATAAAAAGTTGGTTATCATCGATCTATACCGATCTCCATTGACAGTAACGGTGTTACTAGCTTCATTTCGAAAAAAATACGGACCGATGATTCCACCAGACCAAAAACCACACCAAACTGTCAATTTAGGTGAATGTAATGGTTTTTCATGAATAATTTGTGGTTTTCTTCGCACCAGAATCGACAGTTTTGTTTGTTTACCGCACCACTCAGATGAAAGTGAGCCTCATCGGAGAAGATGATTTTGTTGCAATTGGAGAACGATTATTTTGTTCTTGCGTATATCTCACCATGATGAAATTGTAAACATTACTGAATACAATGAAACAAAAAATGACAGATCGTGACATATTACAAATGGCCGAAACGTAACTTAAAAATCATATCATTTCTATTGGAAAACCCGTTATAAATGTATTATGATTACTTACCATTAATTAATTCAATAGTTTAATTAAAAAACTAAATTTTATTTTATAACTTTATTAGTAAACAAAACATAAACAAACTGTAAATAGTGACAATTAAAGACAGCTGTTAAATTATAGGCATAATAATGTAATAGATTATACCACTTAGAATACTAAGTATAGAGAGTGCGTTTGATATTCATATTGTTATACTAATATAAATTTAGCGCACTTTTGATCAAATTATCTATAAATTTTTATAAAACATTTATAATAATAATTTAGAGTTTTTATAGTATAAACTTGTCAAGAATTGTAAAAATATAAAATAATTATGACTCTTTACAATAAACTCTTGAACTGGAAGGATCAGTTCAAGATACACAGTGTGTTACTACTGGGAGTATTATTAAATTTTCATTCAACACACTACGAGTTTCGGCAATTTTTTTCGGCAATTAAGTCTAATTTGGAAATATTGGATGTCAACTTTTGGAAATCTTTATACATTTTTGGTGCCGAAACCCGATAAATTCCCACATGGTTGTGGTAAGACAAGATAAGTACACAACTAATTTATTATCGTAAGCCTTAATCATATACTTATCTAAACGATGATTGATCTGTAAACGAAAGAATAGTTGAACGTTATTTGTGAACTAAGAATTAAACAGAGAGAATTAAAAATAAAATGGAACAACGTTTAGAACGATTACGCGAGCGCGAGTTACATGTCAAGACATGCCACGTGAAGAAAATAAAAATGCTCATGAGACAATTTTATTTTAACTATCTAATTTATAAAATTGTCTCAGGAAAATAAATACATTTTCAGCATTTTAAAATTTCATACTTATAGAACGGAAATAATATGTGTTTAATTTCGTTACATATTAAATATAACGGGTTATCCAATTCGAGGTTGATAAAGTAGAAATCTGTATACCGACATCTGTCAAAGATAAACGTCAAGTACGCTGTCATTTATTTAGTTGACATTCTGCCAGTTAAGAATATGGAGCATTTAATAATCGACCAACGCGTTAAGATTATTAAATCTTATTATAAAAATAGTGATTCTGCCGTATCCACATTTCGCGCTTTACGAGCAGATTATGGTCGTCATAATCGTCCTACAAAGCAAACCATATTGAATACAGTGAATAAATTTGAACAAACTGAATCTGTTACTGATATTGTAAGGTCTGTGCATCATCGAAACATTCGCAATGCTGAAAATATCGCTTCTGTAGCTGAAAGTGTGGAAGAAGATCCAAATTTGTCAATTCCTCGTCGAGCTCAACATTTAGGCCTATCTTATTGCTCATTATGGCGCATTTTGCATCTGGATTTGCATCTTCATCCGTATAAAGTCCATTTGACACAAGAGCTAAAGCCTGCTGACCATGGACAACGAAGAACATACGCAAATTGGGTGTTGGAAAAACAGGCCGTCGATGCTGATTTTTCGAACAAAATTTTCTTCAGTGATGAAGCTCATTTTTCGCTTGGTGGATACGTTAATAAGCAAAACTGTAGAATTTGGGGCTCAGAAAATCCACAATTGATTGTAGAGAAGCCATTACACCCGGAAAAAGTCACTGTTTGGTGCGCATTGTGGTCTGGTGGTGTGATTGGGCCGTATTTTTTTGAGAACAACCATGGACGAACCGTTACCGTCAATTCTGAGCGCTATGGCCGCATGTTAATCGATTATTTTTTTACGAAAATCGAAGATTATGATCTTGACGATATGTGGTTCCAGCAGGATGGAGCAACCAGTCACGTAACACGAGCAAATCGAGATCTTTTGCAAGAGAAATTTCCTGGACGTTTGATTTCGCGATTGGCTGATGTCAATTGGCCTCCAAGATCCTGTGATTTAACGCCTTTGGATTTCTTTTTGTGGGGCTACGCGAAAGATCGTGTTTACGCAAACAAACCTCAAACTCTTGACGAATTGAAAACTAATATTCGTAAGGTAATGGCCGAGATACCGCCCGAAATGTGCCGAAAAGTCATTGAAAATTACCGCAAAAGAATCAAGGCCTGTAAGAAGTCCCGTGGAGGACATTTGAATGATATCTTGTTTAACTAAAAATGGCAAGGATCAATCTGTAAAATGAAATAAAAATTACAATACATTCCGAATATTTTGTGTGTTTTTTTTAAGTTTACTTTATCAAGCTTGAATTGGATAACCTTGTACTTATGCAAAATTAACAAAAACATAAAAACGAAAATCTTAAGAAACAAAAAGTATGAAATTTAGTTGTAATCGTGACTCCAAAGAGTTCACTCTTAAATTATTATAATTCAAGTTCTAAAGAGTTTAGCTTATTGTATATCAATCCAAAGATTGATCACTAATTATTAAGTTTATATAATAAAAGTGTAAAGTGAATTTGAATAAAAAATCATTTTTTTTAATTCCAACTAAAGTTGAGAATAAATCTGGCGCAGTTGGTAGGATTCTCCTCTAAAGAAGAGAATCCCGGAAAAATAAGAACTTACCGAAATATAAAGTGAATGAAAACCCGAAAACGAAGAGAAATATTAACATTAAGTTCTCGAACAAACGAATTTTCATTAAAAGTGTTTTAAACTTAATCTTTTAAATCTAACAAAGTGTGAACATTATATAATATTAAGATTAGCTAAATAGAAACGTGTAAGAAAGAAAAGTGTAAAACGAGACTACAAATTCAAGAAATAATAGAAAGGTGAACTAGAACATTAAGTATTAAACTAAGTGAAATAAAAATGGAATCGTTACAAAATCAAATCGCTCAACAGCAACAGCTGTTAATCGAACAAATTAAAGTGTTACAACAACAAATAACAGCACAAGAAAATACAATTAAAACCGTGAAAACGACTAGATTCGACTTGAGCCCAGATCAAATTATACGTAACTTTAACGAAATTCAGCCTTTTTCGGGAGAGTCTCGTACAAATTAAAGTCTTTTCTGAAAAGCATTCTCGACACAGAGAGTCTGTGTGGCCAGAACAATGAAGATCTTAAGCATTACTGTTTAAGAAAGCTGATCAACACTAAAATCATAGAAAATGCTAGGAACACCATAATGGATATCCCAGAAGAGCAACGAACGTGGACTAACGTGATTCAATAGCTACGTTTGAAGTATCGCCCGAAAACCACCATACACCAGCTACTCTTCCAGGCCAAGGAAATAAAGGTATTTAATTTAAAAGATATGTTTAATAAGTTAAATAAAATAAAAAGTGGATGTAGTGAAATCTGTGACTTCGACGATGTGGACAATTTTACCTATCATTCAATAGACCGCGAACTCGTGCAAATTCTAAAATCAAAAATAATTCCCGTCGTGCAGTTACAGATTGATACTAACAAGTCACTTTTCGAACTAGATAATATTTTCTGCCAGTCCGAAATATACTTGGCAGAAGATATCATCAAAATTGAATATAAAATAAATAGAAACAGGAATCAAAATTATAAAATTTCAAATAATATGTCACAAAATAAAAGTAAACAAAATAATAACAGTAATAATCACACACATTCAAATCGTTATAACCCACCAAATTTTAGAAATAATCATAATAACACTTACTATAACAACCGACAAAATGTTAACAAATCAGGGAATTTTAACAATAATAGATCGGGTCAGTATAGGAATACATTTAGAATAGAACCAAACAATTCTTACAGACAATTAGAACCGATGGAAATGGACAATATCAATAGAGACAGTACCATTAACGGGGAAGTAAATTTTACAGAGCTGCCTCCGACAATCAACTCCCCATAGTCAAATTGACGTTCGATAAAGTTAAAATAAATTGTTTAATCGATACCGGATCAGACGCGAGTCTGATAAAACCAAACATTTTAAAATATAAATTAATCACACTCGAAAACCCTTTAAAATATAATTCTTTGGGAGATCCGAATTATGTAACACAAAAAACTGTGACACCTATCCCAAAAGAATTCATAAAGACGGGAACGCTCAATTGGAAAGTTTTCTCTCTAAAAAGCAGGAAATACGATGCCATAATAGGCATCAACTTTTTAAAACCTTTTGAAGCGACCGTCGATCTAAAAAATGAATATCTAAAGATATTCAACCAATATATAATTCCCTTCACAGACATTGATTACCCAAACGAATTTACCGAAGTAAATCATTTTTAATAAAATTAATCAAACACATTTAAATAAAGAAAAAAAATGTGTTTAAAAGAAATATTTAAAAATAATAAAGACTTATTCTACAGTGAAAGCGATAATTTTACTTTTACTCACGAGATAAGCCATGAAATAAAATTGAAACAAAAAAGTCCAATTTATAGCCAAATGTATAGATACCCACAGGTTCACGAACAAGAAATTGTAAAGCAAATACAAGATATGCTGAAACAGGGTATTATTAGAGAATCAAACTCGCCGTACAATTATCCACTTTGGATTGTGCCCAAAAGATTGGACAGTTCTAATATCAAGAAGTGGCGAATTGTAATCGATTATAGGAAATTAAATGAAATTACAGTAGATGATACATTTCCTATCCCGAATATTGATAATATCTTAGACAAGTTAGGTCGTGCACAATATTTCACGACATTAGATTTGGCAAAAGGCTTCCACCAGATTATGGTCAATCAAGAAGACCAAAATAAAACTGCTTTCTCTACTCCTTTTGAACACTATGAGTATGTCCGAATGCCTATTGGGCTGAAAAATGCCCCCGCCACATTTCAAAGACTTATGAATTCCGTGTTGAGAGAATTTATTAATAAAATATGCGTTGTATACTTGGACGACATCTTAATTTTTAGTACGTCAATGAAAGAACACGTCGATAGTATAAAAAAGATATTCAATCGCTTAAGGGAAGCCAAACTTAAAATTCAAATAGATAAATGCAACTTTTTCTGCGAGGAGACAGAATATTTGGGACATTTGTTGACAACCGAAGGGGTTAAGCCCAACTTAAAGAAAATTAGTGATATAACACAATTAAAATTACCCGAAACTCCAAAACAAATTAAGCCATTTCTTGGTATCACGGGATACTATAAAAAGTTTATCAAAGATTACGCGAAAATAGCTAAGCTAATGACACAATACTTAAAGAAAAATTCTAAAATAAACAAGTTAGCTCCCAGTTATGTTAATGCATTTGAGCAATTGAAAACTATACTTACATCTCACCCTATATTAAAGTACCCCGATTTCAACAAACCTTTCGTTTTAAATACAGACGCAAGTCAATTTTCAATTGGAGCTGTGCTACTCCAAGACAATCATCCAATTGCTTTCGCTAGCAGAACTCTCAATACCCATGAAATCCGACACAGCACAACCGAAAAAGAACTATTCGCCATTGTATGGGCCGTTAAATATTTCAGGCCATACATTTATGGAAAGCCGTTTGAGCTAAAAACGGACCACCAGGCTTTAAAGTGGTTACACACAAAGTATTTGGGAAAAGATTTAAACCCTAGACTTCAGAGGTGGATTTTATCTCTAGGAGAATATAATATCAAAGTTAAATATTTAAAAGACAAAGAGAACACTATTGCCGACTTTTTAAGTAGAATTAATACCGAAAACCACGAAATTAATCAAGTTGAAGATAACTCTCAATCAAACGAAGGGAGAAGGTTATCTTTACAAAATATTTTTCTCGAACAAGAAGTTAATAACGAGGAAGTAATAGACGAAAATATTGAAGACGATAATTCAATGCAACCAACCATCCATTCGCAAGAGGAAGAACAAAACGATAGAATTTCTTTTCTCGAGACAATAGTAAATCGATTTAAAACTCAAATAATCTTAACAGAAAATTTTAGTCAGGAGAATAAATTTAAATCCAAAATTGACCAGAGAAGAATTAGTTAGGAAACTAAAAAATTATGTAACTGGAAGTAAAGTTGCAATATACACTCAAATAGCCGATCAGGAATTTTACCACATTCAGCAAATTTTAGTGAACGAATTTCCCACTACTAAATTTGTCAAATGTTCTTACTTTGCTCAAGATATAGAAAATGAAGATGAGTTAATACGAATAATATCAAAACAACATAAAGATCAGGGACATCCAGGGATGACAGCATTCTACGAAGACCTAAAATTCAAAATTTACAATAAAAACATAAAAATCACTATAAACAAAATAACTAATAATTGTGAAATTTGTTGCAGAGCAAAATATGACAGAAACCCAATTAAGCCAAAATTTAAAAAAACAGAACTACCGACGGACAAGAATCAGATTATTCATATAGATAGCTATGTTAATAGGAAACAGTCATTTTTAATATTTATTGATAAATTCACAAAATTCGCGACAGCCTATCCTTTAGAAAATAGAACCCATATTGAGATAATAGAAAAAATTAAAATTTACTTTAATCACAAAAAACCCTTAAAAATCATAGCTGACAATGAGTTCAAGCATATTAATATTAAAGAATTTCTAAATGAACAAAATATTGAATTACACTTACCTAAACCAAATAGCCACACGGGAAATGCAGATGTGGAACGCTTAAATAATTCCTTAACGGAAAAATTAAGAATATTAAATCTAGAACAAATGAATCCAGTACGAATTCAAATGCTAGAAGCAATCAAAACCTATAACAACCAGTACCACAGTACAATAAAAGGTACCCCATCAAAAGCAGAAGGTATTCAAAAAAAAGAAGAAATCTATAAGAACCTAACACTTGCCCAAAATAAAAGATTAGACAAATATAACAGGACTAGAGAAGATTACGAGGAAGTTAGAGAGCAAGGTTATATTAAAAACTATAAGTCTTTAAGACATAAAGACCAACCGAAATTCTGAAGACATAATTTAGCAAACATACACCCGACTAACATTAATAATCGTATTAACACTGATGATACTGATGACAATACCGGCACATGCTCAACTCTCAGGCGAGAAAATCGAGACTGATAACGGATACACCATTATTAAAGAATTTTATTAATTAATTCCAAAAACATACAACTATTCTTTACATATCATAGACTTAGATCCAATAGAGACGACAATTTTAGAACTGAAACACTCAATACAGGAAATTATATCAAATTTTACGGAAATTACTTGTCGACAATTATTAGACGAATTGAGCCTTTTATTAACTAAACTTATGACATTAAAAACAGGACATCATTCAATCCATAAAAGAGGATTGATTAATTTCTTTAACCACAAACAAATGCATTTCCGGTACAATGGATGACGAGGACAGACAGATAATTAATAAACATTTAGAGACAATCGATAGTAATAATGGAAACATAGCATCAAATACAAGGTTATCCAATTCAAGCTTGATAAAGTAAACTTAAAAAAAACACACAAAATATTCGGAATGTATTGTAATTTTTATTTCATTTTACAGATTGATCCTTGCCATTTTTAGTTAAACAAGATATCATTCAAATGTCCTCCACGGGACTTCTTACAGGCCTTGATTCTTTTGCGGTAATTTTCAATGACTTTTCGGCACATTTCGGGCGGTATCTCGGCCATTACCTTACGAATATTAGTTTTCAATTCGTCAAGAGTTTGAGGATTGTTTGCGTAAACACGATCTTTCGCGTAGCCCCACAAAAAGAAATCCAAAGGCGTTAAATCACAGGATCTTGGAGGCCAATTGACATCAGCCAATCGCGAAATCAAACGTCCAGGAAATTTCTCTTGCAAAAGATCTCGATTTGCTCGTGTTACGTGACTGGTTGCTCCATCCTGCTGGAACCACATATCGTCAAGATCATAATCTTCGATTTTCGTAAAAAAATAATCGGTTAACATGCGGCCATAGCGCTCAGAATTGACGGTAACGGTTCGTCCATGGTTGTTCTCAAAAAAATACGGCCCAATCACACCACCAGACCACAATGCGCCAAACAGTGACTTTTTCCGGGTGTAATGGCTTCTCTACAATCAATTGTGGATTTTCTGAGCCCCAAATTCTACAGTTTTGCTTATTAACGTATCCACCAAGCGAAAAATGAGCTTCACTGAAGAAAATTTTGTTCGAAAAATCAGCATCGACGGCCTGTTTTTCCAACACCCAATTTGCGTATGTTCTTCGTTGTCCATGGTCAGCAGGCTTTAGCTCTTATGTCAAATGGACTTTATACGGATGAAGATGCAAATCCAGATGCAAAATGCGCCATAATGAGCCATAAGATAGGCCTAAATGTTGAGCTCGACGAGGAATTGACAAATTTGGATCTTCTTCCACACTTTCAGCTACAGAAGCGATATTTTCAGCATTGCGAATGTTTCGATGATGCACAGACCTTACAATATCAGTAACAGATCCAGTTTGTTCAAATTTATTCACTGTATTCAATATGGTTTGCTTTGTAGGACGATTATGACGACCATAATCTGCTCGTAAAGCGCGAAATGTGGATACGGCAGAATCACTATTTTTATAATAAGATTTAATAATTTTAACGTGTTGGTCGATTGTTAAATGCTCCATATTCCTAAATGGCAGAATGTCAACTAAATAAATGACAGCGTACTTGACGTTTATCTTTGACAGATGTCGGTATACAGATTTCTACTTTATCAACCTCGAATTGGATAACCCGTTATAAATAAACAAATCAAAATAAACAATAATCTTAACGACACTATTTACAAATTATACCATACAATTGAACATGACAGACAAGCCATTCAAAACTTCATAACAATTAAGGACAATCAAACTTTAACTAGGCTAATAATATTAGATCTTACATTGAAAATTAAGGAAATAGATAGATTAATAAACGACTTGCAAGATAATATAATATTTAGCAACCTAAACATCATACACCCTTCCTTACTAAATCATAATGAAATTATTGAATACCAAATAGATATTGATAAGTTAAAAAACCTTAAAGTAGGATTTACTAAAACCGATACTAATAAATAAATATTCCTAATTAAAATCCCTTATAAAATGACAAGAATAAATAAAAAATTGATAGTTCCATTAACAAATGAGAAAGATTGTAAAATTATAAATAATGAAATAGTCGAAACATTTGAAATTAATAATCGTTATTAATTTTAAATTAAATTTTGTTTTTTTTATTTATTATTATTAATTTTTTTATAAGTGCTTCGAATTCCGCATTTTCACTCACGTTCGGCTCTTCAACCTCAACAACCTTTCCGCTAAGTCACTATATTATGAAACCGTATTCCCATAAAAATGTGACAACGAATCAAATACGGTTTAATTATATGTTATCGACGAGTAGAGAATGCATTTGGAATTATCGCCTCGTTTTCAAGTGTTATTCTCTCCCATTTCTAGAGAACCGAATGAGGCTATTAAAGTTGCATTGTCACGTATTTGAATTCATAATTATTTACGAGAAGATAACTTAAAACATTCGGTAAATTCGGCAGTTACGACACCTGAGGAAGTAGATGACATAAATAACCGACACTTTGATTCCCTCAATAATAGAATAGTTGATGCACCAAAGAAAAAAGCAGCTACTATAAGGAAACAGTTCGTGGATTACTTTGCAATATTTAAGACCGAGATCTAAATGTAAATTGAATTATTTTGCTTGTGTAAGGAATTTCTATTTTTTGTGTTTCGAATCAATAAAACATGAGTTCAAATTATTTTACTAATTTTTATTTATTTTATCTCGCTGATATTGGAGTTTTTTTCATTTCAAATATTATATAAATTAATAAATTATATAAATCTAGCGTTAGTCGAGATTTCATCAATTTTGTAATTTGTTGTGCGGACTGCAAACATGCTCCTGACAATTGTTCATCCTGAGACTTTTTAACTCCTGAGGCAGATAATCTCACTTTTTTGGGTAAAATTAGGTATAGTTGACGTGGCGTAGAAACTGTTGCTTGTACTTGAGTGGCTTGCGTGTATTAGATCTACGGATGGTGAGGAAAAATAAGTATTTATAAACCGGCTTGTTCCTGGAAGGTCGGGTATATAATTGGATGGTGAATTTGAAGTAATCGACCTTATATTATAAACTTTAGTCTCATTATCTTCACTTTCCAAAAATTATATTTCGGACCATGCAGAATTTGTTTCATTCATATGGTGACTTGGTTCTATCACCATTTTTAATATTAACGAAAATACATAACGTAAAAAACATTAAAAGTAAAAAAGTACTAACATTTAGTGACCTTTTGTTATAATTATTTATAGACGGCATAATTTCACAAGTTTCTTTAAGAAACAATAATTTTTCATAGAATATATAAATATGACAATAACAAATGATTTGATATTGATATTAATCAATTATCAGAATTAAAACATTGTATATTAAATAAGAGTTGTGAAATAATAAAAAATTGTAATAATGAAATTTACCATATTAATGATAACATAATAGTAATTCAACATGCCAATAATTTAACTTTAAAATCAAATATTGATGAAAGAAAATTTGTGCTAAAAGGAAATTATTTTATTAAATTTTATAACTGTACTATTAACTTAGATAATAAGATATTCTCAAATAGCATTAAGGAGGAAAATGATAATTTTATAATTCCAAATCTAGAATATAAGCCAATAAAAACATAAATGAAGTTGAACTTTTAAAATACAATAAAGTTAATGAATATCCATGAGGAACCATAATCATTATAGTAATTTTAATAATAATTATACTCATATCATATATTTTTTATAAACAAAAACAATTTAAAATTAGTTATGTAAACAAAACTCAGGAGTCAAGTCTCAGTTACATGTCAAGACATGCCACGTGAAGAAAATAAAAATTCTCATGAGACAATTTTATTTACCAGTCGCAGTTATCAGTCGCAGACGCATTACATGAATTACTTGAATCGCAAACATTTTTAAATTTGCAGATATTTTTTAAGTTTATTTGGTCAATCGCAGATTCATTTCTGCAAAGTTCAACACTATTCAGAGATGTTTATGTCAATGAATTCACAATAATTACGCGAGAAAACGATACAAACGAGTCACTAAAAAGGTTTCGAGAAGTCAATGAAGTTTCGAAACAACTACAACACACGTGATCCGGGAAATGTTATGCATCGCGTTATTTTAAAATCTCAGCCAAAAACATAAATCATGAGCTGACCGTGTTGTTCTCATCAACGGAGTTAGGAAACGAGGATCAAATCACAACCAAGAAAATCATCACGGCTTCCAAGTCTTCCTTGGATTATACAACTTTTCTACATCACCCTTTCGAGCTCCGAATTTTCAATTATATTTCAAGGTTTAGAAATATAATATATGATAATTCCAAATACGGTATCTGCAAGCATCATCTTGGGTCAGCACTAAAACCGAGCAGTGTCTCCACGAAATCCATATTAGCGGATAAATCTTTTTGCAGTTCCTGCAACCGATGCCCTGCTAATGACAGTCCAACGATATTGCAAAATGATTTCACACAAGTTCCAAAAACGAATTGTTTCGATTGTTATATACATCAAAAACTTGGATCGACAGAATCCACAGAACACAGACAACAATCCACAGAAAGAAAAGATTCATCTTCATTAAAATACCTGAAAGAACCTAATGGAACAACGATACTATTGTCAGCCACGCAAATATAAATTTCGCCTAATTCAAACAAATTATATATATATATATATATATATATATATATATATATATATATATATATATATATATATATATATATATATATATATATATATATATATATATATATATAAAAATAGTTAATCTTGAAATTTCTATTGCAGAACAGCTTTTCATTTCGGCTCAATTTACATAATTAATTCTGGTATTTTCAATAAGACGTTAGTTAAATTTCTAGCATGCGCAAAGTATTACGATCGGAAATCCAACCACATTACTATGAAATTACCACATAATTGTCGCTGCACAGGACAAATGATGGTCTAAAACTCACAATGGTTAACAGCAGTTCTTAAACCAACCTTCCATAACATTCATGTCGAACAATTTAATGAAATAGGAGATAGCAACAAACTGGACTCCTCATTACTGGTGGGCACTATTATGCTGCGCTATAAATCAAATCAATCAATCATCGAAACAACTACACTGCATTATGATGTGGGGACGATGCGGATTTATTAATAATCCATAAATCGATTTATAATCGATTCCAACAATTAAGTCCAAGTTCACTAGTGTATTTATGTATTCGTCATAGCATAGTAAGCGGAACATCCACTCAATCCAAATTATCACTTAAAGCTGATTAAGTTTGAATACGATCAACGTAACTTATCAATCGTTAGAAGCCCCAGGAAATCAACAGTTCGTCACATCATTGAACAGCAACCAATCAAAGGGAAAACAATTCTTAACACTTCCGCCCGTATTCATGGTATGGTTATTAGGACTAGAGCTTTACCGGCATGTACATGAAATGTGTTACCTGATAATCATGCAACGCAGCTATGGGCAAAATACCGTTGAACTTGGAAGTTTTAGAATAGCTTTAACAATTTCATTTTGCATTCTTTGAATTTTTTCCAATTTACTCAAGTTATTGTTACCATAACCAATAATTCCGTAAGAAATACGAGAGTGAATAAATGCACAATACATTATGCTCGATACATATTTGGATATGTACTAAGAAAGTTTTCTGACAAGGCCTACCAAAGGAGACATTTTACTATTAATTGTTTTTATGTGTTCCTCTCAAGACAGACAAGAATCAAATGTTACCCCTAAGTATTTAAAATATTCCACTCTCTCAACAACAATATTATTTATATTAAAATATAATGCATTATCTGGGCTTTTGCGAGGTGAGTGAAAAATAATAAATTGTCTTTTGGTTGAATTTAACGAATAACATTTGATTTAAAGTATTCAAGTAAAATATTCATGTCTTGTTCCATACTACTAATTATTGAGAGTAGGTCGCTAGATTCATAGAAGACGGCAGTATCATCAGCAAAGATACGTGCATGGCCAATCAAGGCCAAATTTGAGATATCATTAATAAAAATGAGGACAATACTGGTCCCAAAACGCTGCCTTGAGGGACTCCACAGGTCACAGTCAGAGTGTTACTGGTCGTGTCCTTAATTTTGACATAGTGCTGACGGTTATTTAGGTAACTTTCAATTAATTTGCAGGACTCTGCCCGAAATCCGTAGCGGTATAATTTATCAAGAAGCAACTTGTGGTCAACAGTATCAAATGCTTTTTTAAGCATTTTGTTCTTGTTCAGTACCAGAGGCTTCTCTAAAACCATATTGATACGCATATAAATTTTTTAAATCATTTAAGAAACTCCTGAAGCGAGTGTTAATAACTTTTTCAAAAATCTTATCAAATACAGATAATGTTAAGATGGGCCTGTAATTAGAAATTAAATGTTTTCATCGCTTTTAAAAACTGGAACGACCCTGGCAATATTTAAAATATCCGGTTATATACCGATCTCAAATACTTTATTAATCATTCCAGCTGGTCGATTCTGGGCTGCTATGTTGTACCATCACTATTTTCGAATATCGATTTAGTTTATCTCTCCTTGTAATATTAGTCGAAATACAAACTACTCAAACAGGTGCAATCGGCATGTCATACAAATTAAATAAAAAGTTGAAAATTGGGGAGATCGCCGGTATATGACAGAGACCGCTGAGACATGGCAAATACAGTTGAATATTATCGCTTCTGTTTCTTGTTTGTCACATCTTAGAACAATCTTTGGTACCTTTATGTCAATAGTTAAAATTTAAATTAGTCAAACAGCTGTAATCTGAAGATAATGGAAGTTACGACAGTCTGACGACGATTTTTACTATTTTTGATTTGTTTATATAAAAATCCCATTTGAAAAATAACGGAAATGGATAATTATGTAGAACGGGATAACACTTCTTAGCTCCTTCTCATTAAAAAATATGTTTTTACAGTGTAACATATACTTGTTAATTTTTTGTTAGAAACTTTACTGCCGTTTGAATTTTTTTTTGTCATAAATCGTTATTTGTTTTGAACGGCATTATTAAAAAATTTGTATAGAATTTTTTAGTTCATGGGCGTTTTTCTTGTAAATGAAATACTTTTGGTCAAAACATTTGCAAAAACGAAAAAGTTCCTGTGGAAACTGGAAGTAGCAGCCATTTTTTCGTTTTTGGCAAATGTTTTGAGCAAAAGAATTTAATTAACAAGAAAAACGACCACGAACTTAAAGATACTAAATTCTTTACAATAATATCGGTCCAGAACAGTTTTCAAAAAATTATTTATAATGAACTGATTTCGACTAGAATATACTGGACTCTCTCAATTTATGGTAAAAGCATAATGATGAAGTTTTACCCCGATCAATCAACTTCAACTGATCATGAATGCTTTATCCAGTTGATAAAGGAGCCCAAAATACACAAAACTTGAGTAGTCCCACCAAACTGGCTGATGATCAATATATTACCTTTCTTGATGTAAATGGAAGGTTTAGTAACGTAAAAGTGAAGAAATGTTCAGCTTGTGTGTGAAACATTTAACCTTTCAATATAATCTCTCGAAGACTTATGTGGCGAGGCTGTTCAATTATGGTTTTAACTTGGTCGTTATAAATTTCTTTTGATCGACCTGAACTTAAAATATTAGGTTTTGCACGTCATTTGGAAACTAACACAATACTAATAATATTACAAACAAATTACGTACAACTTGCTTGCACCGTAGCTTAAATGTGACAAATATCAAATGTCAAAAGGAAAATATTTAACGCGGACAGACGTCCTTCGCAAAAATTACTATCAACTATCTATGTTTGAAAACACAAAAGACATAAAGGGTGGTTAAATTTTAAGGGCCGATGTTGATTTGGAATAAACCACAAATTATTTAGGAAATTATTGTTAATTCTTTTTATTATGATAATATGGTGTGGTTCAATTATGTATGGAACAAAATATCGGCCAAATGGCCGCCGCGACCTCGGCGGCACACCTCCACCCGGTGGTCCAAATTTTCGATGACGCTTAGACATAATTGAGGTTCTATGCCGTTCATGTGCCGAATTATCTCATCCTTTAGCTCTTGAATTGTTGCTGGCTTATCGACGTACACCTTTTCTTTCAAATAACCTCAAAGAAAGAAGTCCAACGGTGCCAAATCACATGATCTTGGCGGCCAATTGACATCGCCACCACGTGAGATAACACGGCCATTGTATTTGTCGCGCAAAAGAGCCATTGTTTCGTTAGCTGTGCGGCAAGTGGCACCGTCCTGTTGAAACCACATATCGTCCACATCCATATCTTCCAATTCGAGCCATAAAAAGTTCGTTATCATCTCACGATAGCGAACACCATTCACAGTAACTGCCTGACCGGCCTCATTTTGGAAAAAATACGGCCCGATGATGCCGCCAGCCCATAAACCGCACCAAACAGTCACTCTTTGTGGGTGCATTGGTTTTTCGACAATCAC
Source organism: Nephrotoma guestfalica (assembly GCA_963691935.1). NCBI lineage: Eukaryota > Metazoa > Arthropoda > Insecta > Diptera > Tipulidae > Nephrotoma > Nephrotoma guestfalica. Next base: position 166,680,831 of record OY829915.1, read on the forward strand.
TCTTGGATTATGATTCGCCCAAATGCGGCAATTCTGCTTATTGACGAATCCACTGAGGTGAAAATGTGCCTCATCACTGAAGATGATTTTCTTCGAAAATTGATCATCCACTGTTACCATTTCTTGCCACCATTCTGACCATTGACGACATTTGGAATGGCCAAGAGGCTTTAGTTCTTGAGTCAATTGCACCTTATAAGCGTGTAAATGCAAGTCTTTATGCATAATGTTCATCAACGACGAGCGTGAGAGGTGCAATTGTTGGGCACGACGACGAGTTGAGGTGGACGGCTCTTCAGCCACACTATCGCGAACGACCCGGTTTGCTCAAATTTTTGCACGATTTTTCCGATTGTACGCACATTTGGACGATTAAATTGACCGAAAAAATCACGAAGTGCACGATATGCATTTTGATTTGAACGCCCGTTTTCGTAATATGCCTGAATAACTTTAACGCGTTGCTCGATTGTGTATTTTTCCATGGTTCAAATTGAGTTACAAATTGAGAAATGTCAAATTAAATGCAGAAAAAAACTTGACGTTTAGGTGTTGAAACGGGTTAAACTTTAGCTACTGCTAAAGTCAACCCGGTTTCACAGAAATTTGCCGCTACCTGTATTCATCCCCAGCGGCATGAACCCGTAGCTCAGTCGGGAGAGGTTAGGGGATGCATCGGTAACGGCATAAGTGAAGAACGGCAGAACCGAAGTAGTGGTTAACATGACCTGCCCATTACGCGGGCAGCCTCAACCGTGGTTGTATTGGTAAAATGTTTAGAATGACATTTTACCCTACTCTATCTAACCTAATTAAAACTATCTGGCCCATAGGTCCTAATTGAAAAAAAAAGTTAGTAAGTTGGATAGTGGTATGCTATCTAGGTCCGTGAAAAGAAAAGAGCCGCTTAGCGTCAACAATTTCTTTTTCACAGGCTGTCGGTAGCAACCCACTATCGTCCTTTAGTGTAATCTATCGGTTAGTAATACTAAAACAAATACTTACCAACCATGATTTACCAGTGTAATCAAAAAACAATTCTACTTAATCACACAAAAATTATCGACCACACGTTGGTCTATCTAAAAACTGACTGTCTCCAAAAAGCAAGAAAAATATTGTACCTATTTTGAGTTTCATAGGAAATTTTATGCGATCTCATCACAAAAATTCCTATGAAAATTGTTCAGCAACGTGACATCGATTTTGCTGAATCGATCCACGCGCAAATATTTTTTTCTTCAATTCATCCGTTGAGGAAGTTCGAACAACAACAACCACAATGCTTTTCAATATTTGCATCGGTCATTGTCATTCACCTAATAAATAGATCAAGTACATTTATTATGTACATAGGCAACGTAATCAAATTACGTTGATGTATTTACATATCTGCGTTTACTTAACTGTGGCACATATGAAAAATTCTAAAGTGAATGAATCATATGATACCACTATAAATAAAGGCAAAGAAGAAATGTAGAAGGCCGGCATGACGTTTGCTTGAATGGAATGTAGTTGAAGATATTATCTTCGGTTCACATTCAACGTCGGCCCTTAAAATTTGACAACCCTTTACAAACCTCGATATACTTATTTGGCAGGATCATAAGCTTTATCCTCAAGAGTATAATAATTATATCGAAAATGTACTATAAATACGTATGCGATTTTCAGATATTAATTGAAGGCATAAACAGGTAGATAATCCAAAGTTACATAGGTATTATTACTCATATTGCTACGATTTTGAAATATTACCCAAGGGAAGTTAGGTAAATTCCCTAATTTACATCCAAATTACACTGCCAAATTATTATGATTATTTCATGTTCCTTGCGAAGTTCCGTTAAATGCCATCTTATTCCTTTTATAATTCATTAATTTTCTTTACTTGTTGTTTTTGGTTGTCTTATTAAAAATTAATGCCGCCACTTTTACTTTTCATATTTATTTTTTGCTGTTTTTGGTTTTCGCGGTTACCAACAAAAATGTAAGGTAAAAAGGTATAACATTTAACAAAAAAAAAAAATTATATTGTAACTTTAAGGAACACAAATATCGAGTGGTAGAATTTCGCTTTTCCCTTCCTCAATTTTTCTGGGTTTTTCGGGTAAGGGAAAACCGGAACAAAGTAATGAAAACATAAATTACAAAGTTGGAGGAAAATGTATTTTTTTTGTGTGCTGCTACCGCTGCTCTCGGTGCAAAATGAAAGAAAATGTATCTAATTTTTTTCGAATTTATATTTTTTATTAAAAAAAGGAACTGAACTGATTTAAATTCATGTCTAGTGTAATCCTTAATTTTTTTTATTTTTTATATTTTACTTCCAAGAAAATAAAAAAAAGTTTTTTTTTTTGTTTTTATACGCCGAGTTTTCTTGTTAATATATTCAAATAGAATTTTAAGCCAGCCGCAAGCTAAACAAGTGTTAGCATATTATTTTAGTAGGCCCCATCTCAAATTGGTTGGTTTTCAATAAAATACGAGTATAGATAATAAAATGTAAATTTGGATATACAATTTTTATATCCAACTTTTCTTGTCTTACGTATAACACTAAATTGAAATGATAAAGTTCACCCTTCGTGTTCGGGATATTACTTTGGTACATATATAAGTATTCGATTGGTGGTAGTTGATTAAAGTGTTCATTAATTTGTCACAATTGATGTAGGGAATTTCAATTCTAAATTTTATTTTATTCGTGTTGTTGTTGCTATTTTGTGCGCCTCAAGGATAGAAACAGATTATAAATTGTAATTAGGAAGATTTTAGATTGAAGCCGCACAGTTGGTGGTTGTCCTATTTTGTCTTAAAAATATGTACATATTTGATGTTGTTGGTATTTATTTTAATTATAAAACTTTTTAATGACTTCCTGACTTATTTGTTGTACCGAGATTAGAAATGAATACCCTTTTTAAGGCGTAATAAAATACGGTCATGACAAATTTGTTAACACTGTGCAGGTTTTTAATAGATTACAATACACAAATTTTTTTGATTTGTTGACATTTTCTTGTAGCAAGTTAACATCGTTCGTAATTATATTTAAAAAAATTCATTGTAATGTTAAAAATTGTAACACACTCCTCAACGGACCATCACTCACGCGGTAAAATAAAACAACCAATTCATGGTATCATTATTTCATCGTCAACATGGTGAACGAACACAAAACAACAAGAAAATGTTTTTTTGTTTGTTTCTATATCTTTTTTGTTGGTTGTTATTAATTTTTAATGTTAACCGCACGATGTTATTCTTCAGAGATTTTTGAAATTTGTTGTTTTCGTGTCTTAAATATGTTGTTGAATTTAATATGTTTTGCACTTCTTGTAGCCGCCCCCTCCCCGTATACGTATACGCTTATATATTCCTTGTATATTATGTTGAAAAAGGAAACAAGGATAATTCGCACTATAATTTTTCATCTTCTAATGCGAACTTGTTGTTTTTCTTTTATTTTCTTAACTGTACTTCATTGTTACACTTTTCACATAGCAACTAAAAGTTTTGCCGTTAAAAGTTATAATAACACGCAAAATATGTTAAAATGACAAGAGAATTATAACATTAAGAATGTGATTAGTTTTTATTAAAGGTGCGTACTGTAATACAATTTTGTAATTTATTCCTACGGTCAATTAGTTCTGAGCAATGTAGAATATGTAGTTATACATAGGTTGTTTAAAAATTTTGTAAATTACGTTTAGATGTAATAAGAGTTGAGTCATAAATATTAATTAATGCCACCACTAATCGAAAATTATTCTTCAAAGTTTCGTTTGATTGTTGCTGACGTTACTGGTTAGAAAAATTGGATTACAAGTTTGTCCGAAGGCGGGAAAACTTACCAATCTAAATAGAAGCTATTTAAATCATGAATATAGAATAACAGAAACGCTAAATTGAACTTTTTTTAAATTGTGTATTGACTACTCGATGAATTCAATAAAAAATCCACGCTACATAGAAAATGTACTTGATATCCTTAGCTTAGTTAAACTACTTGGCGATTTCTTCAGAGAAACAATTAAGAAAGCTTGAAGCCGCTATGAATTGTTTGTCCTCCTTTCATCAATTGCGTAGCAATTCCTGTTGATACAAATGCAAGTATATGTTCTGTCCTCGACCTCAAATAAAACTCATCAATGTTTTATGGAGATATGGCTTACCGAGACTTCATGAACCATTAAGATAGAACAGCTTATGAGGACGAGCGAAGTTAACTCCCTTGATGATGTTTACAAAAGCATTAACTGCTGTTTGGACTAATCCTTGGGGGCTAAGGCAAACCAAAAGCTGCGCACGAAAATTCATGTTGGTCAAGAATTGAGTAGATATCGTGAAGCGTAAAACTGTATGATGTGGCTGCGTCAGTACGGTATTAGAAATCCAAGGTTCATATGCTCAAGACTCATACTCAATGGATTTACCGGAACACAATAAATGCAAATAAATCGAAATGTTTTGCGCATTTGTGGCGAGGTTCATAAAATCAACGCTTCGTTGAGACTTTCGTACAATGTCGATGAGCATAACTTGTTGCGCCCGGAACATGAATTAGAAGAATTAACGGTGAACATGCGAGCTATAATTTTGTTTCCACCTCTCTGTCGGCTCGTCCATTTACCACGATCTGTATAGAGATAAAGATGAGCTGTCGCTTCTTCTTAATTTAGTTGAAACTATGCTGATGTTTTGTAAATATTTCGACCTCCATCAAGAATCTCTTGCTGTTGTCCTACTACGAAATCAATTCGTTGATATTGATGTAAGTGAACCAGCAAGCGAATAATGACGTGAGAACAATCATACGTTGGAGTTTCTAAAGAAATTGCCACATTGTTTTAGGAGCGCTGACATACTCGTATCTGGCATCGATAAAAGTTGCAATGTCATCATGAATCATTATTTGATCACCACCAGATCCAACAATAATATTAACGCAATCATATCCTTTGTGGTTATATTTGTGGATGTATTTGACTGCCATAAATGACGTTAAAATCTTTAGATTGAATTGATATTTTAGAAGTAGCAACATTTCTTGCGAAGTCACATAACAAATGTCCAAATCCATTTAAATTTGGAACTGCATCTATTTGAAAATAAGAATTGCTTCTTACATTCTCTGTCCTTCCATCTAATGATTTGATGGTACGGTAAAGGCCCGAGTTTTATGTATCGGGTTTCCTTGCAATTCTTTGCTAAGTTGGATTATATGTCTCATAAGAAATTCCAGCATACACAATAAGACCGATTTTTTTAACTTCCTTAAATTTATCATCATTTTGAAATGCAAACAAAATGTTCCTCTGTTTTAGAATTCGATCGTATAAACAACATACATAAAACATAATTTCCCGTGAGATCACCTATCAGCAAAGTGTTAGCTGGTAAAGTACTTTACCCATGATTCTCGGATCCTTCAAATGAAAACGGTAAAATAACCAATACACCAGCTAGAAAACGGACGAAGTTTAATTAAGCTGTTAGCGTCGATTTGGAAATATGATCTAACCATCCATTGGTGTTTCAGATTACCAGCACTGACAAATGGTTTTAACTCATGTTCACAACCTGCCGTTTGTACTACTTTCAATTGGAGAAGAGAGAGGATAGCGTAATTCATGAGATCAAAACATGACTTCATGCTGCTGAAATTGATAAACTGTTGGCCTGGATAAATACGAATATCATGGTGAAATAGAGGCTCACCGTTATCATCGCCAAAGGACACGGGATTTCTTATGATATTGGAGGATTATGACGTAGTCGATCAAACTGACGGTCTTGGCGTAACACCTGTAAACGATAGGTACTGTTCAGTTTTTTTTAATGGATTTCTGTTAGTCTGTCATTATTGGCGGAGTGAGGTGAATAAATGACCATGAATTTTGAAGACAGATGGTCCGTTACCTGAAGCTTCGACTATTTTCACACACATTGAATCAAACGATACAGAGCTGTTATATAATAGTATGTTCTCACGTAAATTTTGATATAATGTACTTTCGGGGCAGAATCATAAAATACGAACGGAAAAATTACTTATTTTAAAATCTTTCCATGGACAAATAAGTAATATTGTGAAAAATTGGTTTGAATATTTTATAAGAAAACATAAAACATTTCAAGGCAAATTTTTTGCTGACCACTATTCAGTATCGTTCATTTTTGCACGGAAATCTACTATTGCAGGTCGATTCTGGTTTTCCTATAAGAAGGAAAGGAATTAGGAAAATATTTTCATGGTATTTTTGTCGCATACATTTTTTTCCTGGCATACTATGGTAAACAATTGGTGTAAATTTTTTCAAAAATAAAATTATATTGGGAATATTTTCCCTTTCAAATTTCGATAGGGAAAAAATATTTTCGGTTCGGAATCGGTAAATCGATTCCAAATTATTGCCTTAGTAGGGAAAAAATAATAGAAAACTTGCAAACAAAACTTGCAATCGAATGATATAAAAAATTGTAAAGCAAATTATATTCCGAACAGGCGAAAATTTCTACCTATTTCGAGAATAGGGCCCCTGCTAGTAGAAATTAAATTATAAAAATCTATTATGTATATAAATAATTACCTATAACTTATATTTAATTAGCCACTATAACTTTCGAGTCCGCCCCATATGCAGACGAAAGAAGAACCTTAGGATGGGTAAATAAGTCGCCGCTTATTTCGAACAGCTCTAGAAGCTTAACTATTCCTTTGCGGCGCAGCTGTTGAATATTTTCTCTGCTGGCCGTTCCTTTAAGGAACTTCTGATGCAAAATATTTAGTATTCCGCAGTCATGACGAATCATGTGAGTTTCATCGAAGAAGTTGGCTTCATGCTTAATTGTTCATGTTTCTGGAGCTCATCGATATTCATCGTGGAATTGAGTTGCTTCAAGTGAATAGTTTTGACGAACACACAAGATTGAATCTGCAAGACGACGAACTTGTGTTGCTTCTGAAGTTTCATCTTCGATTATGACGATCTGTGAGCTTGCGTTTATTGCATATGGAAGCTCAGTTATTTCGGAAATTTAAGTCTAACGACGTTTAACGATTTTGTAACCAGCTTCTTTGTTTAATCTCTTCATAGTTTCTTGGCTGACGTTTCACTTCAATCGGATTTTTCCTCCAATCTGAATTCGTCTAAATATTAAAATGGTTTGACGATACTTAAAATAGTTTTTATCTTATTATTTTATATTTTATACAAATTAAAAATTTTAACTTTCGTATTCGAATAAAGACGGCATTATGATTTGCGTATATTTAATTCATTGCAACATAATATTTCAATGTGAACTATTCTTGCTTTTATCAATTGAAAGGAAAAGACTGGAAAGGGTCAGAACTTCAATAAATTTATTGTCGGTACAAAGGCAACGCTAGCACCATTAATTTCATATGTTCTGGACCCTGTACTAAAACTAGAGCGACATCCGTCGAAAGCAACGCTGTTTCTGCATCAAGGCATGAGAACACAACCGAAGGTCATGCGCATGCTTGGAAGAGAAGGAACTCATTGTCATTTGTATTACTAGGACAAGGGCCACTCGATATGGCACATGTGAGATCAGCCGATATGCAAAATTACAATCGGAAACTATCTTGGTGTTCGGTTGTACATAGATATATCCAAATTATTAATCATGCTACACTCAGGAAAGTGAACTAATATATTTTTTTGGAAGAGGATAGCATAGCATTGGACATATAGGCGGAGTGTTTAATACAATTATTATTTTTTAACAGCAATCTGTTGAGTGTAAAGACATCAGATAAATACCAATTTTTGAACAGGAATTTCTCCAGAACGGCCTAGAAATTTTAAACGCCTTTTGTTAACTTTTTATTTGGTTTGTTCTTCTAGCTAGAGTTTTCAAGTTACTATTAGTTTTCTTAGGGTTTTTAAATTAGAAAACCAAAACGGATGCTGTTGAATACTTTGGGTATAATAAAAGGGCAGGAATTTCCAAATGCAGTTGAAATTTCATTACTCAGCAAGAAAGTCATACGATCAATGTCAATTATACCGTTAAAATGAACTACACAGTTCGTTGAAGAAAAAAATCTCCCAATCGATTAGTTTCTATTCCGAAATAGCTTGAACTTTGATTTGAAATTGAGATCAAATGAAATGCATATGATGAGCAACTGGCCTCACCTCAATTATAAGAGATATGTTTTTCTTCGTGTTTCAATTTGTACGGCCAACAACTATCTCTGACAGAGAAGGTACACAGGGATAGTAAGGCAAATGTATGGAGGCTGAAACCAGCGGCTGTTCGAAGAGTCGAGCGTAATAATTACAGCCGTAAGGTTTGAGTTTTTTTCTACAATATAAATTAATTGAAAAACGTTAAATTGCTTAATAACGAGTTCTTTAATATTTGAACATACTTAGGTAGGAGTTTATCTGTTAGTAGTGCGTTAGATTTAATGGAACAGTTTTGTAAAACCTGTAATTTCTTCGATGTGGTATTGATGAGCTGCCAACAATTATAACTACGTACAATATTTGGTAGAATAAATAATGAAGGCAGTAAATTATGGCAGTGTTGAATTAGCTTTGCAGATGAAACGACTAATCTTACATTTGACTTTTGATATGTTCGGGGATAATGTATTATTGTATAAAAATTCAATTTCTACTTTAATTGATTTTTTAGCTTACCCCTTATTTTTTAGTTTAATTAAAAATTAACCAAAAATTACCGGTCCAGTCCAAGTACGTTCCTTTGAAAAGCATCATTTGATATCACGATAATTCCTAACCTTACCGTTTACATAAAAAATCGTTGCGGATGCGAGCGTTAATCCTACCAAGTACGTCTTGCCTTTCATCTGAAATTTTTCAAGAAATTCTCTCTCGTACTTTCTCCACACTACACATTGTCATGAGATTCCCCATTCTGACTAATTAATTACAACCACTACTCTCCGGCTCCTTCGTGTCATTGCAAACTTGATGCCTTACGTAACCCCGATCAGCTCGGCATTCATTATACAAATACACCCATGCATCTCCATTTACACTAGATCAGGACACACTTCCACATTTGAAATAACTCATTCGTATTCTACAAAAATTATTCTAAACCAATGACTCCTCATTAATTATCGCTTTTGTTCACCAAATTATAAACACACAATTAAGTTGCTCGGAAGGACTTTCGGATTTACGGGACGAATCTTGAAAAATAAATTTATATGTCTTCCAAAATCACCAGTGTCCTTTGTATCTTTTCTTTTAGTAATCCACCCCTCTTTGCAATCTCTCTTTCATTTCATTGACCACGTTATTGTCCTTAGTCGACATTCGCACAGTTTCTCGCAAGGTAATCCATTCTTTCTTATATTTAACAGATGAATCAGATTCAGACCACAAAGTGTGTATTTGTGTTGAATTTATCGCCCCAATACCATTATGACATAGCAATTATTTCCTGTTTTAACCACATTTAATCGTCTCTTGTAGTTATCTGATAATTTTTCCATATGCACTTTAAAATTCAATTGCTTGTAAATCCAGAATCCTAAATATCTAGTCAGATTAACACACTCAATTCTCTCATTGAACAGTTGTACATCAACCATTCATACATTCGAAAAATCCATTCATTCCTGAGGGCGTCTCAAGGCCTCCTCGAAGGTCTTCTTTTTGCTCATCAGAACAAAGCCATTTGCAAATATCTTTGTACGAGAAGTTAAACCTATAAATCGAGCCCGTGTACAGCTTGAAGAAAGTTAATGAGATTTTAAATCGGCGGGAGAGAGACAGGGACATGGTCACTGCCCCCTCTAATCTACACCCTTTTCCACACAACACTATCTTCCTCTCATTCATAAGCTCATATACCCATTAGCTGATTTGCCAAAGAGACCTCAGGCCCATAAGAACCTGATGAAATTTCCTTGGAACCACGTAATCATATGTCCTTTCAATATCCAAGAATACCGTCCAAGCATGATTCTTTTCCTTTGGTACTTCCCACATACTCTCATCCAAAAATTTATCTACTCGTACTTTCATTATACCATTCACGGCTCTAACAAAAGCAATCAATAAACATATTTTCCAGATATGAGCATCATTAAGACCAATCATTTCAATCTATTTCCAGCCATGACACTTTAAACGGTCAATTTTTAGACATTTTCAAATTATGTGTGTGCGACATATTCAATCGAGTTTTTCCGGACTCCCAACATGAAAATTGATCTGAAATTTTGTTCACGTCTGAACATCACTATGGCCTTTCATTTGTATTTATTTCCAGCCATGACACTTTAAACGGTCAATTTTTAGAAAATTGCAAATTTTGTGTTTGCGATATATTCAATCGAGTTTTGCCGGACTCCCAACATGAAAATTGGCAAGGTAATTTTTTCCGGGTGTGAGCATCACTAAGACCTAGCATTTAATACTATTTCCAGCCATGCCACTTTAAACGGTCAATTTTTAGAAATATTAAAATTTTGTGTGGGCGATATATTCAATCGAGTTTTCCCGGACTCCCAACATGAAAATTGAAATGAAATTTTTCCCACGAATGACCATCACAAAGACCTTTCGTTTAAATTTGTTTCCAGCAATGACACTTTAAACGGTCAATTTTGAGAAATTTTCAAATTTTGTTTGAATGTATCTTCAATCGAGTTTTCCCCGACTTCCAACATGAAAATTGACCTGAATTTTTCCCACGAATGAGCATCACAAACACCTTTTGTTTGAATTTATTTCCAGCCATGACACTTTAAACGGTCAATTTTTAGAAAATTTCAAATTTTATGTGTGCGATATATTCAATCGAGTTTACCTGGAGTTCCAACATGAAAATTGACCTGAAATCTTTTCCACATGTGAGCATCATGAAGACCTATCATTTGAATCTATTTCCAGACATGACACTTTAAACGGTCAATTTTTAGAAATTTTAAAATTTTGTGTTTGTGATATATTCAATCGACTTTTCCCGGACTCCCAACATGAAAATTGAGCTGAAATTTTTTCAACATGCGAGCATTATTAAAACCTTTCAATGGTTGACCTTTAAATGGTAAATTTTGAGAAATTTTTAAATTTTGTGTGTGCGTTACGTTCAATCGAGTTTTCCCCGACTCCCAATGTGAAAATTGACCTCAATGATTTTCCAGATATGAGCATCATTAAGACTTATCAGTTGAATCTATTTTCAGCTATGACACTTTAAACGGCCAATTTTTAGAAATTTTAAAAGTTTGTGTGTGCGATATATTCAATCGAGTTTTGCCGAACTCCTAACATGAAAATTGACCTGATTTTTTCCCACGTATGAACATCACTATGGCCTTTTATTTGAATTTATTTCCAGCCATGACACTTTAAACGGTCAGTTTTTAGAAATTATTAAATTTTGTGTGTGCGATATATTCAATCGACTTTTCCCGCACTCCCAACATGAAAATTGACCTGAAATTTTTGAGGTTTTGCTTCATATATTTCTTTGAGTTGTCTCACTAGTAAAATAGTTTTATATTAGAGTTTTAATGCATTTAGTGCAACGAACTAAACATATTGGATTTAAGAAGAAATTACTGTTTAAAACCAAATGTATTTATCTGATTTAATGATATTTTTAGGCTGCCTGTGTATACGAATCTGCCTTACCGACTTTTACTAGCGGATAATCCGTATTGTTTTTAATCTGTCAACATTTTACGGCTGAAAAAATTTAGTTGTTACGTCCGAATCTGTTGGTACAGCCGAATCTGCATTATCGACATTTTCCGACTAGAGCGACTCGGCTAACTTTAACAGTATCTTAATATAGCAGATCCCTTGAGAACACTACTATTTTGGTGCTATTCTTGTACAGGTGCTAACTGACCCAGTTGTTTGCTGTTAGTAAGACATTAGGTTATTTGCAAGAATTAATCGGTCATAATCATAACCAGTGCCTTTTGGATTACAAATGGCGACAGATTCGACAAATTTGAAATTTTCATCGCCGTGCATCATTACAAAACATTTCTAGTTTGCACTTACGAATTGGTTTTAATTTTCTTTAAATCTCAACACTTCTCATTTTGCCCGCAGTAACAAATAGGGCCGTAGTTATTTATCTGCCACAATCCGTTTCACCACAATTTTGATTTTACGTGCATCAAATAAAAACAAATCCGATAGTTATAAAGATAATACGATAAGAATAGATAATATGATAAGAACGTCAAAATTTGGGTGACCGTAAAGGAACTGCACAAAAATAAAATGGTAAGACTTCCTGTTCTCGTCATTCCAGTATGCTTCGTTCAGCAGCTTGCGAACAAATCGCTTTGAATCCGAAGGACAATACTTGATTTCTGTATCCTATGGGGATAGGCGATAATTTAATTACGATCTAAAACATTATACAAAATACGTTTTGATGGCAACGAATACATATAGGGCTCCTATTTATTAAATCAAGGACAATAAATACTCATTTCAAAATTTTGAAATAGTAATAGTAATAACATAAATAATTAATAATTGGTTCGGGTTATTAATATTTTGTGTAGTTATTTATTTATGCCCCATATAAATTTCGTATTAAAGGTTTTCAATTTTAATAAAAACAATTTAATAAATAAACAATGTAAAATATTATTATATTTTTTACAATAACAAAAAATTTGCATAAACAAATAAATAAACGTGGCCTGGTATCACATACAGTTTGCACCCTGTTACTCCCAATTATACAGTGTGTGGTTCAATATTTTATTTGCGGGTGCGAGGATTTTGCCATACACGTTGTAATAATCATAATAATTATTATTAATTTATAATTACATTGTTGTTATATTTACAAATATGAAAATTGTAATTAAATAAATTATATTCGTTGATTTTATTAATTTAATTTTTGCGAGGGTACGTACATTTTATATATTTTTAATTGTTTTTTTTTTAATTATTAGTTTTTATTATAATTAAATTTACAGATATATTTAACGTAAATCGGATTCACATGAAATAAATAAATAAAAATTTTATTGTTCATACTCGTAAATTTTATCGAATTATGGTCCTTGTACGAGAATAAATATTAAATATAGAATTTTAGGCGACTTTTTTGATCATCGATATGCTGATTTATGTATAGATGGAGATAGGTCGTGTACCATTATAAACTTTTCACTATTTAAAATAATAGAGGGGTGAAATGTTGTGCTGTTACCACGAATGTACACATAGTTCTCGAATACACCACTCATGATTTCTTAAGTGAAAAATTAAATTTACCGGACTTCTGGTAAAACTGACTTATAGTTATAATCAAAAAATATTATATTTTCTTAAATTTCAGAAAAGTTACAAGATTAACCCTTGTTGAAAATTTATTCTTTAAATTTATATTTTTATCCCTGCCCAGTATTTTTAAACCAAGCAATGAGTATTACAAATACGAAATGTAATACCCGAGGGGGTACAGCAGCAGAGATTTTGCCAAATCCACATCTCTTGAGGCAGGCACGAAACTCCAAATTATAAGATCACTAAGATCGTCAACTGGACATATCAGAAATAAAGGAATTTACAACTAAATTGAAAGAAGAATCTATGATTTTATAGAGAATGAAAAACTTAAAAAACAGTCACGTGGAACATTTGAGACGACACCTAATTCTGCAATCGACGATGACATTAATCCATTCAATACGGAAGACGAAGAATTAGAAAGAGAAACAAATTTGGTGTAGAACCGAAATAAAAGACCAAGTTAGAAAAAGGAAAGCGCAACACTCACCAGAGATGGCAGAAACTTCAACGTCAAAAGAGGTGGCACAAACTTTACCATCAACATCAAAAGAGGTTTCTAGAAACCACTTAATCATCAAGAAAAAAATAGCTCTAGAATAACAACCAGCTAAACCAAAGGAGAAATCACCTCAGCCAATAAATGTCTTCGGCATATCAAATGTCTCCACTATACAATCGACTATGAAATCGGTTACGGTAGCCGAGTGGAAACTCGAATCTCTAAATAATGGCGGCTAGAAAATTAATGTTGCAAAATATAAAGCTTGTAAAGGGTGATTTTTTTGTGGTTAGGATTTTCATGCATTAGTATTTGACAGATCACGCGGGATTTCAGACAAGGTGTCAAAGAGAAAGATGCTCAGTATGCTTTGACATTTCATAATGAATAGACTTACTAACGAGCAACGCTTGCAAATAATTGAATTATATTACAAAAATCAGTGTTCGGTTCGAAAAGTGTTTCGCGATTTACGTCCGATTTATGGTCTACATAATCGACCAAGTGAGCAAACAATTAATGCGATTCTGACCAAGTTTCGCACTCAGTTTACTTTATTGGACATTAAACCAACCACACGAATGCGTACAGTGCGTACAGAAGAGAATATTGCGTCTGTTTCTGAGAGTGTTGCTGAAGACCGTGAAATGTCGATTCGTCGCCGTTCGCAGCAATTGGGTTTGTGTTATTCGACGACATGGAAGATTTTACGCAAAGATCTTGGTGTAAAACCGTATAAAATACAGCTCCTGCAAGAACTGAAGCCGAACGATCTGCCACAACGTCGAATTTTCAGTGAATGGGCCCTAGAAAAGTTGGCAGAAAATCCGCTTTTTTATCGACAAATTTTGTTCAGCGATGAGGCTCATTTCTGGTTGAATGGCTACGTAAATAAGCAAAATTGCCGCATTTGGAGTGAAGAGCAACCAGAAGCCGTTCAAGAACTGCCCATGCATCCCGAAAAATGCACTGTTTGGTGTGGTTTGTACGCTGGTGGAATCATTGGACCGTATTTTTTCAAAGATGCTGTTGGACGCAACGTTACGGTGAATGGCGATCGCTATCGTTCGATGCTAACAAACTTTTTGTTGCCAAAAATGGAAGAACTGAACTTAGTTGACATGTGGTTTCAACAAGATGGCGCTACATGCCACACAGCTCGCGATTCTATGGCCATTTTGAGGGAAAACTTCGGAGAACAATTCATCTCAAGAAATGGCCCGGTAAGTTGGGCACCAAGATCATGCGATTTGACGCCTTTAGACTATTTTTTGTGGGGCTACGTCAAGTCTAAAGTCTACAGAAATAAGCCAGCAACTATTCCAGTTTTGGAAGACAACATTTCCGAAGAAATTCGGGCTATTCCGGCCGAAATGCTCGAAAAAGTTGCCCAAAATTGGACTTTCCGAATGGACCACCTAAGACGCAGCCGCGGTCAACATTTAAATGAAATTATCTTCAAAAAGTAAATGTCATGGACCAATCTAACGTTTCAAATAAAGAACCGATGAGATTTTGCAAATTTTATGCGTTTTTTTTTAAAAAAAAGTTCTCAAGCTCTTAAAAAATCACCCGTTAGAACTTTGGCTACGAGGGGCATCAATGATTTACGTATGAGGAACCTTTACCCAACCTGAACAAAAGAGGAAATTATTGAAGAATTCAACCAAAAGGGACATCAAATACTCGTAGAAACTGAAAATAGAAACTGTTATGAAAAATCATAAATTCGTTGGTTTCCAGTGCTTTATTTCACAATGAAACAAAGTCAATTGATTTTTTTATAATATGAAAAGAGTTAACATTCTTTTTACATTATTTAACGCATTTGATTGTTTTTGGATACACGTTTAAGAAAAATAGAGGAAATCTCTATTTCACTTGAAGGTATATCTCGGTCTGGACCGAGACAGCCGCAACATCGAACATCGTGTTTCGATTCAGGTTAATTTTCACAGAAAAACTTTTTTAAGCCCGCTTCTTTCAAATGCATAAGAAAACGCAAAAGGTTCACAGTTTTTGATCACATTTTCTTCTCGGAAAATATTTTTATTGGCTTGAAGTATCGACCTTATCATGCAGCGTGACTGTTTTATAAAGCTGCATTAAAGAAATTTTATTTCGAAAGCCACTTTTTTTCTATACCAGCCTAAATGAATGAGAATTTATTATGGTTAATACTCCTAACTAATGTCATCGTGGGATGTAACAAAGGTGTAAATCTAGAAGTTATTATTTGTAAAGAATGGGAAGGTTAAACGAATATTGAGTTTTATTTCCAATTCAAAAGTTAAAATCCATAATTATTACCTACTCACCGGTGTGAAGTACTTAACGTTAATAAAAAGTGTGGCTACACTTTTTAAGTGTAGATACAAAAAGTGTAGATACACTAATTAGCAAAAAAAACACCTTTTGATAATTTTTGAATTCGAAATACGAGGTTTAATTAAAATTATTACAACCTCCACTTGAGATGGCGTCTGGAGTTTGTAAATAAAAATTTAAGACAATTTGCTTGATGTGATTGGCGATACGAACCTACAAGTGGAAACGTCTTTGGTCAAATTTAGCTAATTCTTCTTTTCATTCAAAAAATCTTCGGAATAATGAGTGCCGAGTGTGGAATTATGTGTAGTGCCATATCGCCAATCACAACATGCAAATTGTCTTGAAATGTTTTGTATAAGTTTCAGACACCAAATCAATTTGAGACTACTAAATTCCACACTCGGCACTCATTGTCCCGAAGATTTTCTGAATTAAAAAGACTTTAAAATTATTTTTTTGTAAGGAAGGTATATAAACTGATTATTGTAGTAGTGTGATTCTCAATAATTTTTGTTTATTTTTAATAATTTAGTTTATTTACTAAACCACGTATTTCGAATTCCAAACTTTTTTCTTTTGCAGCTACACGTTTTGATAATTTGTGTATTTACACTTTTTGAGTCTACACTTTTCGTTAAATGTGTAGGTACACTTTTTATTAACGTTAGGTACTTCATACCGGTTACCTACTCTTTGTCGGCTGATTTTATAAACAAAAAGAACGAAACTTAACTCTGAAGAAATAGCATGCTGCTCTTAGAGATTATTTTAAAGTGAAAACAAACATGAAATTAATACGAGTATTAGAAGAATCGCATTCCCGCAAAAATAAGCCTCTTTCGGGGGACATTAAACAGAAGTAGAAAACTATAAATTCTTGAAGCTAGAAACGGGTCGATTGATGTCGATTGAAGTGTACGGTAAAGGATTAGACAGGCACACCAAACACTCATTTTACCTTTAATAAAACCGAGTACTGAGACAGGATCATTAGTTGTAATAGACTCGACACGGTTACAATGTAACGAAACTAAACTGTGCGTTATATAAGATAATGGACAGTTAAGCATCTGTTATTAGATAACTTAGACTTAATTACACGTTGTTGAGTGTTAAATTTTTTTGGTTTTTCGTAATTTTCCACATAATTTAAATTAGAGATTCAATGAATTCTCGCCGGGATAATCAAATTATCAATATATTGTAAGTGATAAAATTTAAAAAAAAAAATTTCCCATTGAAACATTTTGTTTAACAAGGTAAAACTAAAAGTATTTAGGTGAAATTTCAACAAACGAACAAACACGTTTTTAACGATGGGCACGGGTTGTTAATTTAACAGTTTTAATTGTCACAATGAATTAATTAATTTGTTAAAACACAATAACGTTCGTAAATAGCTTAAATTAAAGTAATATTTATAGTTACACACGTATTACAATTGTTCTGTCTCTTTGTAATTTATTTTACACACAAAAATTTTCTTCCACACGTTAATAACACGATCCCCACGCGCATTCGCCTTTTATTATTATCACAGGGATTCTTTATCTGTCAGGGTATAGAACAAAATATAAAATATTTCTTTGTTATCACAACTAATCACTCACTTAACCAATTACAACTCGAATAAATTAAAATACCGACTGCCCCTTTTTCATATTTCGGACCGCTATTTATTTAATTTTCAGAAAGAGGGGAACAAACTTGAATAATGGTAGGTCAACAATTTTTCGTCGAAATAAAATACCCAAGATTGAAATACAGGGAAATTTATTTTACAGGGCTGGGAATAAGAGTGCGTCGACAACCGCCGTTTCAAACATGGGGACAACTCACACCCGAGAAAAGTCTCATAAGCCGGGCAAATTAGCTTTTATCATTGAATATTTACGTGCGGATATCTTTTAAATGATAAGTTCCCAGAATTTTTCCATCTAAATTTTTAAGTACATACGCCACATTCCCAACTTTACTCTCTACAATGGCTGGAAGGAATTTAGCCGAAAATTTATTGGCGGCCTCACTTTCAGAGAAACAACGTACAAAGACGTGTTGTCCAGGGTGAATAGTACGATTCCTGCTCCGCAGATTCTAATGCCGTGCGACTTTTAGGTTATGGATAACCTTGTCTCGAATTAAATTTAATCGATCATGCTTAGAGATAATTTGAACTTCATTCGAATTTTCATCAAACAGTAACTTTCGTAACCCATAGTCTGTACCATGCAGAGACATATGTTGCCCGAAAACGAGGTAGTGCGGAGAGCAACGTATTACATTGCGGATAGCGGCTGCCACCTCTTGTAGATGTGTATCCCATTCATTGTGTTCCTGGTTATTAAGATAAGAGCGAACAGCTGGCAATAATGTTCGGTTTATACGCTCTGAAGCGTTAGCTGTTACTCGAATTGTTTTCCGTTATCCGAGGTTATGACCTCCGGGACTGAACAGATTAGAAACAACTCGTGTTCAAGGAAGGAACAGAATAAAGAAGCCGTGGCCTCTCGTAAAGGTTTGACCAGAACACTTTTCGAGTAATGATCGAGAATGATCACAATATAACAATTCCCACATTTTGGCCGAGAATACGGCCCTAAAAAATCGATGAACAATTTTTGAAAGAGTCTAGAAGATTCGACTCTTTCTCCCATATTTGGTCTAGTAGCGAAATTCACAGATTTATTCATCTTGCATTTACTACAATTTGAAATAAAATTCTTCACATCCACAGTCATTCTGGGCCAGTAAAACTGCCTTTGTAACCTTTCGATTGTTTTAGCCCATACCCATCAAAGGCGGAATTAACGGTAAAGGCACAATCAATTTCCATTTAGTGAGGTCTGTATCAACGTATTTCGGACCGTATGAAGGACAGATAAGAAGCTTTCCGTCGCGAACAATTAAGTTTTGATCGCAGTTGTTGGACTGTTCAACTTGATTTAACTGTTTCATATAATCTTCTTCCAAGAATGGCGAAGAATTAAGATCAATGTGAAGAATTGGTACTTCGGCATCCGGATGATTTCCCGAGGTACGAGCAGTAACGGTTTCGAAAACGCGCTTGATATTGTATCAGGGACTACATTTAAAGATTCCTTTCTGTATCCTATTTGGAAGTCGAAAGTTTGCAGTTGGAGACTCCATCGAGATAAACGTACTGAGAGATCCTTTTGGGACATTAGCCAGCGAAAGGATGCCCTTCTACATACGGGCGGAACTTCTTCACGCTAAGTACCACGGCGTAGCACTCTAATTCGGTTACCGAATAATTTTTTTGTGCCGAGTTGAGTTTATGAGAAATGTAATCTATAAGATGTTCAGAACCGTCAGAATCTAGTTGATAGAGTACACTCCTACGCCGTTGTTACTGGCGTTACACTGTATGTAGAAGGGCTGTTCGTAATCAGGATTTGCCAACACCGGAGCGGAAGATAGAGTAAGTTTTAATGATTCAAAAGCAGTTTCTGCGGCGGAAGACCATTTTTGTGTTACCAGTAAGATCTGAATGAAAAGCGGCTAATGAAGCAAAATTGTTTATGAAGCGTCTATACCATCCGCACATCCCAAGAAAACGACAGATTTGTTTTGGTGTTTTGGGCAGCGGGAAGTTCAAAATTGCCTTACATTTCTCAGGGTTTGTGCAGAGGCACCCATTTCCCACTATGTACCCTCTACATTTTACTTCTGTCAAAAGAAACTGACTTTTGTCAAGATTAATTGTTAGTCCAGCTATTTTTAATAGGCGGAAAACCTCTTCGAGTAGCAGAAAATTGAGGCGTCTTTGAGGTAAATGGTCGAAATATATCGAGTTTGATCCAAACGACTCAATAATCTAGAGATAAGGGAAAGCGGGTAGGCATCCTTGACGATCACCTTATTCAACTCCCGGGCATCCAAACCGTGCTTTGCCATTCGATTTACGAACTAATGTGATTCGTGAACACCATGAGCTTTGGCTCTCTTCGATAACGTTAATAGATAGCATTCTGTCCAGTTCAGCATACATCAACTGTTGTATTGCGGGAGATAAGGAGTAGTATATACCTTTGTATGACCGGTTTGGATGAACCAACGTCGATAATGTGTGAGCAAGGTAGTTTTGTGGAGATCTAATTTGGCACTTGATGGAAAGTTTCCACGATAGACTGTAGTTTAGCTGGTATCTCTCGCACAAAATGTGAAATTTTGGAACCGCCTGGGGGTCATTAAGATTCTCCGTTATTAAAATCGAGGACAGTTTTGGAGTAATACCAAAAAGGTTCCAGAAATCAATACCAAGGTAGAGCTGCTGTTCGAGGAACGGTACAATATATATTCTCATATAATGCGTTATACCCTTAAAGTTGAGGGAAGTGTTGACAAAGCCAAACACACATTCGGAATGCCCATTAGCAGTATGAACATACGATGAGAAATGGTGAAAGATGGGCGTAGATTTTGTTAAGAAAATTTCAGATCCTTTGCCAAGTACACTTACAATTGCTCCACTGTCCAACAAGCCTTTATAAGGTACATTGCTTATTTCCACGAGGGCATAAGGTCTCATATCGCCAGCTTCAGCCGAAATAATCGAAGAGACAATCAGAGCCCTGCTGTTTTTCGGTGTTCGCAATATGATTTTAATCTGATTCCCCTATTGGCAGTGTGCAAACGCCGTGGTACTGGAGCTGTCTGATTGGGCTCCGAAGAGTTGGTAGGCTCTTTCATGATGTTTGTCGTAGGATAATTGAGGGATATCGTGCATTTAGACAACCGATTCATTGAGCAATTATTATTGTGGTTTGTCACATAAGAGTTAGAAGAAGGTGGTAACTTCAATATTTCTACCGATGACGTAGGTTGCAAATAGGTATGATAGGAATTGGAAATAAAATTCGATTTGGTGTTTGAAAACTTATCGAATTTTACTTTGATAATTGTTTTCGGATTAGCTCCGGATCGGTATTGCTGGCAGCATCTTCTCTCATAATTCTGGGTGGCACTGTGGTTGGAGGCCCCTGGTTCCCAGTCTTCCAGTGGCCTCTCGAGAAATTTTCCGCACACCGTGTGCATCGGGGAGCAATCGATCCTTTTAATCTCGTCGCAATTGTTGATTTTCTACCAGCGAATATGGTTTAAGCAAGGTAGGATTTTGGATAGCAGATACTGAATATGATAGAGGAGTGCTAGGTTCTTGAAAGTCAATATCTGTAAACTGCATTACCAATGCAGATTGCGAGGGACCGTCGTCAGACATCAGTTCTAGTTCGTTTATGGCTCGTTTGTACATTGGTACCGTTGGTATCGACTGAACACCTACGTAGTCGATAGTTAGTACTCAATGACAGCACAGTTCTATAACTACTATAACCACTCTACTGCATTTCTGTGTTTCCTTAAAAAAATATTTATGTTTAATATTAAATAATATTTTTGATAAATAAGATTTAATGTCAAACTTGCTGAAGAAGCTTTTTTTAGCCCATTTTATGTCAAATATGACATCAATGTAATAAAGACTTAAACCGTCGTTCCGTCGGTCTTATTGACAATGACAGGCAATTTAAAATCAAATAGTTCTCGCGATGCAAAAATGCACAAGCGCAATCTGCATGAAGGTAAGCAGAAGTGGCATTTATTAAAAAAGAGCAGTTTAATCAGTGTTAATGTATTTGTTATTTGTAGTTCTCAAACTCAGCTAATTTCACAGACCGAACCATCAACTTCATATGCCGATGTTAATTTATCAGATTATTCTGAACCGTTTTCAGAGCCAGCGTGTTTTACGGACTGTTACCCATAAACCGAAACAATATGTGGCATTGATAGACAAATGCAAACGGAAGAGAGTATTCCAACTATGTCGGAGGTCGAGGCATTGACAAAATATGCTACAAAAAAGGAAAAATAATTGATTCAATGAACAATATATTTACCAAAGGGCAAATGCTTAAACTCGAGTGCCCAGAAAAACGAATCGGACGATTCATAGACGATATTTCCAACGCCATTTCAATACATGTAGCAGGGCCAAGAGCATACCGCTTGCTTCTTAAAAAACAATATCCATTACCGGCAGTCATAACACTTAAGAAATGGTGTGCAAAAATAAAAGTGCATCCAGGCATATTACGGTGCGTCTTAAATATTGACATGAAAATTATTGAAATTATGCATTCTCTCATTTGATGAAGATAAAGGAGAAGATTGTGTATGGGACCCATGGAAACAACCAGTTTATTACGAGTTCGACCAAAAAATTACCAACCAGATCCTATTTAATATTAAGATTCAAACTTGTGGTTTTCACGTCGTGGGAATCGTGTGTGATTTGGGGGATCAAAACAGGGACTAATTCGCGAATTGAATATAACGATCGATACATCTTAATTTCCAAATCCGGATGATCAGGCCAAAAACATATATGTTGTCGCGGATGTGCCACACTTAATTAAGCTGGTCCGAAATAATTTTACTGATAATGGTTTTACGATTGACGGGAAAATAATCGATAAAAACATTAAACACGAATTATTAGAAAAGACCAACGATAAGTCTGATTTGAGTGTAGCGTATAAAATATTGGTAGCCAATTTAGCAGTGAAAGGAGCAGAGTGATAAAAAGTGAAGTTGGCGACGAAACTGTTTTCTCACACAGTTTCCAACACAATTTTCCGTGCTGGCAGTATTGGAAAACTTAAGTTAGAAAACTGGCTGGAATGTTCCGAGTTTTTTAAATTGGTAAGCATAAGAAGTCTTCGAAAAAATGAGCGAAATTATGTCCACTATGTTCATGCACATGCAAAAACCAATTAAGCATGCTGCCATTCCAAAAAGGTTAGGCACCCTGAATTGTTATAATAAGTTTTTGGTGATGACCAAAATTCATTGAAAATGTTGTATGATGAATCGCAGTTTGCTATCTCAAACATATTAACATAGAGCCTAAACGAAGATGTTCTGGAAAACTTATTTGGTGTTATTCGGGCGAAAGGTGGGCTCCATGACCATCCCGACCGTTATGCATAGACCCGAATTTATGCCTAGATTGCGGTCCTACATACTTGGAAGGAATGAGGGGCGCATATCGTTAGGTGGCAACATTTCGGTCGACGATACACCGGATTTGGATGTCGTAGGGAACTTAAGCGGAGATTTACTGACCACATTGACGTCGGATTTAAATGTAGTAGAAAAGCCCGTCAATTAATTAGAATTACTCAAATATGACGGTTTGAAAGATTTAGTGGTTGAAAGTTCAGTGATGAACTCATCCCGGGATTCGTCTTTTAGCTGAACAAATCAGTTGACAGAAAGTGGTCTTCAGGAACCTACGCAGGAATTGATGGCGAAAATGGAAAAATTAGAATTCATTTTCAAACAGTTCAACGGAGATGGAATTGTTTATCATCAAAATTATGTTCAACAATTAGTAAATTTATCGGAAGACATCATTTGTCAAAAAAAGTAATGGCAGTTTTTTCCGCTTCCGGATGCATTTTCGAATAAAAGGCCTTAATATTGACTTAGAAAGTAACAAAAAAAAAGTAAGTCAAATAAAACTATTTCTTAATTAATTAATTAATTTAATTATTCATTTATAAAAGCTATTTTTATTTAAATTCAAACACAATATTTTATTGTAATATAAAATCGAAAATAAGGCACACATGTCATCCATATTGTAATTTGTTGTTGGTGTAATTTTTTGACAGATGCGCAATATATTACCAGTATTATGTGTAATGGGAATACAACCTATTCAAAAATTCGTTCATAATCAGGCAAGGCTTACTTGATTAATTTGCTTATATTATCGTAAGGTGGGATAATTTATCGTTGAAAAGAACGAAAGATTAATGAAGTTCGCCCTCACATTGGGGAAGGATCAAGGATTGCCACAAAATATTTTATGCGACGAATGTGTCGAACAGCATGCCGATTTTAAATTGGTTTAATGAAAACACTTGTAAATTTCCTTAGAGCGACAATATTTATCTATTATTGGAATATCGATTTCGAAATTAATTTCCTCTCCAGTTCCTTTTTACAACTAATGATTGTTCTTTACAGATTCGAGTCACGCGGCGGTCAGGTCACTAGAGGTGGTTCGTCTGAAATCACGGGTATCGCTGGATTGCCGATCATCTTTTAATGAGATGAGCGAGTATTTCAGAATCCAGATATGCTGGGTCCCTGCTGGCCACTCGGACACGGGAAACTATAGAGCAGATCAACTAGCTAGGTACGGTACGACTCTCCAGATGCAGCTGGAAAGGGCAGGTCTGGGAAGACCTATAGCAGCGCTCAAGTTGGCGCGCAGTAAAAAGGCAATCGCCTCGACAAATGAGAGGTGGACCAACACTCTCACGTGCAGAGTAGCAAAACAGGTTTGGGCAAAACTGGACTTGCGGCATTCCAAGGCACTAGTATCCCTGGGAAAACGAGAGGTAGATTGGTCGTAAGGATACTGACAAGACACTGCCTTTTTGGGGAACATGCGAGAAGGCTGGGTCTACAGACAAATGACTTTTGTAGAAGTTGTATGGACGAAGAACAGGAAGAGACTTTAGATCACTTCCAATGCTCGTGTCCGGCACTATCAGACAGAAGGCATAAGTACTTAGGTGTGTACGGTATGGAGGGCCTTTTGGAACTCGTGGACTCGGGGGTGCGAGATACTTTATGCTACATAAGTAGCTCTGGATGGTTTGAACGGGAGTAAAGGGGAGATAGAATCCTGTGGTAACACAATGAGCCACTATTGGCCTAAGTGTGCGATAGCGGAAACTCGAACCTAACCAGCTATCCAGAATTCAATGATGGAAGGTTGCAAACCTTAAACAATAAATCTGATAGGTTCGTTGACGTCCAGCCTTGCTTCGACATTGAATCCACTGTTTATACCACGGGCAGAAGGTGTTTTATTGAATGCGGAACCTTTTGTGTGTTGACGCGTATCATATTTTGGGAAACACTGATTTAAACAATTATTCGATTATTACATCGAACGTATTCAACACTATCTGATATGTCAATGCACTGTTTTCATGGGTATTGGGTACCAAATCAGTAAATTATTATTGTTAAGCCACCGATTTAGCATACAAAAACTCGAATCTGTAGAAAATAATTCAAAATCAATATGATTGTCAAAATATCTAGAATTTTTTTTTATCATGTTTCAATCACGTCAGACACAATAATACCACAAAATCGGTTTAACTTTCAATTAGATATTTTCAATTTGTGTTTTTTTTTAAAAATATTTTCAGCATTTCCAAATAACATGAACTTTATATAAATGAGATAATAACACCAAAAACATGATGTACTGAACTCACACACATCAAACTGATATGAATCGTTGGAAATGTTTTTCAATTTTGATTTCATTCGTCGAATATATTAATGAATATACAAGCTATGTAGACGCGATTACTGCACGCGAAATTTCTTTGACTTTTAACCTTAACGGAGAATATTGAAAATTATTTCCACATTCATTCCACTGAACTCATCTAAATGTCACGTTCAATTGAAAATTACCAATAACGATTGAAAAAAATTATTTATAGGAATGGTACGTGAATAATGTACACAAAATCAAACAGAGAACAATAATATAATATGCCACCCTCACCCTATATATTTATATTTATATCCCGAAAAAAAAGGATAATTTAATTATTATTAGGACCAAAGTTTAATCTGGGAATGGTCATATAATTCAGCAAAAAATAAAATAAATATAAAAATGAAATAAAATTATTTAATGAAAATAAATGGTCAAAGGTTTTCCCAGCTTTCCTTTTTTGTTATACTATTCTCCATTTAATCGTCGAAATGAATATGGTTTTAACCTGGGAACGGAAAAAAAAGTTTTTCCCCCATTTACCGATTTTTTTAAAATATTTTTTAAAGTTTCTTTTTTGTTTCTAACTGAATCAATTTCGAGTGTATACAGTCGATTGCGAAATTTTAAAGCTTTGTCTCGCACAAGACAGGTATAATACGTAAAGCTTTTAATCGCAAGTTACGTTATCTACTGTACACTTTTCATGTAAATTTTTATGTTTTTTTGGTGCAGAAATAAAAAAAAAATTAAAACTAAAAAATTTAAATTTCATACTCAATTTTGCTTTTAATGAAAACTCATTGTAATTTTTGGAACACACTCCGCGCTCACATACATATAAAGAATGTGCCTTAAAATAGACGATAGTTAAAATAAATGGTGTAACGAAGGCGGACGCAAGAAATAGCTTTATGATTTAACGTACTCCTGAAGCACATGATGTTATCGAAACCAATCAAATAATTTAAAGTTAATTTACGGTGTTACGATATTACCTTGCAGTTGATATGCCGCTATCGATGACTAAATTTGTTTTTATTCTATCCTGTGTAGATAAAATTTTGAAGTACATAAGTGAATACGTTTTTAGATTATTTTTATATGAGAAGTTCATGTTCGAAATTTTAAAGTCACGAAAGAATGAGTAGGAATGCTTTGTTCTAAAAACTTCATCGTCTTAATGAGTGTACAATAAATGCTGACGTGACTTGAATAAGATGGTAGACTGAGATGTCTTTAATTGTTACATTAAACATAATCTGTCATAACTGTAAACGGAACCGATTTCCATAATCTAAAAATAACTTGATATTGTTGCTCCATCGGTGGATTCCCACTCCAAAGCAGTTGACAATTTTTAGAAATAATAAAATTCGCATCGCTCTCGTTTACCTTGTCAACAGCCGCTATACTATATGTGGCTGTTTAAACATTTTAACTTGCTAAAAATCATTAACTAGCGAGTAAATTACCTGTGTAAACAGATCTAGCCACACAAGGACTTTCTCTTCCCCAACAATTGTGGGATAAAAAAATTACAAACGAATATAAGAGGATTAATAAAACCGATACCAACGACGCTCAACAAAGACCAAAGCAACCAGGGACGAGTAACTCGTACCATCGAAATCAAGCTCATCTAAGGTAAGACGGTTGAGAAATTTCAAAGAACGTATGCTGGAGACCGTTAAAATCTATATTCAATTTCTCTCTCTCTCTCTCTCTCTCTCTCTCTCCCTCTCTCTCTAGCTTTCATATCCTTTGATATTATTTTGATTCTCGGTGAGGAAACACGCTATTGTGATGTCTATGTATGTTATAATTTAAGATTATGTATGTGTCCTTCCGCTTTGTTTACGGAGAGAGCTTCAATTTGTGGAATAGCTATGGTAAGTATATGGTTATACAATATCCCAACTTCCTCGGTACATCGCACACTACTTCCGGTTTTGACTATTATACAGAGATCTTGTTCGACGTCATCGCGCCAGCGCAGTCTTGGTATTCCCCTACGATGTACGCCGACTGGTTGTTGATGGAACACTTTTCGTGTCATTCGTTCTGATAAGGACTTTTCAACGTGGCCCAGCCATCTAACTCGGCAGGATTTAATGAATCCTTTAAATTAATCCAGTATCCAAGATGATGCTTAACTTCGTAATTCATTATAATCTGGAACTCGTTGTTCGCAACATTAGCGGGACCATAAATAGATCGAACCAACTCACAAATCCGAAACTTTGCAAAGGTCTTATTAGTGCTCTGTATAGTGCGAGTTTCACTTCTGTATGTAGAAGATTCGGCCGGATTTTATATACATATGTCTGGATATCGTCTACTGATATTATAACTAATACGAGATATTTAAAATTGTCTATACGCTGTCAAAGTTGTGGCCGTTTGTTCCGAAATTTACCATAGGGATGTGTTGATAACAATTTTGTTTTGTCGTTGTTGATTTTCATGCCAGGTCGTTTGGCGTTAGGGTCAAAAGGTTTTACACTGTCCTGGATATTATTTGGTCTCCGGCTAAGAAGCACATTATCATATGCATATCCAAGAATTTGGCCGAATCTAATGATGATGAAACGCGAAGTTTGAATACAAGTTTTTCTTATTAGGTACTCGAGCGCCAATTTAAACAGCAAAGGCGCGAGGGCATCGCCTATCGCACACCACATGTTGCTTTAAAGGGGTCAGCTAGATGGATTAATTAACGAAAATACTATTAATTGAAGTTGGCATTTCCTGCGCTTGATATCTATAACATGTTCCAACATCAACAATATTCTACTTTTGCTAATGTAATAATCGCTCAAACGTTTACTACCAATTCATCGGAAAATCGTCATGGTGCAAGTTTCTGTTTATCTATTTTTGGAACAAACAATAAATTTTGTACTACTGAGGTGATAAAGAGATGGAAATACTTGATACCGGAATTGGAGAATAATAACATTCAAGTTTTAGGTAAGCACTTATAAATATGAAATATAAAAATATGTAGAGCTTAATTGAATGTATAATCTCTTTAACTTTTATTTTTGCTTTAACTAAGCAGGATAAGAGCAAAATATCGATGTTGCACTATCGAATAGTTAGTATCTTAGTACACACAGGATTTAAGTGTTTAATTTCATTACAGGTATTTCATCGGACGGTGATAGTCGTTTACTTCGTGCTATGAAGTTAAATGCAAATCTTCCTGCCAATTCTAACCTATTGGAACTGGAAGTTCCAGAATGAAGTAATTGGTTCAAATATGATTTCGGGACAAATGTGCCATATATTCAGGATGCCGTGCATATCGGTACTAAGCTTAGTACTAGAATATTAAATGAAAAGAAACAATTTGTTATTGGGAACTACGTAATTTCAACTAAACATTTGAAAAAATTAATTGACACTGATCTACTATACCTTATCACTAATTGGAACTGATAAAATGTATTTTAAAGCAGTTGAATCTCTAATTAAAAATTGCGTTCGCGAGCAACTGTTAAAAAATGTCTCACAATCAGAAGGCACCAATGAATTTCACAAATTGGTTGATTACAGTGTCAATTCATTTTTAAATGAACATTTGATGCGACTTGAAAGAATTTATCAAATATGGTATGTGATATTCGTGTTGAGACTGTGAAAAGTTTGGACAACAAAACAAAAAAAATTTAACACGGATAATTTCGTAACTTTAAATTTTTACAACTGCATAGAATTAAAAGGTCGCGGCCTTTGTGCCTCTTAAGACAAAATGGGTTAAACGAAATTTTTAAACCGTGGTTATTTACTAGCCAACAGTGCGAAAGTTTCTTCAGGGCCTTAATACTCAAAACAATATTATAAACTTTTCATTAAGAGACGTTTTATTTCGAATTTAGCGAATTGGTATTCAAAGCGATATCAAGTTTAAATTATTGCACCAAGAATATTCGTTTAAGAAACGTCATAAAGGATATACAAAATAACCTCAAAATGTAATCACCGGTCCCACTGAATTACCACCCAGTTTAGAAACTTCAAAAGCTATTACAAACGCCAATTGCGGCACTGCGATAACCTCGGTATATTAGAATTTAAAATGATTCACAATTAAAATGATGTTGTGGTGCCTTTCCAATTAAATCGGCTGATATTAAATGAAATTAAAAGCCCAAATAATGACAATGGAACAGACGAAGATGGTGACCCAGAAGATAGCGCAAACTTCAACCCCCAGGAAATAGAAGAGAAAGTTCAAGAGGATTTAACCCGTATTCCAGGACTATCGTCATTAAGCATTAAAACTTATGAAGACACTGGTATATATAGACAATATCAAGTAGGTAATTTTTATAAGGATTTGACTTCTTTAGACAGTAGCTTAGGTAATAATACATCGCGGTTCTGTAGAGTAAAAGTGATGGAAAATTGGAAGGAAAAAACAATAACAATAAAAAAATCAACATTGTGTTGGTTATTTTCTAATAAAGAAAAGAAAATAAGTTCGGATAGGCGTATGCGGTTTAAAACACGAAACCTGCAATTAAGGAACCAAAGGAGAAAAATACGGAACAATTGATAATGTCAATAGTCAATATTGTCAATATGTTTTATTATTTTAAATTAAAGTCATTTATCTATGTTTTTTTGGTTATGTCAATATTTTTTCCTAAAACTTGGTTCAGAAGAATGAATGAAAATCCAGGATTTTTGATTCCAACTTTTTCAGCCAATCGTATGGTATGACTCAAATAATAGAAAAGGCACCCTCATTCATTCGATCGAGTTGAAAAAATTGTATATTTCTTCTTTGTTTTTCTTTTTTTTGGGGATGAAAGTCCCGGATTTGTATCCATTGTCAAGAACGAAGCTTAAAAAATTATTTTTATTGGTCGAGCTGTAGAAACAAATTTTCCTACGAACGTCGAGTTTTGAATCCCAAAATTCACCTACTGAAAACTAAGATCCGTAAAACATATATCGTAGAAAACGATATGCATGGGTTTATCTTGGGTTTTATTATTAAACTTTATTTTATAATCATATGCTGTTATAATTCACAGGCCTTTGTCTTATTTTTTAAAAACGGATTTTCGGATCTCAGGCTGCATTCACGTTGAGGATTCAACAATTAATTATAGTTTTCTAACTGCCACTGCATGTAATACTAAAAGGGTGGCAATAACTTCTGGTTTCAACCAGTTATCTAAAAAATATAAGGTCATATTGTTTTGAATTGAATTTCGCCTAATTATAAAAGTATACCTCATTAAATTTATACATAAAATTTGGTTCTGTTTTGGCTCCGGTTTCTATAGAAAACGGTAAATTACTTAAAAATATGTTAAATGAAATCGGTAAGAATCTTTTCTAACTTAAATGTTTTTGCCCAGAATCTGAACCGCATTTGTCCAGAGAATTCCCCAGCATCATTTAGTACAGCCCAGAAGTATTTTAAAAACCATTTCGATAAATTTTAGAAACTATATTAAATTTAGACTTTGACGTTTAAAATTGTAAACATTTCCAATACTCTCTTAAAAATTTTTGAAATAATCAATTTTTAATTCAAAATAGTCACATTTTAATAGAAAAAATCAACAGTCATCCCAGGTTTTTTAAGTAAACTTGATAATACAAAATAATTATTATGCATTCAGATATAATCATATTAATAATAAATTTAAGCAATAATCGTCTGTACTCAATAAACGTCATAATACCGATTATTTTTGGTGTACAAGATTTGTATCACTTGTATGCCCCTTGTTCCCATCCCAGTTAGTAATAAACTAATACTCCATACATCCTGAATATATCATCCTAAATTCCCATCAGTATAAATACCAATGACAAGATACATGTCAAGTTAAATATGGCACATACTATTGCAAAGAATATCAAGTTTTACCAACAATTAATACCTGCGTACCAGTAAGCCTACAAGGAGCCATTTGCAACTATGCCAGGATCAAATCAGATATCTTTATATCAAACCTAGATGAAACCAACTTTATCATATCACCGGGAGAGGAAACACTAGAATTCACTTCAAACAGTACGTGAAACACGAATAAAATCAACCAACCATCGATCATTAGGCTAACATCCTTTTTCATCCAAGTCAATGGCCAAATTCTACAAGTAGACGAAACAACATTATTATTATTTTTATTATTCATTCTCATACAATAACAACGGCGGATTATCCAGTGAATTTAATGTTCTTTTAAGGATAATCCAAGTTGTTATACAAAAGTTATTAAATTTACATAGATATATAAATATTATAAAAATTAAAGATAGCGGAGATTTAGTTCCAAAATAATAGAATATTCGATTTAAAATAATTTTTAATATTTTTTTTAAATTGTAAGTAGATTTCAGATTTCTTTATAAATTGAGGTACTTGATTAAAGTTTAAATAAAATAAAATAATTAAAGTTTATATTAGACATAAATGAAGATACATTTAAGCTTTTGTACATATAAAGGGTTAATTGAAACTTATATAAGACATTTATGGGCAATATCATTTACCTAAAACATTGGCACCTAGAGGAAAATAGAATTGGCAATCTGTATATTGCTTTTACACTTTTGTTTTGCATAACTTGCAATTTCCTCAGCCTGGTTAAGGTAGCTGTTCCGTATACGATAAGGCCACAACTAAGTCGCGAATGAAAAATAAATCATAAGCAATACCCTAGTAGGAACGAAGAAAGATAATTTTCTGAGTACCCAACAAGTGGAGCAATTTTCTTACTTGTGATATTGATGTGATCATCCCAAAACATGTGTTCGTCAAGTGTAAATCCCAAATATTTGAATGAACTGACTCTCTCAATGTTAATGTTACTAACTTCAAATAGAGGTGAACTAGTCATCGATTTATATGGGGAATGAAATACCATATATTTGGTTTTAGATATATTGAGAGCTATTAAATTGGAATTAAAATATTCTAAAAGTATACTAAGGTCATGTTTCATATCAATCAATATACTGTCAGGATCATGGGTTTCATAAAATAAAGCAGTATCATCTGCAAATATTCTAATATGATCCTTGAGAAACAACAGTGGTCCTAAAACATTACCCTGAGGGACACGATATTTGATATCTAACATTACACTTCCTACTCCATTTATCATAACATACTGTTTTAGATTTGATAGAAAACTTTTCAATAAGTTGTAAGAAATTCCACCAACCAACCAACATATCTTTTTGAATCAAAAGCAGTATATATCATACTCCCAATTTCTGCCAATGCCAATTCAGTTCCTAAACCTTTTCTAAATCCATATTGGTAAGAATAAAAAAAATTATTATAATTTAAAAACGTTATTAAACGCGAAAATATTAATTTTTCAAGAATTTTATCGAATATTCGAGTAGAAATCGAGTAGAAATAGGCCTATAACTATTAAGTAAAGAAGAATCTCCATTCTTTAGAATAGGAATTACTTAAGCCAAATATTTAAAATTTGGGATAAACACCAGTTATTAAAGTTTCATTAAAAATATCAGACAACATGTTCGAAAAAAACTCAATTCTACATTTCAGCACGCAGCTATTAATTTTTTGCGGACCTCCACCTTTACCACTACTAAGCGAACAGATAACATTACAAACTTCAGCAGGTGTAATTGGTGATAGATACATGCCGTCTGAAATCCATTCAATAGTTCCAAACCTGTGTATGTCTCTGTCGGAGGTAATAGATTCTATAATTAAGTAACCTGCATTAACAAAAAGCAATTGAAAAGATTAGCTATCTCAAAAGAATCACTTACATATCGGCCGTTAAAGAAAAATTTATCAAATTTCTACCAAAGTTCACGTTCTTCCATAAATTCCTCTGATTTAAATCTGTAAACACGTTACTAAAGTAACATTTTTTAGCATAATATTTTTTAGAAGCTAACAATTTAGATACACGTACTAATTCCGATTTAAGAGCAACGTTATTAGGATTACGTTTAATTTTTTTTTTAAACTTTATTTTTTTTACGAATGTCTCGCCAAATGTCAAGTGTGATCCACGGACATAACGCATTTTTCAGCTTAACATTGACACTTACTGTCTTTGAGTATCTATCTATTAATTCATTATATTTTCAACAATAATTTCTAAAGTATTATTCGGATCTTTCACATTAAATGGCATTGTAAGTAGAAAATTGTAGAATAATTAATTAACTTTTGTCATGTTTACTATTTTATTTACAAGAGTTTTCTTAATATACTTAGAAGTAAAGTAAAAATTTGACAAAAGAAAATTGTAATCGCTAATAGTGGAGTATTTCGTAGAATTAACGATTTTAGTTATATTTATGAAGCTAGATACGGAATGATCTAAAATATTGTCACTTGCAGAACGAGTTGCATACGTATTTGTAGTGATCAAACCATGAGTCATCAACAGATTATTATAATCAATGACATTACTATCTGTTTTATTAACGGTAATATTTATATCCTCAAGTAATATGTTGTCAGTACATCGGATCCAGATAGGAAATTATCCAACCAATTGAAACAACAATCAACATCAGAACGTGGCGGTCGATAGATACCACCATTTAGACACAACTTGGACAACCCGAAAATAATAAAGGAAAATAGAAACATCTGACAATGACATTGATGATGTCAAAATTAAAATCAAAACAAAATCAAGAAATAGTAATAAATTGTGTAAATGAAATGTAAGTAATTGAAAATTTAAGAAAAATAGAAAATTTAAGAAAATAATATAATTTAAATCTAATAATGATATTTGTTTAATTCTATTGCAACAAACCGGAGCTAGCAAGATCCCATTATTAATCATCGATGGCTGCTGTATCACCAACAACATCATCATTTGCTGTATTTTGTGGATGATCCCGAAATGCACTAGTACGTATGATGTAGTTGATATCGTTCTTCGAGCTGATGTGGAAAACATTTGAATCACGACCTTTTCTGAGTAAGATTTTGCCTTGTTTGTACCATAAATATTTGAAATTAAATTTTTGTTTAATTGTTTTAGCTTCCGAATATAATCTGGTTTGAAGTGGCGATTGATGCTCCATAATGTGTATATTAAGAGCCTTATGTTGTGGTGAATACTGGACTCCGAGGTCAGATGCATTAATATAGTTCTTGTTTGATGTTTTTTGTCGATATTTTAATAAAATTGTGTTTTTTAATTCATAACTGTTTGTTTTAATTATTTAGCACGCGAAGTATGCATTTCACCATTTCATCTTTCATATGTAAACATTTGACGGAAGTCCAGTAACAACTAGATCATTCCGTATTGCTATTAGGTGCTCTTTATCTAACAGTGCTTCAAGTTTATTCACCCTTGATTCAAGTACTAATTGATTGTTAACCAGTTGATTTGCATTTTGACGTAATGCCTTATTCTCATCAATTATTTGATTCATTTTCTGTACAAAATTGTCAAATGAGTCTAATACAAATTTCTGAGAATTTTCAACATTTATGATTCTCGAGCGTAAGTCGACTATTTAAGATTTTCGGAAGGCTTGATGACTGATCTCCAATTTCAGCTCCCGCAATTATGGATCTACATTTTGTGGTTTTACAAGAGCTGCAAACCCAAGCAGCGGTTTTGTTAAGAATATGTTGAAGGAGATCGTCTGGTATGTCAGCACATGCAATATGGAAGAATCCATTGCATAATCCGTCACAAGAAATTATTCAATAACATATTTAAACAACTACCATGAAACGATGTACACATACAAAGTATATTACCAGAAATCATCTTACAAAGTAAATATATTACCTAACTGGACAGCCGAAAACATCGAGGAGCTACATAATAAATACCATATATGCAGCTCCACAATATTGCTAACCATACTTCACTAACACTAACCATTACAAAAATAATAATAATTTGTATTCTCATCTTTAGATTCAGAACATTAATATTCCCTACATGCACTCGTCTGTTAGAATTCAACAAAAATTCGGACATCCGTCTTAGAGGAAAGGTGTTATGTAATACGGAACCTCACCAAGAACCTCACAAAAGTCAATCACACGATCATGGTATTTCATCGCATACACGAGGTGCTGCATCAGCAAATTTGAACAGGTCGTTTTTGCATTAATGCACATTTAATGGAATAAACCCAAGCCGAAAACCACCATTTTTCTTTCATTGAGTGAAAAACTATAAAGTAGAGTAAAACATAAAACAAGTTGGAATTGTATTTTAAAATCGCTTGCGAGTAAGAAGAAACGTGTAATTTTGTAATTTTTTTTTTATATCTTGTTGAAAATTTAAAAATTAAATAAAAAGACACCTCAACTTCCAGTTGAGTTGATAAAAAAATAAATAATAATAATTCAGTGGCAAAAACCCAAAACAGCATAAGTTGAGTTATGTAGTTTTTGAGGTTTATGTAGATTTACAATATTTACATTAAAACAAACATTTTGATATAATCGATGTATTTTTACGAAGAACTTTAGTACCTAAAGCGAGAAAATCAAAAACGACACAACTCATTGTGTTTTCAAGTCGATTTAGCAAAAACGACGTAAGTTATTTTTTTAAACAAGTAAATTTCGTTGGGTAAACTTATGCTGGTTTTTCTGATTTAAAAAACAATCATTTTTATTATTTCGTATTACAATCTAAAACGACATAAGTGACTTGTGCTGTTTTTAACAAATTTGTTTATTAAAAAAAAAATTTGTATCTCGACTTATTCAGTTTTTGTTAAATTTTATTGTAATTTGTTTTTGTGAAATCAAAACTTAAGTGGTGATATGTTATTTTTGCAATTTGTTTTGTTAAAAATCAATTATTTAACTTAATATAAGTAGTTTTTTCCATTGCAAAAATATCAATAAAAGGTAAATATGTACTTTTTAATCAATTTTACTATGTAATTAGTAAATTTATGTGTCTTTAAAAATTAACATATTTTTTTAATTTTTTCAGTTTAAGAATGAATAGTAATTTGAGTAGATCATCACGGATGGTAGCACTAGCATCAAAAGGTAGAATAAATAAAACGAATACCGAAACCGCTACGTTTGCTAATTTAAACAGGAATGAAGTAAAATATCAGAATACATACTCTGGAACTGAAGTAAGTTTTAGTGCGTTCCAATTTATGGATAAAAATACGAATTGTGAAACTTCCACTTATTATGATAAAGTAACTGACGAATTATTGGATACTCTCAAAGAGGCTTATCAGAATAATCCATTCGAAACCGACGATGACTCCGATGCTGATCCAAATTATATGCCTCCTACTGATGAATCAGACGATGAATATGGTGAAGAAATAGAAGAAATGGCAAGAAATGTGGAATTTAACCTAGATAATGGTATAAACGAAAATCATAACTCTAATGCAGACAATTTTATAGCAGAAAGTCACAAACCATCGAGTAGCAAATCAGTTATGAGAGAACTTAAAATCAAGCGAAACACAAGTCATCCATATGTTTCAACAAGCGGAAAACCAGTAGCTGCTCGAGAGTGTAAACCACTACAAAAATGTCGGAAGCAATTTGAGAAAAAAATCACATTTCAACAGCAAAAGCAAATTTTTCGGCAATATTGGGATTTAACGTCGTATAATTTGAGATGTGCATTTTTATCCGGTTTAATTGAAATACGAAAGAAAAAAAATCAGACATTACCAAAGCGGTCAAACAAAGTTAGAAACTTTTCGTGTTTTTATTTTATCAAATTGGATACGGGAAAAATCGAAGTTTGTAAAAACTGTTTTAAGAAAACATTTGGGGAGACTGATGGGATTATCAGAACAATCACCACGAAAAAATTTGAGTCATCTGGACCAATTATTCCATCCGATAAACGTGGATCCAGACCACCACCAAACCTAACATCCCAGGGAAAAGTAAATGAAATCAAAAATCACATCAACTCATTCCCATCATACGAAAGTCATTATACGCGGAGAGATACATCTCAAAGGTAAGATTTGAAGCAATTAAAAATTATCTCAACTTTTATTAATAATTATTTACGTTTTAGATATTTCCATAGTGACTTAACAATCACTAAAATGTACCAGCTGTACACCAAAAAAATTTAAAATGCCGTCTCCATTACAAAGTTTTCGAAAGTGTTCCAAACAATGGGCATTAAATTTAAAACACCCAAGGCCGACTCATGTCACAAATGTGACATTTTTGCTGTAAAATTGAACGTTATGGACAACGAAGGACAAAAAGAGCACATTATTGAGGAGCAGCGAAAACATCACCAACTTGCAGATGACGCTTATAAATCTAAAGAACGAGATAAGGAATTGGCAAAGAGCAATCCATTAATAAAGACTTGTGCTTTCGATCTGCAGCAATGCTTACCCACTCCGAATTTAATGACCTCAGTATCGTTCTATAAACGTTTACTTTGGACTTACAATTTAGTGCGTCTAATGTGGAATGAAGTTGAAGGACAAAGATGAGGAAACGAAATTGCAAGCTGCCTGCTAGCTCATTTAAATAAGCTTCCTACTTCAACAGAGCAAATAATTTTCTACAGTGACTGTTGCACAGGGCAGAATAAAAATTCTTATGTTGCCACAATGTTCCACGTCTACAGGCAAAATAATCAACAAAGTGCTTTGAAATTTATTAATCACAAGTTTCTGAAACTGGTCACACGCACATGGAGTGCGACAGCGATCACGCCGCAATTGAACGTAAAAAACAACGTTCCACGGTAAAAATTCACGAACCGAGAGATTGGTATCAGTTTGTTCGTTCAGTATCCAGTCGGTTCTTGGTTCATGAAATGCGTCAGGAACAAATTTTTAATTTTGCGGATCTTGCCAAATCTAAGGTTATGTGGCGAAAAGTAAATACTGATGGCGAAAAGTTTGCGTGTCACGATGTTAAATGGATTCGATACACAAAAGAACGAGGCCATATTTTATATAAAACAAGTTATAGCAACGATGAACAATTTAAAGTTCTTAACATAACACGCGTCGGCTTTAATAAATTATCTGAGTATGATTTTGTTCAATGCTATTCGAACCTGCTAAAGATAACAGACGCAAAAAACAAGATTTACTT
Organism: Nephrotoma guestfalica; assembly: GCA_963691935.1. Lineage (NCBI taxonomy): Eukaryota > Metazoa > Arthropoda > Insecta > Diptera > Tipulidae > Nephrotoma > Nephrotoma guestfalica. The sequence goes on from OY829915.1 coordinate 166,719,383, forward strand.
GATCTATTACCGCTCTTAGATCCATCAGCACATTACTTCTACATAAATTGGAATGCAGAGCCCATGCCGGATACACATCCAGATTTAACTGAAGTAGACGATGATTCTTAAATAAAATTTAAGAATCATCATCTGCTTCAGTTAATTAGTTAGTTATTGGATTTCTTGATTTTTAATTAATTATTTTATTACAGTTTATAATAATATGAATTAAAGTGTATATGAATTAAGTGTATATGAATTAAAGTGTAATTTTATATTATTTTAAGTTTCAATAAAAATAATCAATAAACTAAAATGACACAAACTAAATTATTTTTTAATAGCAAACAGAAAAAACAGCTTAACTTGAGTTACGTAAAACTATAATGTGAAAGAAAAAGCTAAAAATCACGTAAGTACTTTTAGTCAATTTTGTTTAAAATATTAAATATCCAAAACAACACAAGTCACGAAAATCGCGAAAATTATTGAAAATTTTCAAAATTTTGGAAAACTGAAAATACCACTATTGAATATCTTACTCGGATAATGTTATGTATTAATTTGAGATAATTTAAGGTGATACAATTTCTTCTAGATAAAATATTAACTTAAATTACAATTTTCTCAAAATGAACATTTTCGAGTTATGTACTTTTGGGTTTTTGCCACTGAATTATCAAAATTATAACTACAACATGTTCACCGCTCAATGTTTTGAAAATATGTTTCGTTATAAAACTAATTTGGGTGGTATGCCATTCTATTTTTGGACCAGTATTTTTGAAGCCATTTTAATATTATGTTTGAAAATGTCTACTAACTAAGTAGCAATTTTATAAAAAATTGACTGCCATGAATTTTCATTTTTAATTTTATATTTTCGATATTTGGCCCAACTCTTTATAGATTTCATAATTCAAAACCAAGAATCCTCGTTTATTAAGGAGAACAGTTAAAACGCTTTATTTTTTTCGTTTAAGGCTAAGAAGAAGGAGGATAGCAGTATCATCACATTAAGAAAAACCTTGATAGTATAATTCCATTTTGCGACATACCATATCCGTACAAGATGAATTTAAATTTATAATGCTACATAAATAAGCTAGATAAAAGCGTATTATATACGAAGTAAATAATAAAAGCTTAAAAAGTATTCATTTGATAATAATAATAAAAGTATAAATCTAATCTGACACTACTGATCAATCATCCATAAAATAAGATTAAAGGATAATATTTTTCCTCATACAATGTGTTTCTGCTAGATTTTCTCCTAATATTCTAATCTGCTATATAAAACTTGCTTCTATAATACGTATTGTATGTATATACTATACATACATATTTTCTTAACATGTATACGTAAGCATAGAATAGTCATGATCATCATAATCATCTTCATCGTATTCATCTTAATCAAAAGACTGTATATTGAAGAAAATGTACAAAAAATCAACAGTTAAAAGCAAATAATGTCAAGTGGCTTTCATTTCAATTATATCTCGTAACACAAATTTATTAGGCGATGAGGAGCAGACACAAATCAAATAATAACTATCTTGTTCTGACATCAAGTGTTTATTTCAATGATGATTATCTGTTGATTCTGAAATGTATCCCGTAACGTCTCTTCTAATCGTGTGTGCATTATGTACATATAGCAGATATTAACTTTATATGTAGACGGCTATATAATACAGAATTAGCCATAAATGTATCCAACCAAATCGTTTAAATGAAAATTCCACGATTACGAAATTTAAAATTAAAAACATTTTTAATGAACATTTTTTAATTTCATGTCTGTTTACAAAATTACTTTGAGCTTTTGAACTTTATTTTTCGGTTGAAATCTTGTACATTACCATGTGCATACGATATGAGAATATTTATTAAAAACCCTTGAGCATATTATTATGTACGTGAATTATGTTGTATATAATATCAAAAATATAGTTAGCGATATAGAATTTTAATAATTATTGAAATTTATGGTATTTTTAAAAATTTGCCATTAGGCATATGTTTCACTAAAAGCACATCTAAAACATATTCGATATGTGGTATAGCTACTGATATGCAGACGACACAGATTACATAAACAACTTGTTGGCATCTCATTTAATGAATTCAAAGTAATTGTTGTGAACGAACGACGAGCTTCACATTCTTACGTCTCAGACATAACAAACAAAAAATATATCTTCCATCAAAACATATTACGAACGCCTTTAATCCATTAATCCACTCGTTTATCCCTCAATTATCATCAATTATCATTTAAATAAGACGAAACGAGAATGAAAATAATCATAATAATAACACGATTATGATTATCTAAGATCCTTCAAATTATGTTTTTTTATCTGGTTTTTTTTTCTAATCAATTATCACTAAGTAAATACGGCAACAACAAAATATATTGTTGAACGGGGGGTGTGGGTGAATTCGATATTGTTTACAGAGAGGAAAGTAAATACGTTAAAATTATTATTATTATTGCCACCGATTATCACAACCATTTCAATTATATTGACTTATTATCGTTTATCGTTATGATTATTATTACGAGTAAGGGTTAAATTTCCATTCATTTTCACAGAAAAAAAAATGAGGAAAAAAGGAAACAACAACGAAGAAATAATGGAAGAAAATTTTCTTTTCGTTATACATAATGAAAATGGGAAAAACTATTTATATAACAGAAAATGATAAATGGAATTATAAAGTGAGTAATTGAATTTTAATAGAAAATTTATTTTGGAAAATTGTTTTAATTTCTGGAATATTATTAATCAATTATACTTAATTTGACACTTTTGAGATGTTAGATATTTCGTTAGCGTACGTACGTTGATGAAATATTTACAGCGAATTTCAGGTAATTTGTTAAGAATTTTCACAAAACAACTACAATAAAGGTTTTTGTGTAAATTTATTATCCATCTATGTATTTGTCATCGGAGTGAAGTTTATGCCAAAATAAAAAAATATGCACTGTGTCCCACAAGTACTTAGAATTGAAAAAACACTCAAAAATTTAAATTTCATAATACTACCAAATAGAAAACATTCAATTTTTGGGAATAGTTTAAAATGAATCTTATAAAATGAAATAAATTAAAACAAAACAGGATCGAAGTGGTTCTGAATTAGTACTTAGCCACATGCATGAAAATCTCTGTGTTGAGTCCAACAGTACAACAAGTTTTCCAATAAGAGTGATATGATTTCATTAAATAACATACTAATCATTAAACATACTAATTGTTAAGGAAATTGAAATGTTTTTTATTTAATGTGAAGTACAATCGATACAATTAAGTTCTGAATAAAACGTCATTCAAATGGCCTCCACGACTTCTTCTGCAGGAACGAATTCGAGGAACCCAACTTTCGAGCACTTTTTCCACTAAACCAAGTCGTATGTCATGGTGCTATTCATGGTTCAATATTGACTTGTAAAGCTTGAAGAGAATTTGGTTTATTGCTAAAGACCAATGACTTCAAATAACCCCACAAGAAATCACAACTTCTTGGAGGCCATTCAATATCACAATTTCTTGAAATAATCGAATCTCCAAACTTTTCTCGCAATAGTTCAATTGTTGCACTTGCTGTGTGGCACGTAACCCCGTATTGTTGGAACCAAATGTGGTCAACTTCTTCCAATTTAGGCCATACAAGTTGGTTATCATCGATCTATACCGATCTCCATTGACAGTAACGGTGTTACCAGCTTCATTTTGAAAAAAAAAAAAAAAATACAGATCGATGATTCCACCACACCAAAAACCACACCAAACTGTCAATTTAGGTGAATGTAAAAGTTTTTCATGAATAGTTTGTGGATTTTCTTCGAAAATCTTTTCTTCGAGCCTCATCGGAAGATGATTTTCTTAAAAAAATCGTTATCGTTTCCAAGTTGTTCCAAGGCAAAATCAACAAATTCACGACATTTACGGTGGTCCAATGGCCTCAGTTCTTGAGTGAGAACAATTTTTTAGGGATGCAAACCCAAATCCTTTCTCAAAATCCGCCAGGTTGTGGTTTGAGATAGTCCCAATTTCTTGAGAGCGTCTCGGAATCGACAAATTGCGGTCTTCAGCAACACTTGCCTGAACGGCAGCAATATTTGCATTACTTTGAGCGAATCTTTGTCTTGTTGGCACTTCAACATTATGTAAAAAAATGTACGCTCAAAATTTTCAACAATTCGACGAATAGCGAGCACATTTGGACGATTATTACGACTATAAAACGGCAAAAGCGCACGAAAAGTTGCAATTGGAGAACGATTATTTTGATAATAAAACTGAATAATTTGTAAACGTTGTTCTTGCGTATATCTCACTTTGATGAAATTGTAAACATTACTGAATACAATGAAACAAAAAATGACAGATCATGATATATTACAAATGGTCGAAACGTATACAACCCTGTATATGCTGTAAAATAGCGGAAATTTGACAGCGAAAAATAAGAGATTATGCTACTTGCTGCAAGTGGCAACACCGTCACAAAAGAGAAATTATTTTGTTATATGATTACCAGAGGAAATTTTTTATTCATTTTGTATCACTTTTTTCACTCACATCACAAAGTGATCCTTAAAATGACAAATTGATTGATCTCCGAAGTAAAGGAACTCGGTAAATGAAATCTTGAGATTTAAAAATTGTCCGTCTTTCCGGTCATACTGGGACTACAAGGAAAATTTGGGGAAAATTTATGAATTAGAATGTTAACTATAATTTTTTGATTTTGCGTGGTCATATAAATTTTTTTTTTAATCCATGTCACCTTTTTTTTAATCCATGCCAACTCGAAGGCGTACGACTATAGGCCCGATTTAAGTTACCATCTGCGCATTGCATAGCTCCATGCCAGCCTATACTACTGGGCATGGAAGATGGGTCGGCCCATGAGTTTTGCACGCCGATAGGGGATCGTACTTGTGTTCCTTTTAATTTTTTTTTTTTCAACTTGCCCCTAGCGGTATTCGAACCCGGTGCCTCCCGATCCAAACGCCAAAGCTTTAACCGCTGTGCCATTTGGTCGGTGCAATATAAGTTGTTTTCATTTTTTTGCCAATATCTCAAAAACGTCTACTAGTAACCAATACTTTCGGTTGTTTTTCTAATGGCCTAGGTCATACTGAGATCAAAAGAAAAATTTTGGGCCACTTTATGGATTATAATTTTCACTATAAATTGTTGATTTTCTGCGGCCATATAAGTTATTTCAGTTTTTGAGATATTGGCCAAAAACGGAAACCAACTTAAATGGCCGCAGAAAATCTAAAAATTATTGTAAAAATTCTAATTCATAAATTTTCCCTAAGTTTTCCTTGTAGTCTCAGTATGATCTAATCTATTAGAAAAACTACCGAACGTATTGGTTACTAGTAGAAGTTTTTGAGATAGTGGCCAAAACCTGAAAATAAATAAACAAAAATGTTTAAATTTTCAAAAGGATTGGTTATGAAATGGCCAAATTTAGTCCAATACTGTAATACTAGCCAAATTTCATCGTCAGTTTTTAAGAAATGGCGAAAAGGAGAAATATTGTTAAATTTCAAGATTTCATTATCCGAGTTCCTTTACTTCGGACATCAACCAATTTGTCATAGATCCTTAAAGATCAATTTTAATATTCTATTCCGTTGGGATGTTTTATTTAGTGAAAAAAGAGATACAAAATGAATAAAAATATCCGCTGGTAGGTTAGGTTTCAGTGGTTGCTTACTGCACACTTAGGCCAATTTTTAGGCCCATTATGATACCACTCATTCACTCCACATCATTAACCCACCTACTTCACCTACTCACACAACTACAGTATACCCACCTGCACATTGCAAGCTCCATGTCAACGTGTACATTATTGACAAGGAAGGTGGGTCGGCGCGTGACACGGAATTCTGCACTCCATCAGAGGGTCTTAGTTGTATATATTAGCATCACCGATCGTAATCGATGATGAAAATTCGATTTGCATCTAGCCTCTGATGGGATTCGAACCCAGCACCTCCCGGTCCAAGTGCCGAAGCTTTAACCACTGCACCACTTGTCCGGTATCCGCTGGTAACTATATAACAAATTAAATTCTCTTTATTGAAGATGCTGCCACTTGCGGCGAGTAGCGTAGTCTTTTATTTTCCGCTGTCAAATTTCCGCTATCTTATACAGCATTACATATGTATATGCTTACCAAGCAATTACAATTAAGTTTTTATTTTTTGAACTAAAGGGCGTTTTAGTTGCGAACCTCTAAAGGTTCACAATTTTAAATTATAATAGAACAAAGAAAAACATTTTGAATATCAGTGAAACTAGCTTTATTGGATAGATAATTTTATGCCTTTAATGCTTGAATATGATTTCGGCCATGTAGCCGCCGCAGCTGCCGCGTACATGGCGTAATCTAGAGGCCCAATTTTCGATCACCCTTCGCAGTAATTTCGGCCGTATCTCGCTAAAAACTCGCCGAATGCTGTGTTCCAAGTATCGGCGTAGACAAGTGACTTAACATATCCGCAACGAAAATAATCTAATGAAGTTAGATCACACGATTTTGGTCGCCAATTAACAGGGCCATTTCGTGAAATTAGTCTTTCATCAAATGTTTCTTTGAGTAAATTACTTGCATCCCGCGCTGTGTGGCATGTGGCATCGTACTGTCGGAACCACATATCAGCAAGATATATGCCAGCCAATTGGGGTCCAAAAAGTTATAAATCATGTTTATCATCGTTCATCGTTGACTGAAACATTCCACCCATCATCGTTTTTGGAGACCTATGGACCGATGATTTTGCCGGCCCATAATGCGCACCAAACAGTGATTTTTCTGGATGTAATGGTGTTTCGGCAAAGGCTTGTGGATTATCTTCACTCCAAATCTGACAATTCTGTTTATTAACATACCCATTCAACCAAAAGTGATCGTCATCGCTGAACAAAATTTTGTTTGGAAAATCAACGTCAATATCAATTTGTGCTTCAGCTCATTGGCCGAATTGGCGGCGTGTGTGATGGTCAATTGCTTTAATTCCTGCACAAGTTGCAAGATAATTAGATAAAATCTTCCATAAAGTGGATGGGCACATCTCCAGTTGCTGAGACCGACGTCGAATTGATTGATTTGGCTCTTCCTCAATGCTACGCTGTACAGCGTCTATCGCTTGTTCAGGACGCACTGTTTGACGTCTTACTGGATGCGTATTATCATTTAGAGTATACGTGGTGCGAAATCGATCCAAAGTTAACCGAATTACCCGCTGTGATGGACGATTATGACGACCGTAAAATACACGTAATGCACGATGAGTTTGGCGAACAGAACCATTATTTTGATAAAAAGTTTCAACAATTTGCAAGCGTTGCTCTGGCGTGAGTTTATTCATCGTGAAATGGCAGTTCAAACTAATGACAAAACACATGTCAGCTGTCAAATAGGTTGTCAAACAACAGTGTTACCAACTTAAAGATGTGAACCTTTAAAAAACACCCTTTATATAGTTTTATAAATAGTTTTGATCCAGAACAACTTAAAAGTGAGTAGTGCTTAATTTTTGGTAGCGGTTTTTCTAAATTTGGGAAAAATGTTCGGAAAACCCATAAGAAATCCAAATTGATCTCTTTACAAGTTTTATTTACTAAACACCCGGGCCCCTTAGATTTTTCAATGGAATGGTGGGTATCTGTTAGTTTTGATCCAGCAGACTCAAAAGTGCGCTTAGTATTTGGTAGCGGTTTTTCTAAATTTGGGAAAAATGTTCGGAAAACCCATAAGAAATCCAAATTGATCTCTTTACAAGTTTTATTTACTAAACACCCGGGCCCCTTAGATTTTTCAATGAAATGGTGGGTATCTGTTGGTTTTGATCCAGAAGAACTCAAAAGTGAGCTTAGTATTTGGTAGCGGTTTTTCTAAATATGAAAAAAAGCTCCGCAAAACCATACGAAATGCGCAATGACCTCTTTACAAGTTTTATTAACTAAAACACCCGGGGCCCTTAGATTTTTCAATGGAATGGTGGGTATCTGTTAGTTTTGATCCAGAAGAACTCAAAAGTGAGCTTAGTATTTAGTAGCGGTTTTTCTAAATTTGGGAAAAATGTTCGGAAAACCCATAAGATATCCAAATTGACCTCTTTACAAGTTTTATTTACTAAAACACCCGGGGCCCTTAGATTTTTCAATGGAATGATAGGTATCTGTTAGTTTTGATCCAGAAGAACTCAAAAGTGAGCTTAGTATTTGGTAGCGGTTTTTCTAAATTTGGGAAAATGCTCGGAAAAACCATACGAAATGCACATTGACCTCTTTACAAGTTTTATTTACTAAAACAGCCGGGGCCCTTAGATTTTTCAATGGAATGGTGGGTATCTGTTAGGTTTGATCCAGAAGAACTCAAAAGTGAGCTTAATATATGGTAGCGGTTTTTCAGAAATTTGAAAAAATGCTCGGAAAAACATTGTTAGTTTTGATCCAGAATAACTCAAAAGTGCGCTTAATATTTGGTAGCGGTTTTTCTATATTTGCGAGACATGCTCGGAAAAACCATACGAAATGCACATTGTCCTCTTTGCCAGTTTTATTTACTAGAACAGCCGGGGCCTTTAGATTTTTTAATGGAATGGTAAGTATCTATTATATTTGATCCAGAAAGCTCCGCAAAACCATACAAGTTTTATTAACTAAAACGGCCCTTAGATTTTTCAATGGAATGGTGGGTATCTGTTAGTTTTGATCCAGAAGAACTCAAAAGTGCGTTTAATATTTGGTAGCGGTTTTTCTAAATTTGAAAAAAATGCTCCGCAAAACCATACGAAATGGGCAATGACCTCTTTACAAGTTTTATTAAATAAAACACCCCGGCCCTTATATTTTTCAATGGAATGGTGGGTATCTGTTAGTTTTGATCCAGAAGAACTCAACAATGCGCCTAGTACTTTATGATATAATAAGTTGGTATACAATCCGTATAATATTTACAAAACTCCTATTTATTATGAATATTCGTTGTATGCAGTTTTACAAGTACAGTCAAACAAAATTAATATTTTTGTTTATTTAGGAAGGTTTAGGAAATACTTCATCGCCGTAATATTTTTAACGCCGTAGGCACTTGGCGAAACACACTGACACTTAATAAACACATTTTTTTTAATCACCTGTTTTGTTTCGCAACAAGAATGATAATGGTAAGCAGCCTAACAGTTGTCTTATGTTGTAAACAACTTATCATATCTTGAAATGATAGTAAGATGCCGTTTGTCAAAGAAACAAACTGTGATAATTACAAAGTCAGATTTTAAACACAAAATGTATATTTTTATGACACTAAAACATTTTAAAGCTCTATACTTTGAACTTTGTACACAAACTTGAAGATAAATTTTAGATTTTTTTTTCTGTTCAGTTTTAAATATACACCATACCTATGGAAAATTTTCAAAATATCAAATATCGTATTAAAAAAACCTAAAATCTCGAAAGGTACTTGTATAAGCATAACATGTAAAATTTGGTCAAGGAAAAGTTAACCATTTTCCTACATTTATGTGTTCTTCCTCTTCTTCAACATTTAATATTAGGTAGTTTTTTTTCGTTTATTTATTTATTTAAACGGCTTGTCGTATACACGTAACTATTCTTCATTTTTCCAAGACATTGATTTTGTACATTGTACACATGCTTATAATAAAATAATAGTGTTATTATATAATAAAAGTAAAAAATTTCGTAACTTTTGCAATATTATAAAAAATTTAAAACTTTTTTGTGTCTCCAGTCCACATTCTCTACACATTACCCGGTTCCATAGTTACATACTCACATAGCTTAGATTTTTATTTTAGGGGTTTTGTTAGCTTTTAACACTTGAAAAAATCTCAAATATTTATATTAAGATGTTAGATGATAAAAAAAATAACAACAATTTATATTTTGGATCTACATACACACACACACACACAATGTAAATGGATGAAATGATTAAACAATGTTTGATTTGGGATTTTCCTTATTCTATGTAGATGCGAAGGCACAATCTTCCACATGAAAATGCTTTCAGTTGGAAAAAGGAAAACAAAAATTTGTTGTCCTTAACAACTTTTAAGGGAATTGTTGGTTTTTGGAAAAACGGTAATATGGCCTGGCATAGAAACCATTTTCCAATGATATGGAAATTTTAAATTTATTGGCTTTGTGTATCCATTTTCCAGTAAAAATAGAAATTAATTTTCCAATATTTATTTAATTTAAATTTTTATTTTAAATAAAACATAAATATTTGCTGTTGAAAAGGTTTTTCCGATTTTTTATGTGTAACATACCTGTTCATGAAATATAAAACAGGGTACCTGTATGTGTGACATGCAAGCAACATAAACATTTATAAAAGATTTGTGTAAGGGACATATGACGCACCATAGAAGAGTAACCCAAAGTAAATAGTATGTACAACAGAACACAAGTGTACACAAAAAAGGGAAAATTTATTGCTGGAAAATTTCATTAAAATAAATATAAAACTAAGGAAATTGAAAATTATTAATAATTAATAGATTTTCCGTAACATTGTCAGAGACACGAAAATGGATTAATTGGGTTTATAGCGTTACAGTAAAGGGTTCGTGTAAATAAACGGAATATAAAAATTTCTGAAATTGTCGTTTGATTTCAATTTTATTTTAGAAGGGACATTATATCGGAGCATATTTTATTCATTTTAGGGAACATTTTGATATTATACGAAAACAAACCTCTCAGGAGATATGAAGCCTCGTAAAGTAGTAGAAAAAACGATTTCTACATGCTACTAATTGAAAATTTTGATCCCACATTTAACGATATAAATCTTTTGAAAATATATTTCTCGCTTAATGACTTCGCATTTAACAACCAATTTAATGAACTTGAATAATTTAAATTGCACTCCAGGATTATATTTTTATGCCATAAACATCAAATTTATGTCCTACAATGTTTACACGATGTATACGATTTACATATTATATTTCCCATGTATAAATAAATAAGCAGCATCAAAATTTATTGCAAGAAATAATAATAATTTTTAAGATTAACTTAAAGACGTCCTGAATGTTCTAGAATAGATTCAACTTTATAATTTTGTATACTAAATATTAACATTATTTGTTGTCTTACCATTAAAGGTTTATTCTTTCACACACAAAAAAATGTAATAATTTATGAAGAAAATCAAATATTTATGAACTAATTTAAAGAGGTTTTTCATTTTTTCCTATCTATACACTATATCCACCCTTCCAACCCAGGATTTCTTGTGTTATTATTTTTGTGTATAGTTCCTTTCCGCGAGATTTTTTTTTGTCCCGTTATGCTTGTTTATTATTTATTCTACCAAAATTAGAATAAGACGATACATAATGCTTTATTTATTTATGAACTAGGGGTGGTGGGGATGGTTTGAGTTTACGACTGATTTTAAGAAAGTGTATGTGAGAGGTTTTATAATAACATAAAAATTACATCAACTTATTCTTGCAACGATAAAGTAAAATTATTTAAGACAGTCATTGGTGCTGTAACATGGGTCGTATCAAGATATAGATATAAACCGCTGTTGCGATAATGTCGATTAAAATAAGGCGAATGACAAGGAGCTGCTGATCTTGTATTATTTATAAATGCAACTTTTTACGATGATATTAAATTATTTTGTTGGAATATGCTCAATACAGCACCAAAAAACTTATTTTAAAATTAAATTTAAAAGCATTACAAGGGTCGATGCGTAACGTTTGAGTTACCAATTTAGTCAAAAGTATTTTGTATAAAATTATTTGTAGAATGTCATCCTTTTTGTATATATACGAGTATTTTGTAAAATAAATTGAAATTAGAATGAAATAGTTGGAAGCAGTCCCGAATATAATTTTATAAATTTAAATGGCAAACCCTTACAAAGAAATCATCTCAAAACACATTGAGTGTGGGACTGAATTAATAAATCCAGCTGTGATAGTTGAATAGGTCAAACAATAGATAAAACTGCTTTATTTATGTACTACTTGTGAGATAACCCGGAAACTAATATTGGTCGGATGCAATTTCAAAGGATATAAGTTCAAATAAAAATGGTCTCCTCGTACCAACTTACAAAACCAGGAAACTAACCTAGAAAGCTCTAGCAAAGCTCAATAATATTCCGTTGGTGGAGATAACGGACAGTGATATGAAAAAACTCTTATAGGCTAAAAAACTTACTGAGATGGAGCAGCAGGGTTCGTGTGAAAGCTCTCTATCCAAAAGGGAGAGGTTGGAGTAGGAATCACAGAAGAATGCAAATAAGACTGAATGCAGGATTCTATAAATAAACTTTTCAATGAGGTGCTAAACGAGTACTTAGCGAAAGCTGTCATTGACAGAACCCAAAAAGACGGACACGTATAATTAGCGAGTGGAGGAAGGTGGAGAAGGCCTTAATCACGACTTTCCTACAAATTATGAGGGGAAACGGCACGTTCAGATGACACCTTGTGACGACCAACTGTCATTAACTCTGTACAAAAAGGCTGGAGAGAGCCTTGTTGAAGTCTAGCCTGGTGTTAGACTAGAAGTAGTCGCTAGACGGAGATGGGCGTTTCACGGCATTTCCTAATATTCACTCGATCGCGTCGGTTACGTTGAATACTCTCGTAGACTACATCTACAACTACTTGTAATTCGCGCCGTTCAGAGATGTGGACTAACATTAAATTAGTTAAGTGTAGTAGAGTTTTTAAACGTTTAGTGTAGTTGGGGCAGGATGCAAAATGGAATTTTCATCACCAGATTAGGATCTGTAATGAAAAGGAACACAACTATAACCCTCTGCCGGAGTGCAGAACCCATCTTCCATGCCAGTACTATAGGCTGGCAATGTGCGTGTACTATAGGCAATGTGCAGATGGTTCTACGAAAATCGGAGCTAAAGCCGTACGTACGTCCTCGAATTGGCTGGCAACGGCGTTAAAGTAGGACGGGAAAAGCAAAACGCGAAAATTTGAGAGAGCCTCCATTCCAGAACAGATTGCAAAGATAATAAACAAAAAGGGAAAAAACTTAATTGAGAATATTTACATACAGTACTAAACATTGTAAAAAAATTTCAAACCAAATATATTTTGCTGGCATCTATTGAGATTTGGCCGAACTAAATAAATAAAATATGAATTGAACAAAATGTCGTTCACTGAACTGGCAAATATTGCATAAATCATTCTTTTAGTTCAATTGATTTTGCTTAGTTGATTATATTAATTAGCTAATTGATTGTGAACCAACTTTAAGTGGCATGATACTAAATTGGATGATGGTAACAGATGCTAGACTAATTCGGGCATATAAGTCAACTGGAAAGTATCTGAATTTATTTTCATGATCGCGCAAGGCTGTGATTCGGTTTTATCTGTGGTGATATTTTAAAAGTGTTCCTCACACTACTCGTGGGTGAGCATGTCCCAAATAATGTTTGACGCTTAACGGCAATTGTTGTAAAATCATCATCTTTTGTGGCCACCGTTTTAAAACATGGCCGCTATCTTCTCGTGATGTGGTGCTGACAATTGTTTTAAATTATTAGCAATAAACAATATAATCAACTCTCGGTAATATTTATACCCCATTGATACTCTATGCTCGTTTTCGCATAAGATAAAAAAAATCGGTTGCAGTAATACAAGAGGGAAGTGAACTTACCGGCTGAGATGGACTTTAAAGAATTCATGATATCTATAAAAGCATCTGGCTATGTTTCATCACACTCACTTCATTTTTTTATGAATAACAAATGCCGTAATTGGCAATTGAATTTGACAGTTGACAGATGTATGAAACAAAACAAAAAGAAAATATCAAAATTGTACATTTTTGCGTTCGATGGAAATCTTTCATCGTGATAAATAAAGGATCAGATATCTAGTTGATAAGAGATGGCGCGCAAAGCAAATAATCTATTAAAACCTATTTATTATTAGTAGCAGTTCAATATTTTTGGATAGATGAAGTTAATTAGAGATTTTAAATTAACTTCAAATTTTTAATTTAAAAAATTCTTATCAAGGTTAGAATTAGTTTTAATAAATTATTTATGAAACACGAATATTTCAATAGAGTACAACTTACTTTATTATTTTGAATAAAAATGAGTCAAAATCATCTCCGGTGGTCCACTAAGTTTAGGTCTGAGTAGGGATCGGCCCAATAATTTATATGATTCAGTATCAAAATGTAAACTTAATTGGCTCCTGGTATAATTAGACAATCGCCTAATAGCAGAAACTATATCCGAATGGTACTCGTAAAATAAAGAGAAAATAATAAGAAATTTAAGAATTTAATCTCTGTATTATCTCTCTGTTATCGACAATGTAGACACTGACATTGTCTACATTATTGACGTTCTTACTTTTTGCGTAATCTACTTAACATTAAATAGAGAGTGATCCGCTGACGCAAAATGAGAGTGACATCTTGACGGCGCCGATATCGGTAGAGTTCCCGGTTGACAACCTGAACATCATGTAACTGGGTGAGGAGGTAGAAACACTCTCTACAGACCCGGACATGTCCATGTCGATAGAATTAATTTGTGGATCGCTGGAAGAATCACTGTTAGAGGAAAACTGATGCAACTGTGGTGAAGGTTGAAATAAAGTACCTAATACTGAGGATATTTTTAGAACTATTCAAAGTAATTAACTACCGGCACCGATTACAAACCTCCAGTTTCAACACCAGAGCTTGATGTCTTACTGAACCAGCTATCGGACGCCTTTAATAAGGCCATATTAGTTGTGCTACTAGACAGGCATGAGCAAAACCAAATTTTCAATTTTAGTTTGAATTAAATTTCCTACTAATACGCTTATCGCGCACTACAAGATATACGCGAATGCACTAAATTTTATTTTTCGTCCTGGAATCAAACCACGTATACTACAAGATAGATACGTAAACTGAATATTACTATTCAGTAGAATACTGTAACACGATGTACGTTTGCCATCGCATACACAAGATAGCTGGAAAAATAAAGCAAAAAAATATTTCCAAATGCAATAAATTACTAATAATTTTCGTAAATTTATAGTAATTCACGCAAGACGAATTACAAAAAGGAACCGAAAACGTAAAACCTTTATAGCTAATAGAAATATAAGGGTTATAGTTTCAGGAAATACGTACGACATATCTAGGTCAAAAGATGGATACTATTCCACCTCTACCTAGAGAAGAAGATCCAACCAACAGTTGCCGACCTTTTCCAAATCCCAATAAAAAATTTATCAACATTTGACGAGAGCAAAAACATGTAATGGCGGGTTAAAGCAACCGAAGTCACGGTACGAATGTTTAAACCATTAGTCCCGCTGGCACAGATTAGCATGTACTTTAAAGTTATGGAGAACAAAATTGAGGGCAAAACAAAAGACATGGTTTGTCTGGCTGGGGATCCAGAAGCCTTCTCGGAGGTTAAACAAATTCTTCTTGAAGCCCTAGGGTATAAGCAACAATTGTCTTATTATTAATCTCAACATTGGGTACTGGAGAAATAAAATTTCATTGAAACCAAACCTGATATACCAACTACAATATATTCGACAAACCAAAAGCATTCAACAGCGTTGCAAATTCAAAATAAACCGTTGTAAATAAAAAGATATCCAAACTTCAATGAAACTTGATCCTTCCTTAAAATCGGCTATGAATGACAAATATTTTTCAGAATATAAACGGAATTTAGAGGTTTACTGTATTTGCGATTGGCCAAACCATAAAAACGTTCTCGAAGTCTGACCTACCCTGTGCCTTTATAAAAAAAATGGACATGTCTATACAAAAACAAGGAAGCTTTTCTTATTGACTATGAATGACAAACTTTGTTTGACTTTATACGTAATTTAGAGGTTTACTGTACTGGAGATTGGCCAATTCACATAGATGTTCTTGAATTTTCTCTACAATGTAAGTTAGCTAATGACTTGTTTATTTATCAAAAAATAGTGACATGTCAATACGGATACAAGGAAGCTTTTTCTATAGGCTATGAATGACAAGCATTTTTCTAAATTGAAACGGAAACACATCTCGGTGATTTGGCCAATCTCCAATACAGTAAACCTGTAAATTACCAACAAAGTCAAAAAAATGTGTGACATCCGTAGCCTTCTTGTTTCCGAATTGATAATTCCAAATTTTGTAATAAAGGCTCAGGTCATTAGCTAACAAACATTGTAGCTGATACTTCGGGAACATCTCTTTGATTTGATCAATCTCCAGTAGAGTAAACCTCTAGATTACGTATAAATTCAGAAAAATGTGTGGCATTCTATTACTACTATTTTTCTAAATAAAGGCACAGGTTATTATCTAACTCACAGTAAATGTAAAGTTTCGATAATATCTCTGTGGTTTGGTCAATCTCCAGTACAGTAAACCTCAAAATTACGTATAAATTCAGAAAAATATTTATCATTCATAGCCCTTAATAAGAGCTTCCAACCTCTTCACAGTTCACTTTTTCTATCCTACTTTTACGCCGTTTGCCAGCCAATTCGAGGACGTACGGCTATAGTTTCGATTTTCGTATAACCATCTGCACATTGCATATCCTATAGTTCTGCACTAATCTGATGATGAAAAATCCTTTTTACATCCTGCCCCTATTGGGATTCGATCCCGCTACCTCTCTATTTAAACGCCATGGCCTTAGACCACTGTGCCGTTTGGTCGGTAGCTTTCTACTTCCCGTATTGACATTTCACTATTTTTTTAATAAAGACACGTCATTAGCTAACGAACAGTTAAGGTAGATTTTCGAGAACATCTCTGTAATTTGGCCAATCTTCCGCTCAGTAAACTTCTAAATTACATATGAATTCAGAAAAATGTTTGTCTTTCATTGGCAACAACAGAAACTTCCTTGTTGTACACAACAACTTCTCTGTGGTTTGGTCAATCTGCAGTGCAACTAATGCCCAATCTACGAAATTCTAATAGCCTTTTCTTGTAACAAAATGTTTTATTATTTTATATGGTACATATCGACGGGCAGACAACTTTCTATTTAATTTTGTGGGATAAAATAGATAATTTTAGTCAAATTAATTTTGGGTTTTATGAAATGTTAGAAATTGCATTTTTGTTAAAATCGTCATATTCGTTAAACTCCTGGCTATGATCAACATTTATATAAAACAATATAAACGTACTTTGTACTTTCAATCTGTGGTTTCGGCGTTGGTACACAATGGAACCCAGCAAATTTAAATCAAATTATTTCTTAAACTAAACATTTTAAGAATCTTCACAACTAATATTGACACAATACAAGGTATACTCTGAAAAATGTACCATTACGTTGTTAATTTGCCTCATTTCTAATAAAAATATTTGTTTTAGATTTCACCGAACAATTAAAATGTGTCACAAGCAAAATAATATTTTTGTGCTGTTTTTCCAGAATGTTCCTATACAGTAAAAACAAATAACCAAAAATATAAAGTACTTGTTACATTATAAGATGACACGTTTTCACGTTATGTAATGTATGTATATGGCATAATCTTAACATATAAAAATGTATATAAATATTCCCATTATGATTATTACTAGAGCTACACGGCAACACGGCTATTATTGTGCTGCGATTCGTTCATAATTAAAATGTGTGTATGGAAAAAGCTTTTGTTGTTCAACTGAGAAACAAAAATAATATACTAAAACAAAAAGCTCTACACAATGTACACAAAAACCCGTAATTTGCTTTATGTACATTTTCTTAATTTCTCATGCAAATTAAAACACAAATACATCGAGGTATATATTATGAAACCCTCGTATAGCTCTATATGAGGGTTGTTTTCTTATGGTTTGTATGGATGTCTTCCTTCAAAAAATATATAAAATAAACGGCAATAAAGTTGGAAAAACACTCACCTGGTGACAGTTCTTCAGTTAATTCCTCTGTGGTACAGATAACAGATGAGACAAATAACAATATGATATGAATTATATTTTTAATAATCATTTTGTTTATTTTATTTTCCATTAAACGATTAAAAAATGTTCCAGTTCTCATCCCTGAAAATAAAGAGAAGAAAAAATGTTAGATAAATTAAATAAAACAGCTCGTATTATATTATTTGTAAAATATTATTTTATTTGGCACCATTTACATATCATATCGTCCAGTTCTACTAGTATAAACCAGTTAAAAAAAATCTAATTAAAAATTTATCTTAATTGGACTGAGGAGAAGAACTTATCCAATTTGTCAAATTTCTTCAAACTTTGACGTCGCGTTATCTCGTTAACATTCTAATTACCATCGCCTTTAAGTTCAAAAATTATTTTATAATTTTTCTTATACTACGTAAAAAGCTCACGATAAAAATGAGAAAAATTATGATAAATTAGGTATCATTGAAATATTTAATGACCTCGCAAAGTATCAGATCTTTCCTTATACGTATTTAATTTAACACAAAAAAAAAATGAAATAATTTTATAAAGACGAAGACGAGGGAAATATATTCACTTTGAAACATTTTTTCAATATAAATCATCGCTAATCAAATTATAATCTAATTTTAACAGAAATATCAACTTATCCATTTTATCATTGTCTTAAGATAAAAGCAAATTTAACTTAATATTTTCTTCTTCTTGTTTTTCATACTTATATATTTTCCTGTATTACGAGAAAAATGAGATGAAGTACAACACAAAAAAGTTTATAAGTTTATGATTGTACGAGTTCTTAGTGAATGATGATTAGTTTAAAGTTTTTCCATCCTCCGTCGCGTAGATTTTTATGTCCAATTTTTAATGTCAATATACTCTACCCTGCCAGTGGCAATATAAGTAAATAAAAAAAATTGTGACGTTCCGGGCAAATAACTCGACAGATGGATTATAATATAATCAGTTTATGTATTTTTCTTATCGCATATTAGTTTTCCTGTAAATTGCTTGTCGTGCTCTTTGACATTGTTTGATACAAAATTATATGGAGGAAGACAATTTAGTTAAAAGATCATGTTTCTTTCGAATATGCAATATTTTTATTTAATGGAAGGGCAATCAGTGATTTTTGCAAAAATACAGGAAGTAACGTAACGACCTCAAGTTCATATTTTCCACGATCGGTAACAGAAATGTTATATTTGAGAAGAGGCTTCAACACGAACTGTTTTAGCACGCAGCTATAGCTCAGTGGACGGAATCCAGGAGAGGGCAAACTAAAAATTTATAAAATAAATGGGTAATTTCTACTAAAATAACCATCTTCTTCGCGGCGAAATTTATCGCCGGTAAGAATCAGAATTTTGTTAAACCGGAATTTGAGCATAATACCAAAAATCTCTCAGAAACCGTACCCTAAATACGAAAATTGGTGGAGAGGAGGAACCACAAACATTTTCATCGGAAAGTACTTTTGATTGAATGACACATTAGCTTTTACGTACCTTAACATGGGTTGGGGTGAACCACACGCTGTTTCAACAAATGTTGAGGTTCAATAGAGTATCAATTTATATTTCGAGATAAATTGTTCAGCTCCCTTACCCAGTGCGTTAAAGTTCGCAGGCAATCTAAAAAGACTTTGGTTGTTCCATCCCCGTTAATTGTTCCCCCAAGCACAACAGCCATATAGGGGTGATTATCTCCAGGATATTCCTGAAAGTCTGTTAAAATTGTTTGTACATATTTAGCATACATATACTTGCGCTCAAAAAGTTGTTCTTAGCACGTAACCTACACGAGGGTCATTTAACATGGTTGATGCACTTTGGGATGGTTTTAGGTGTGCAGCTGTACGATTTTCAGTTTGTTCTGAACAATTAGGGCAATGAGCGGTTTTGCACTATTATAGCATCGAATGGTAAATAGCATCGAAACCATGTGTGGCCGAGCTGCCCCAGTTGAAGCAACATCGAGGTGCTGACGGAGCAACCTGAGGATTACAATGGGGCAATTATAATCATTTTCATCTACATTAGAAGAATAGTAGACAATAGGTGGTTCCTGAGTATCACCCAAATTACCAGCATAGTCTTGATTTATAGCACACCGACCTGAACCAATCTGAGAAAAAGGCAAAGCAATACTAGGAGAAACAGATACTTTGTGAATATCTGGAAATAGGATTTTCAAGTTGGTTTCGGGAACATACCCCATTGAAAGAGTCAATGACTAATTCGCTACTAATTCGCTAACTGAGGAAATAGGTCTGCCTGCTAAATGTGTGATGAGTTTCAGCCGCATATTTTTGTCGAGAATCTCTAAGAGTCCATTCTCTGAAAAAATATTTTTGATAGACATACCCAACGACGCGATCTAGTATTTGCGGATATCCGCAGCCGTGCGACGGTGCAAGAAATGCACTTCTAAGGTTCATCCAAGTACAGTAGGCAATTTTTTGAACCGTAAGTAATGCTCTAGAGCTGGCCCGCTTAGCAGAAAAATTACATCATTTACTAATTGCTCAAGCACACCATGGGTTACAGTTAAGAGTTCTACTCTCATAAAAAAAAATTCTCTACAGGTTGATAAGTAGTCCATCATATTCTATATTCCATATGTATTCCCGTCATATTGTAATCAAATCGAGGAGGAATAACCGTGTTAACCGTAGTTTGAGACTGATTGAGACATAATGGGTTAGTGTGGCAAAATCTGCGGCAGGAAAACTTTATTATACAGATTCGCTTGGGTGGGATTTTGCTCAAACTTACTTCCACTCGGGTCAGTTTGATAATTAGCCACGTCCAGCACATTAATGAGAGTTGTAGGCCTAGATTTTGAAGTTGAAGATTTTCAAGCATTTATTCTCGATGGTCTGATCAAATCGAGGCTGTTCATACTCAAGATTTTGTTTCGGAAAAGACTCAATATGAATTGGTATTGGTCGTCAGCAATTGCTTCTTAATCAGCAACCTCAGAAAAAATATTATTATTTCACATACAAATGGAAATTTCTTGAAATTTAATTCTAAATTAATACTATTCGTCTTCATAAACAAAATTGATTGATTGAATCGGCCCGGATACAGACACCTAGGTAAAGTCGATAGTTAGTAACACAATGACAACACAATTCTGGTCTACACAATTAGCAATTAATAGTTCAAGGAAATATTATTTCACAAGCATCTGTTTGTGTAATTAATATACACGTTTATTAATTTAATCCTCCTGCAACTCCACAACTTACAATAGAATTTCCTGAAACTATAGTTAATTGAATTATATTGAATTGGGCTGGGCAGCCATGAAATAGCAAAAAAATCAAAAAGCTGCAAAAAGATATGTGAGTCATCTCAAAGTCATTGGTTCCTGGGAAACTATCAATGTTATTCAACGCCAGATTAGCTACCGGATTGGATATTTAGCTTATTTCGCAAAAATTTCAAATGTTTTACTAATTTGATCACCAAAGAATATTCGTTTAATTGCCAAGTAAAATTATAGGTTTTGCACTTCAAATTCACAATTTTGCAAATGATATTCAATTTTTTTAGTTCATTTACAACTTTTTACAAGTCCCCATAACTTTTTATACTTTATTGTGAATTTTTTCTAAATCAACCACAATTGTTTGCCAAATTCATATTTTTACAAAGTAACTTCAATTAAATGTCAAATACTCGTAGCAGCAACCAAACCCGCCAATTCGTCTTTCTAACGGTGATGGGCTAGGAGTGACAAGAAAAAACTAAAGCATTTGCTGATCACCTTGAAAGTGTATTCACTTCAAACCTTGGATTATCGGTGGCTCAAACAGAAAATATAGCAATCAGACCTGTGAGGAAATTTAAGATAAAGAAATCACTAGTAAAATTTATTATTGCACATCAAATTCAATTAAAGAAAGCCCCTGGGTATGATAGAATTAGAGGAGAAATGCTTAAACAGCTGCCTGAGTGTGCCTTTGGACGACTAGCTCAAATATTCAATTCAATTTACGTATCGGGAAATATCACTGAGTGCTGGAAATTGTCAACTATAAAAATGATCCCGAATCCTGGCAAGGATCTTACCAAAGCCCCGTCATATAGACCAATAAGCCTACTACTAATCATCTCGAAAATATTCGAAAATACTATTATCGAAAATACTAAACCAGAACTACGAAATGTCATCCAATTTACCAACTTATGAAGTCGTATTTATCAAACCGCAGATATTATGTCAAATACAACACCTCCAAATCAGGCGAGAAAAACATTTTGGCTGAAGTACCACAAGGTAGTGTGCTTCTACTTCGCAGATGATAACATATAAATGAAATCGAAATATGGCTAAAGCAATGGAAAATAAAGGTCAATGAAGAGAAATCGACCCACGTAACATTATGCTGTATAAGATAGTGGAAATTTCTCAGCGGAAAATAAGAGATTTCGCTACTCGCCGCAAGTGGCAGCACAATCACAAAAGAGAATTTATTTTGTTATATAATTACCAGCGGAAATTTATTATTCATTTTGTATCTCTTTTTTCACAAAATAAAACACCCCAGCGGAATAAACTATTAAAAGTGATCATTAAAATGACAAATTGATTGATCTCCGAAGTAAAGGAACTCGGTAAATCAAATCTTGAAATTTAACAATATTCCGTCTTTCCGCCATACTAAAACAATGACGATGAAATTTGGATAAAAGTAATGATCAGGGGTCCAAAACTTAGGAAAAAATTCTAGGATCTGTTCATGCTGGACTAAACTAGGCCATTTCATAACCAATCCTTTTGAAAATTTAAATTTTTTTATCAATTTTTTTTCAGTTTTTGGTCAATATCTCAATAACTTCCACTAGTAACCAATACTTTCGGTTGTTTTTCTAATTGCTTAGGTCATACTGAGACTACCAGGAAAATTTGGGGAAAATTGATGGATTAGAATTTTCACTATAATTTTTTGATTTTCTGCGGCCATATAAGTTATTTTCAGTTTTTGGCCGATATCTCAAAAACTTCCACTAGTAACCAATACTTTCGGTTGTTTTTCCAATAGCTTAGGCCATACTGAGACTACCAGGAAAATTTGGGGAAAATTGATGGATTGGAATTTTCACTATAATTTTTTGATTTTCTGCGGCCATATAAGTTATTTTCAGTTTTTGGCCGATATCTCAAAAACTTCCACTAGTAACCAATACTTTCGGTTGTTTTTCTAGTAGCATTGGTCATACTGAGACTACCAGGAAAATTTGGGGAAAATTGATGGATTAGAATTTTCACTATAATTTTTTGATTTTCTGCGGCCATATAAGTTATTTTCAGTTTTTGGCCGATATCTCAAAAACTTCCACTAGTAACCAATACTTTCGGTTGTTTTTCCAATAGCTTAGGCCATACTGAGACTACCAGGAAAATTTTGGGAAAATTGATGGATTAGAATTTTCACTATAATTTTTTGATTTTCTGCGGCCATATAAGTTATTTTCAGTTTTTGGCCGATATCTCAAAAACAACTTCCACTAGTAACCAATATTCTCGGTTGTTTTTCTAATAGCTTAGGTCATACTGAGACTACCAGGAAAATTTGGGGAAAATTGATGGATTAGAATTTTCACTATAATTTTTTGATTTTCTGCGGCCATATAAGTTATTTTCAGTTTTTGGCCGATATCTCAAAAACTTCCACTAGTAACCAATACTTTTGGTTGTTTTTCTATTAGTAGCTTAGGCCATACTGAGACTACCAGGAAAATTTGAGAAAAATTGATGGATTAGAATTTTCACTATAATTTTTTGATTTTCTGCGGCCATATAAGTTATTTCCAGTTTTTGGCCGATATCTCAAAAACTTCCACTAGTAACCAATACTTTCGGTTGTTTTTCTAATAGCTTAGGTCATACTGAGACTACCAGGAAAATTTGGGGAAAATTGATGGATTAGAATTTTCACTATAATTTTTTGATTTTCTGCGGCCATATAAGTTATTTTCAGTTTTTGGCCGATATCTCAAAAACTTCCACTAGTAACCAATACTTTCGGTTGTTTATCTAGTAGCTTAGACCATACTGAGACTACCAGGAAAATTTGGGGAAAATTGATGGATTAGAATTTTCACTATAATTTTTTGATTTTCTGCGGCCATATAAGTTATTTTCAGTTTTGACCGATATCTCAAAAACTTCCACTAGTAACCAATACTTTCGGTTGTTTATCTAATAGCTTAGGCCATACTGAGACTACCAGGAAAATTTGGGGAAAATTGATGGATTAGAATTTTCACTATAATTTTTTGATTTTCTGCGGCCATATAAGTTATTTTCAGTTTTTGGCCGATATCTCAAAAACTTCCACTAGTAACCAATACTTTCGGTTGTTTTTTTACTAGCTTAGCCCATACTGAGACTACCAGGAAAATTTGGGGAAAATTGATGGATTAGAATTTTCACTATAATTTTTTGATTTTCTGCGGCCATATAAGTTATTTTCGGTTTTGGCCGATATCTCAAAAACTTCCACTAGTAACCAATACTTTCGGTTGTTTTTCTAATAGCTTAGGTCATACTGAGACTACGAGGAAAATTTGGGGAAAATTGATGGATTAGAATATTTTATATGGCCGCGGAAAATCAAAAAATTATAGTGAAAATTCTAATCCATCAATTTTCCCCAAATTTTCCTGGTAGTCTCAGTATGACCTAAGCAATTAGAAAAACAACCGAAAGTATTGGTTACTAGTGGAAGTTATTGAGATATTGACCAAAAACTGAAAAAAAATTGATAAAAAAATTTAAATTTTCAAAAGGATTGGTTATGAAATGGCCTAGTTTAGTCCAGCTTGAACAGATCCTAGAATTTTTTCCTAAGTTTTGGACCCCTGATCATTACTTTTATCCAAATTTCATCGTCATTCTTTTAGTATGGCGGAAAGACGGAATATTGTTAAATTTCAAGATTTGATTTACCGAGTTCCTTTACTTCGGAGATCAATCAATTTGTCATTTTAATGATCACTTTTAATAGTTTATTCCGCTGGGGTGTTTTATTTTGTGAAAAAAGAGATACAAAATGAATAATAAATTTCCGCTGGTAATTATATAACAAAATAACTTCTCTTGTGTGATTGTGCTGCCACTTGCGGCGAGTAGCGAAATCTCTTATTTTCCGCTGAGAAATTTCCGCTATCTTATACAGCATCGTAACATTCACATTAAATAAGCTTACTCGCCCGCTTGTCACAATGTACGGAACACAGATCACTCAATCAAATGGAGCAAAATATCTAGGCGTCCATTTGGACTGACGGTTAACTTGGCGAAAACATATTGAAATGAAACGAGACCATATCAAATTAAAAATTGATAAAATGCACTGGTTGATGGAGAAATATTCAACCATTAACCTACTCGTAGAATACAAACTTCTCCTGTATAACACATTGTTTAAACCAATTTGGTCGTATGGCAATAAACCTCAAATTCGAATATTGGCTTTGTACAACGAACACAGTCAAAAATTCACAGAAATTACAGGAGCCCAGTGGTTCATAAAAAACAAAAATATACATAAGGACCTTGGCATCTTAACTATCAAAGGCGAATTACAAAAGATGCGGATCAGCTATGCAGGGAAACTAAAGCATCTCATCCGAAGTTGTTGGAGCGAAATCTAAAAGATATTCCTATGTCTAAAGACGAAAATGATGGCTGTAACAACATAGATTATAAAATTATAAAGTTTACTTATTGATAAGAAGTAGATTCTGCTCACCTTAGTGATTAAGATTTGACAACTTGTTGTTATTTTCATATTTGAATGATTCAATAAATAAATAAAATTTATAACAAAAAAAATTGTAATCTCATCGACAATTTTTCATCTCATCGACGTGGGTGGTGAAAAATAACTTAAAAAATTGTAGTGCTTTTACAATATTCGAGAAAAACTGTGGTCCGGGGGTTTTGTGTGCCACAGAGAAATTTATTCCTTCAAGAACATTTTCGTTTCCTGTAGCCACAATCCAGTTATCATCATAATCTTCAGCAGAATTATTTTCGTTATTATCGGTGTCACTCTCAACAACTTTGAGTTTTCGATTCCGTTGAACTACTACGTTACTGCCATTAGAATCATAATTAGCTTCATTTTCATCCCCTATAGCATCAACATCAATAAAATTGTCATTACGAAGTTCAAAATCTAATTCATATTCAAACAAATTTTTAATGCATTCTCTGCATTTTATTTCTATACCAACTGAAGAAAACTGCGTCACTTACTGGAAAAAAATATTTAAAAAGTAATATTTGGGAAATTCCCTAAAATATGTTTATTTTTTGTTCATGTCGCCGTATAGGTGTCCGTGGATTTGTGGTTAAACTTACAAAGCGTACAAATCTATTCTTCCACTAATATTAAATTACATAAATAATTTAAATTGATTGCTCGTGAAATTCCACGGTTGTTAAATAATTTATTAATTAAAAACAAAATGGCAAATTCATAATTTTAATTAACGTGTTTAGCCACATGTCACACGCTCTTTAGCTATACAAAAGCATACGTATGCTTTGACAATGATTTTTAGCTGTGATATTCATTCAACAAATATATTGTGGCATACTTATAAATATAATAAACTGCCTATATGTGGTTACTTGTTTATCAAACATAGAAATTAACATAGAACATAAAATTTATAATATTCTTAACACAGAATGAAAACTATGTATATGTGTTATGTTACATTTTACCAAATATATACATAATTTATGTATTTATGTAATAAATGAACACATACATTTTACATACATATATGTATACTCGTACCAAGGTAGTAAAAAATTTCTGTTTTTCAATTAACTATAATTAACAATTTAAATTTTCCCTGCCAAAATTACTCGTATATATGTATTTAAAAAGCTTCACAACTTTTTATTCTTGTTCTACTCCCAACAGCAATAAAAGTTCGTGTTCCTTTATTTTTAAAATGAAAAAAAAACCAGGCACAGACTTTCGTAGACAAAATTTGATTTATATCATACACAGTAGCATTTATAAAAGGGGTGGGGTAATACATTACCTTTTCTGTTTCCAAATATGAATATCATTATTCTACACACTAAGCAGCTCATTATACAGAGACAGCAATCAATACCCGCTAGGTATATTTTAATTTTGGTAATATGCTAAACTATTGTGGAGTGGTTGCCCATCCACTCTAGCGTATTTATATAAATTTTATCTCTTTCCCCCGAAATACACACCTGTAGGGTGAATATATGCCAATTAAAATGCAACTTTCATAAAATGATAATGATAAGCATATAAGTAAATACCTCATTATTTATTTATATTTTTAAATAAAATTAGTTTATACTTATAATTATTTAACATTATTTTAATGAAAATATTAAGACGCAGACTAAAATTATGATGAGTTAAGACAGAATTTTGCCTCGAATATTTACCAATAATGCAGGGTATATCATCGTTTTAAATTTTCGATCATGCCATACGTATGCGAAGTTATCCCACGATTCTATCCCAGAAAAAAAAAATCATCAGGTAACACTAATCAATAAAAATCCAATTTGCTCTTGAGTGTAGTTAGCGCAGCCCAGAATTGATTAAAAATCACGTTAAATACAAAAATTAAATTCGTTATATTTAAATTAAGAGAATTTTATATCAATAGAACATGTACGAAGTACGAAATAAAATTACATTAGACACGATAAAGGTAATTGGCACGTTAAAAGTATAAATTTGTCGGATTAAGGCTATGTGGTTTTGAGATCGTCACACTCCTGCCTTACTTTTAGAAAAGTAGGAAAAATATCGTTCAGTGCAAACTTTGCAAAATCGGGCTCTGGTCAGATATACCCCAACACACGTATTTGAACAAAAATTAAATTTAAATTTCGCACGTTAAAAGTATAAACTTGTCGGATTAAGGCTATATGGTTTTGAGATCGTCATACTCCCGCCTTACTTTTAGAAAAGTTAGAAAAAAAAACGTTCAGTAGCAACTTTGCGAAATTGGGCCCTGGGCCGGATATATCGTTTATATGTCGAAAGTATAAATTTGTCGGACTATGTGGTATACATTTGTCGGATTAAGGCTATGTGGTTTTAATATCGGCATACTCCTGCCTTACTTCAAGAAAAGTTAGAAACAAATCGTTTAGTGGCAACTTTGCGAAATTAGGCTCTAAGCCAGATATATCGTTTATATCCATACAACTCGTATTTGAACAAAAATTAAATTTGAATTTCGCCAGTCGAAAGTATAAATTTGTCGGACTAGAGCTATGTGGTTTTGAGATCGTCCTAATCCTGCCTTACTTCAAGAAAAGTTAGAAAAAAAAAATCGTTCAGTCTCAACTTTGCGAAATTTGGCCCTGGATATATCGTTTATATCCATACAACTCGTATTTGAACCAAAATTAAATTTGAATTTCGCACGTCGAAAGTATAAATTTGACGGATTAAGGCTATCTGGTTTTGAGATCACCATAATCCTGCCTTACTTCAAGAAAAGTTAGAAAAAAATCGTACTGTGGCAACTTTGCAAAATTGGACCCTGGGCCAGATATATCGTTTATATCCATAAAACTCGTATTTGAACAAAAATTAAAATTAAATTTCGCACGTTAAAAGCATACATTTGTCGGATTAAGGCTATGTGGTTTTAATATCGACATACTCCTGCCTTACTTCAAGAAAAGTTGTGACAGCGCACGCTTTGCCCTATCACAATGTCACAGTACCTTTTATCAGTACTGTAAATCGATCTGTTTTATAGCATAATTAATTATCGATTGTCGATAGGAGTTCGTTAATTTTGTTGTTCATGATGGACGAAAATATATTTTTTTGGTTGGTAATTGCTTACCTTTGGTGGACAGTCTGGATAGAATTCTCAAATGTGCGGTACAGAAGTATTTTATAAAAAAAAAAAAACAATTTTATTCGAGAGATTTGATTAATAAATTGCTTGAAAGGCACTTGCTTTAATTGAAAATTTCTAAAAACGAGGTACTTGTTTAGAACGGTGTAAACAAGAGAACAAAATGTTAAATTATAATAAGCGAATTAAATTAGAAATTTAAATAGTGTTAAGCAAATTAAAGTGTAATTTTTTTGTGGATCTGAGGACGATAATAGACTGTTACTTGTGCTCAAATATGGTGGATAATTTATTTTTTTTAAGACCACATGTTTTTATGTTGCAATAAAACCAATAAAAAAATTAGTTATATTACGAATTTTAAAACCGATTCACCGATATTAAATAATCAATAATAAAATTAATACTAATAGAAACAAACTATAATTAATACAAACTCGGTACCTTAAACTGTTTAAGTGTATAACGATTATTTTCTAAGTGCATATGAGTACAAAACAAAAATAGTGTACGAAAAAGTGATCTACAATAGTCATTCAATAAAAACTTGTGCAATAAAAAATTATCGATTAAGTGTATTTTGCAGTTATTAAATTGAAACAATCATTCATAAACCGCCAAACAAAATAAATTTTAATAAATTCGTAAAGTGCAATAAATAGCAAAACAATAAAACACAATAAAACAACAAAATTATAATAAAGATGTTTAATAAATTGAAACCCAAAATACGGAAAACATCATAACAGTAATTTACAACACAAATAATTTGAATACCTAAAATAATCGTAAAATATAAATAAATCGGATATAACGTCGACAACTTTTGGACTACACTACAATCAACATTCTTCATCAACACATATCATCATACAACACAACTAATAAGCAAGTAATTTTATATTATCAATTTTTTCTTACTTTATTATTCTATTTGGTAAAATTACAAAATTCAAATGTTCTTTATAACGGGTGATTTTTTAAGAGCTTGAGAACTTTTTTTTAAAAAAAAACGCATAAAATTTGCAAAATCTCATCGGTTCTTTATTTGAAACGTTAGATTGGTCCATGGCATTTACTTTTTGAAGATAATTTCATTTAAATGTTGACCGCGGCTGCGTCTTAGGTGGTCCATTCGGAAAGTCCAATTTTGGGCAACTTTTTCGAGCATTTCGGCCGGAATTTCTTCGGAAATGTTGTCTTCCAAAACTGGAATAGTTGCTGGCTTATTTCTGTAGACTTTAGACTTGACCTAGCCCCACAAAAAATAGTCTAAAGGCGTCAAATCGCATGATCTTGGTGCCCAACTTACCGGGCCATTTCTTGAGATGAATTGTTCTCCGAAGTTTTCCCTCAAAATGGCCATAGAATCGCGAGCTGTGTGGCATGTAGCGCCATCTTGTTGAAACCACATGTCAACTAAGTTCAGTTCTTCCATTTTTGGCAACAAAAAGTTTGTTAGCATCGAACGATAGCGATCGCCATTCACCGTAACGTTGCGTCCAACAGCATCTTTGAAAAAATACGGTCCAATGATTCCACCAGCGTACAAACCACACCAAACAGTGCATTTTTCGGGATGCATGGGCAGTTCTTGAACGGCTTCTGGTTGCTCTTCACTCCAAATGCGGCAATTTTGCTTATTTACGTAGCCATTCAACCAGAAATGAGCCTCATCGCTGAACAAAATTTGTCGATAAAAAAGCGGATTTTCTGCCAACTTTTCTAGGGCCCATTCACTGAAAATTCGACGTTGTGGCAGATCGTTCGGCTTCAGTTCTTGCAATGTCAAAGCATACTGAGCATCTTTCTCTTTGACACCTTGTCTGAAATCCCGCGTGATCTGTCAAATACTAATGCATGAAAATCCTAACCACAAAAAAATCACCCTTTATAATCGGGTGAAGGGTAGTATTTAGGTCTAGTAGTAGGTTTAGGAACAGCTGATAGTTTAGTTTTTGTTAATTTTAATTTAATTCATTTGTTCTTTACATTTAAAATCTTGAATTAATATTTTTCTTTATTCATAATGATTTTCTTTTTCATTAATAATCCGTCTTAAATATTATGCAATTACGTTTCTTATGAATGCTCAATAAATGGTTTATACACCTTTCAATTTTAATAAATTTGTATAGTGATTAACGTAATGAAAAGGAATATGAGATAAACCTTCGTGATTGAGGATGAATTAGGGAAACGGTAGGTATATCGACTACATAGGTAGGTAATCAGGACTAATCCTTTTTCGCGGTTACAACCGACCCACACACGCTCTGGAAAACCCCACGACTTCCCCTGATGCTTAGCTGGCAACGACCGCTCCAGAGTCCCTGTGTGGGTCAAATTCTGATAATGTGGAGCATAACCCAAAATCAACATTTTGGGTTATGCAAAATGTTACAAAGTTAGAAACAATCGTTTATTGGCAACGTTGCAAAATTGGACCCTGGGCCAGATATACCCCAACACACGTACTTGAACCAAAATTAAATTTAAATTTCGCACGTCGAAAGTATACGTTTGTTGGATTAAGGCTATGTGGTTTTGAGATCGTCATAATCTTGCCTTGCTTCAAGAAAAGTTAGAAACAAATCGTTCAGTGGCAACTTTGCGAAATTGGCCCCTGGGCCAGATATACCCATAGAAGACGTATTTGAACCAAAATTAAAATTAAATTTCGCACGTTAAAAGGATAAACTTGTCGGATTAAGGCTATGCGGTTTCGAGATCGTCATGGCTTTTTGGTTTTGAGATCGTCATAATCCTGCCTTACTTCAAGAAAAGTTAGAAAAAAAATCGTTCAGTGGCAACTTTGCGAAATTTGGCCCTGGGCCAGATATATCGTTTATATCCATACAACTCGTATTTGAACAAAAATTAAATTTAAATTTCGCACGTTAAAAGCATACATTTGTCGGATTAAGGCTATGTGGTTTTGAGATCGCAACACTCCCGCCTTAATTTTAAAAAAGTTAGAAAATAATCGTTCCGTGGCACACTAGAATTGTGTTACTAACTATCGACTTTACCTAGGTGTCTGTAACCGGGCCGATTCAATCAATCAATTTTGTTTTGGTAAAACGAAAAGTATTAATACAGAATTATATTTCAGGAAATTTCCAGATGCACATGAAATAATAATATTTTTCCCCTAGGTTGCTGATTTAGAGAAGGAATTGTTGAAAACCAATAGCATCGTTATCCATTAAACCTATTAAGCCTTTATTTTCTTTTTCTAGTAGATTATAAGTAGATTAGGATTGTGTTCTGCCGTACGATCGCTAGGTGTCTGAAACCGGAACGTTCTGTGCACAAAAATACCTTTTCTATCCTTCCTATTGTTATGTATATATAAACTGGCTGTAGAAAGAGGCTCGGCGTTATCCGGTACTTGTCCAGTACTTGGTTCTACGGGCCTATCAATCAATCAATCGCTGTATACGTTGCTGTTTGTTAAATGTACCAAAGCCAATCTAGATATATCAAGCCTGCCTATTAAAAACCATTTTCAAATACGGGAAATAAAATATAAACAATAAACTAAATTTTCATACATTCATTCATCAAAGTATTACATAAATTGATGACATATATAATAAATGTTATCTCATTTGAACCACGCAATCAACAGACTTCTCATTTTCTACAAATAATACAAATTAATAAAGGAAAATATATATATGGAAATATCGCTGTACAACAACAACAATTAAAAATACGGGAAATTAGTGACGTCATGACATCGTAATTTAAAAACAATTATTACAGAGAATTAGTAAATTAAATCGTATAAGAAAATGAAATATAATCAATGGTCAAGATAAAGTCAACCGTACAACATGCGAAATAAAATCTGAAAACCCAAAATAACCAAGTGAACAATTTGTTTACTTTAAAATAGCAGTTGAAACGTAATATTATCCATAATCGAAAATCTATTTAAAATCGCCCAAGAGAACCTATTTTTCATGCGGTAATTGGTGTGATCATAAATGTATAACAGACATACATAGGTTTGAATGAGTTAGCTATAGATAATACAGCGTTGTACTAACAATATTGATTTGTACCTTGCCAACATTGCCTATCAGAAACATACATGTTTTTTTCTAGTTCGAATATGTAGATGAAATTTTCTGTCGCAAAAATCTACTGGAACGGTCAATGCAATGGGATCCAAATCGCAATGATTCCAAATATAACCAAAGAACATCCAACCCGATGAGAAATTAATTAATTTTCAAAACGCCAAGCAGATTTTTACATTTGTTGCAATATCTATTTGCCCCGACAAAAAAACATAAGCATATAATAAGACGCCCTAGTGTAGGCACTAACTAGTACAGTGAAAAAATAAAAGATCAAAATAAGAAATCAGGTGAATTTTATTAACGGATCATTGAAAATTGATGATGAAAGCAGTCACAATAATTATCACATGGTAAGCTTTTTTTTGACAAATAATTTATGTTCATAAACTAATAACTCACATCAACTACGAAATAACTTAGTATCTCAACAAAGTTCTACGGTTTATAGAACAAATTCACATACAAATAGAAATGAATATTTAGATAATTTAATAGATAGATTTGAAAATTTAAAAGTAGAAACAAAATTCGAAGTTGAATGTATCACTTATAACCCGGCCTCTAACAAAATGTCTGTAAATTGTGATTTTGATGATGTGAGATATTGTGGAAATGGTGACAATGACGTGTTTAAAAATCTTAGAATCCCTGACACAATCAAGGGCCTCCCAAGATATGAGGGAAGCCGACATACTCTCTTCGAATTTATCGAAAACGTAGAGGAAATTCGAGGTTTGTGTAATTACATAGACGGGCAGCCGTGCTCGAAGATATTTCTAAGAGCAATCCACAACAAGATTCGAGGTGAAGCAATGTACGGCAATGTATGGACGAGCAATGTACTAACAAATACGGAACCCCGTTAGAGTGGGTAGCAATTAAAGATAATTTACTACCCACTACGCGGATAAAAGAAATGAAACAAATTTCGTGAGAGATTTGTACAGCATAGCACAGGGAAATGATACAATCGAGAAATATTTCGCTAAGATAATCGATATACAAAGCATTATAATAAACCATATTAAATTAAACGAACATAATTGTGTAGTAGTATGGTCAAAAAAAGAGCTCTATCAGGAAATGTGCCAGAACACATTCCTTGCTGGACTCAAAGAGCCCCAGGCTCAATGATTCGAGCTATGCAACCGCATAGATTGACAGAAGCATTCTCGCATTGTTTGAAGGACAACCATGAATGCAAACTTCACCCCACAAAGGCCAATTATATCAAGACCAATAAATTCCCAACGGAATAATTATCCAAGCGGTCCACCCATTCCTCAAAATGGAAACTTTCACCCGCAAGCTAATCAGCGACCTCCACCTCAGTACTACAACCACAGGTTGTTTAACCAACAAAATGTTAGTCAAACTGATCCCATCAACATGGGATAATAATAACAGATTCGTGCACAAATCCTATGGTTCCACCAAGGAAGGTCGATAAAATGGATACGGCATCCAATCCAAACGGTTACACTCAGTAAGCATTTTATAACATATCTAAACAACCAAATAACTATCAATTCCAATCAAGTGGACCTCCGACATTCCGGGCTTAGGAAATTTTCAATACTGAGACCAACTTCAAACAACAACCGGAACAGCATGAAGAGGAATCTCCATTATACTTCCCTGGCGTAGAAGAAGGTGAGGTGGACGATGTAAATTTTGATGCATAGATGTAAATAGACATCAAACATATAGCGTCCGTATATACACGTACGGTTAAATCCCAAAAACATTAAAGATACTAATTGACACTGGCTCTAACAAATCCTTTCTGAACCCAGAGTTCGTCCGTCCTTCACGGATACGTACCATATCCCTTATCGATATAAAAACCATGTTTAACACCCATGCCATAAACCAAAAAGTAGTAATTCCAGGACTCATGGAGTTCAAAACCAGAGCACCCATGGAATTTCTTTTGTTCCACGGATAAATACTATGATGGTTTAATGGGACTTGAAGTAATGCAACAACTCGGTGTTACGTTAGATCTAGTCAATTCAATCCTAAAAACGGATAAAGTAATGATCCCACTTTACTGTTTAAGCCAAATTATTCGTCCAAACCCTATTCTCTATTACTAACAAGCAAGCTTATCGCTGAACTTCCGGTAGACATAGAGAACGGTGATATATATGTGATGCCAACTATAATCAATGGCAATCTAATTATCTCCGAGGAAGTATATTATAGTACAAATTGGTACGCTACTCTGTAAATGTCAATTAAAGCAATAAACAACACACATTCGTTCTCCAAAATCCAATTAAAGTCGAGCTGTGAAAAAAAACCTTGTCGAGTTGAATCCCACCATTGCTATATACAAGAATTGGATGAAACACAAAATGAAGATACCTAGTTGAAGTTGATTAGAGGATGTGTTTCTCAAAACACAACAATGATTGTTATTTACCAATGACGTCAAACATGAGATAAATCGGAAAAAGATAAACCTATCTTCACCAAAAGCTATAGGTACACTTTCGTCCATAAAGAGGAAGTAGAGAAGCAAATAGACAAAATGCTACAAGATGGAATCATCCGTCCCAGCTTCTCTCCTTGGTCGTCGCCCATATGTATCGTCCCGAAAAGGCCGATGCAAGTGGCAAAGTCAAGTGGCGATTAGTTATAGACTATCGCAAATTAAATGAAAAAACGATAGATAACCGGTATCCGCTACCGAAAATCACAGATATCCTAGATCTAGCATCTGGGTTTCACCAGATAAAGGTCAAGAAAGAGGATATCCCTAAAACGACTTTCTCCGTAGGCCATGGGCACTACGAACATGTGAGAATGCCTTTTGGGCTTAAAAACGCATCATCGACATTCCAGAGTCATGGACAATGTCCTTGGTGAACTACAAAGCAAATCGTACTTGCGCTACATGGACGCTATTATCGTCTTTTCCACATCGCTCCAGGAGCACATTGAAAGCTTAAAACACGTTTTTAACAAACTCAGCAAAGCCAATCTAAAAGTACAAATGAATGAAATTGCCTTTCTGGGCTATATCGTTACGAGTGATGGGGTCAAACCAAATCCCGATAAGATAAAAGCAATTAAAGGCTTTCCAATTCCTAAAACATAGAAATAAATTAAAAGCTTTTTAGGCCTGTTAGAATAATATCGCAAATTCATCAGAAACTTCTCCGAAATTACCAAATACTTAACGGAATACTTGAGAAAAGATCAAAAGATCACACTTGACACTAGATATATCCAGTGTTTCGAATACTGTAAAGAGCTGTTATGCAAGGCACCCATCTTACAGTATCTAGACTTTTCTAAAGAAGTTATCCTTACCGCGAGCAATGTAGCCATTGAGGCCGTCCAAGGACCGGCCATTTCACAAGGGCTTATAGGAAAAATAAGCCTATTTGCTAGCGTCCAAAATTTTAACGGTCACATAACAAAACTACTCTACTGTAGAGAAAGAGCTTCTAGCTATCGTCTGACCAACTAAGTACTTTCGACCGTACTTATTTGGCCAACAGTTTAAAACTGTCAAAGACCATAAGCCACTGACATGGCTTTCCAATTTTAAAGAACCAAATTCCAAATTGGTTCGATGGAGATTAAAATTTAAGAGGTGCAAAAGGTGCAAGGAAAACCAACGCAGATGCACTCTCAGGAATGCAACCCGAACTTAACGTTATCAACAAATTAAACACCTCCGAAACTTCAGATCCATCTATGGATTCCCAAATCACAAATAATGATGAACAAACTATTATACCGACTACAAATACCCCCATAAACCATTTTAGTTCCCAATTGATCATAGCAGTTGATCCCGAAATGTAAGGGCTAAATATTCAACATGAACACCCATTTGGCAAACATAAGGTGATAATATATATGCCCAGGCATAGTATACCAACCATCCGCCTTAATATTGGAACACAAGTAACGAAACGTCGAGTTACAGGAATACTGTGTGACGAAATAGTTTTCCAAACAGTTACAAAAGCATACCGTGATAAATTTGGGAACTCCCACAAACATTTAGTAAGACCACCTATACTCTTAACGAATGTGTTCAATCCTGAGAATCAACAAGCTATAGTAAAGAAACGAATGAAGAAATTTCACCATCGAGGAATAGTCGAAAATCACGAATTCATCAAAAGGACTTACTATTTCCCGAATATGAAGGACATCATCACAATGTACATCAACACCTGTACCATATGTCTTCAAACCAAATATGACAGGCATCCACCTAAATTGGAGCATGAGATCACGGAAACACCGAAGGAACCTATGTAAATCCTTCATATAGATTTCTGTTTCTTCCAAAGTCACGTATTTCTCACACTTCTCGACAAATTCACGAAATTCGCGGGGGCCTTCTACATGAAGACCCGCACTAGTGACAGAATTCAAAGGAAACTCGAACGGTTATTTAGTATACACGGTAAACTCACAAAAATTATTACCGACAATGAAGGAAATATGAAAACACCTTCGTTCAAAGACTTCTTAGACGAACATTTCATCCAATTACAACATACGTCATCATATTCGTCAACTGGTACTTCAGGAACTTATTAAAATTGCACATCTAAATGCTCCCCAAGTAAGCATTAAAGCGTTAATGAACCATGCTATCTTCTACTATAACAACTCCATTCATTCCACAACTAATTTACGCCCTTCGAACTATTAAGTGGACGCTATACTAGGGAAACCTATCAACCCTACACCCCCAAATGCACAGGAGTACATTCTTAACCACACCTTAGCCTATGAGGAACTATGCAAGCGCATACATGAGGAAACATACAAAAAAGGTTAAACTAATCAATAAACTCAATATCGGTCGAGATAAACCACCAAAAATGGGAATCGACCAAACAGTGCGGATACGTAAGTAGGGAAATCTTTAAACATAACAAAGTCACTATACTAGCTAAAGATGGTAAATACCATAAAAAATGGATAAAAGATCCATTTCAAGTGAACGCTCGTCATGAGCCAATCGCTGAAAGTGACCGACCTGAACAACAACAAGGGCTTGATACCAATCAAAATAGGCCAGGCCCGAGTAATCAACAGTTATAAAAGGATCGTCCACGTCATTGAGACCCAATTTTAAAAAGAAAATGTTCGCGTTATAAAAGGTAACATCGACATATTTGAAGAAACTGTCAATAGCAATATAGATTATAAGTAGGCATTCAAAAATAAAGTAGAAACCCTTGAACATAAATTTAAAGAACTACAGGACAACGTTAATCTTCTGAAACCTACACGGGTCAAAAGAGGTCTTATTAACGGACTAGGTTCCTTGTTCATAGATATTATGGGAAACTTAGACCAACATGATCTAGAAGAGATTAGTTTTTCAATACATAGTCTCTACCAAAATCAAAATAACTTAAATAAACAAAATGACGCTCAAATTGAGATAAATAAGGGCGCAATTGATAGATTTAACTACTTACAGAAATATATAAGGGACAGTAATTGAAAAATTGAATTTGAACTAAATAGGCTCAGCAACACAACACAAATAGGAATACATATGATCAAAATAGATCAATAAATACCCTAACCCAACATATAGATGGCATTTTGGACGCACTCAGTTCAGCTAGACACAGACGCACCTTACTATCCTACGATCGAATTGAAATAATCAACCCAAACAATATCTATGATCTATTGACGTTACAAGGGTACTACAATCAGGTACCGGCCTTCTATGAACCAATATTTAGTTATTACAAAATTAAACCTATCCCATCCAAAAACCTTATGATTACACCGATTCCGTCATATAATATCATCCTAAACGAACAAAAGTATTATCAATACATACTACAACCATGCAACGAATTGGAAAACAAATTTTACTGCACTAAGCAATCACTACAATCAATAAGCAACATTATCTCACAACAACCGGCACAATGCAACCATACTGCCTACGAACTAGAAGATGAAGTCACAGAAATCATTACTGGAAAATTGTACGTAGCCACACCACGAGAACTGGAATTCACATCTACATGTCACCAATTTACGAAGTTTATCAAAGGCGAAGCATTAATCGAATTCGATAGTTGTGATGTTAACATCTCGGACATTACCTACAGCAGTACGAAATACGTTTACCAAGAGGCCCAGATCGTCATTATACCGTATTACGATTTGAATAGTCAAAATTGTCAAAATATGGCCTGATTTTTGGCACAGGTGTTCACTGTTAGAGCCAAAACTCAAATTCGTTGGCCCCTAACACGACAAATTATAAATATGGGATCCAGCTAATTACGAGTCTGTCTAACTTCACCCAGTACAAATTACCACTAAACATGTGTCCAGTTTTTAATTTATTTCACTATAATGCTACATAAAATATGGCCTGATTTTTGGCACAGGTGTTCACTGTTAGTGCCAGAACTCAAACTCATTGGCCTCATTGGTTTGTCTAACTTCACCCAGTACAAATTACCACTGAACATGCGTCCAGTTTTTAATTTATTTCACTATGATGCTACATAAAATATGGCCTGATTTTTGGCACAGGTGTTCACTGTTAGTGCCAGAACTCAAATTCATTGGCCCCTAACACGACAAATTATAAATATGGGATCCAGCTAATTACGAGTCTGTCTAACTTCACCCAGTACAAATTACCACTAAACATGCGTCCAGTTTTTAATTTATTTCACTATGATGCTACATAAAATATGGCCTGATTTTTGGCACAGGTGTTCACTGTTAGTGCCACAACTCAAATTCATTGGGCCCTAACACGACAATTTATAAATATGGGATCCAGCTAATTACGAGTCTGTCTAACTTCACCCAGTACAAATTACCACTAAACATGCGTCCAGTTTTTAATTTATTTCACTATGATGCTACATAAAATATGGCCTGATTTTTGGCACAGGTGTTTACTGTTAGTGCCAGAACTCAAATTCATTGGCCCCTAACACGGCAAATTATAAATATGGGATCCAGCTAATTACGGGTCTGTCTAGCCTCACCCAGTACAAATTACCACTAAACATGTGTCCAGTTTTTAATTTATTTCACTATGATGCTACATAAAATATGGCCTGATTTTTGGCACAGGTGTTCACTGTTAGTGCCAGAACTCAAACTCATTGGCCCCTAACACGACAAATTATAAATATGGGATCCAGCTAATTACGGGTTTGTCTAACTTCACCCAGTACAAATTACCACTGAACATGCGTCCAGTTTTTAATTTATTTCACTATGATGCTACATAAAATATGGCCTGATTTTTGGCACAGGTGTTCACTGTTAGTGCCAGAACTCAAATTCATTGGCCCCTAACACGACAAATTATAAATATGGGATCCAGCTAATTACGAGTCTGTCTAACTTCACCCAGTACAAATTACCACTAAACATGCGTCCAGTTTTTAATTTATTTCACTATGATGCTACATAAAATATGGCCTGATTTTTGGCACAGGTGTTCACTGTTAGTGCCACAACTCAAATTCATTGGGCCCTAACACGACAATTTATAAATATGGGATCCAGCTAATTACGAGTCTGTCTAACTTCACCCAGTACAAATTACCACTGAACATGCGTCCAGTTTTTAATTTATTTCACTATGATGCTACATAAAATATGGCCTGATTTTTGGCACAGGTGTTTACTGTTAGTGCCAGAACTCAAATTCATTGGCCCCTAACACGACAAATTATAAATATGGGATCCAGCTAATTACGAGTCTGTCTAACTTCACCCAGTACAAATTACCACTAAACATGCGTCCAGTTTTTAATTTATTTCACTATGATGCTACATAAAATATGGCCTGATTTTTGGCACAGGTGTTCACTGTTAGTGCCACAACTCAAATTCATTGGGCCCTAACACGACAATTTATAAATATGGGATCCAGCTAATTACGAGTCTGTCTAACTTCACCCAATACAAATTACCACTAAACATGCGTCCAGTTTTTAATTTATTTCACTATGATGCTACATAAAATATGGCCTGATTTTTGGCACAGGTGTTTACTGTTAGTGCCAGAACTCAAATTCATTGGCCCCTAACACGGCAAATTATAAATATGGGATCCAGCTAATTACGGGTCTGTCTAGCCTCACCCAGTACAAATTACCACTAAACATGCGTCCAGTTTTTAATTTATTTCACTATGATGCTACATAAAATATGGCCTGATTTTTGGCACAGGTGTTCACTGTTAGTGCCAGAACTCAAATTCATTGGCCCCTAACACGACAAATTATAAATATGGGATCCAGCTAATTACGAGTCTGTCTAACTTCACCCAGTACAAATTACCACTAAACATGCGTCCAGTTTTTAATTTATTTCACTATGATGCTACATAAAATATGGCCTGATTTTTGGCACAGGTGTTCACTGTTAGAGCCAAAACTCAAATTCATTGGCCCCTATCACGACAAGTTATAAATATGGGATCCAGCTAATTACGAATCTGCCTAATTTCACACAGTTCATATGACTTTTAAAAATTCGAACTATGGGATAGATTATTCAATTTTTTTTCGTCGAAAATTTGCTGTTAACTTCAATAACATGTAATTTTCGGCTAATATCAACAGAATTTTGTACCGCCACCTGATGCGAAATATGTCGATAATGCAGTGTTTTTGGCTGAAATTTTCGGATATCTTCAGTAGCATGAATTTTGTACTACCACCTGATACGAAATATGTCGATAATGCAGGTTTTTTCGGCTGAAATTTTCGGCTAACTTCAGTAGCATGTTTAGCTCACCAATTGTTATAACTTACTTACACATGAAACCAAGACTCACCTAATTAATTGAACCGTCTACATACCATTTTGTGGACAGAATTTTTTCTAACAACCAAAAATTCAATGAAAACGTAAACTGCTGTCCCTTATGTATTTGTAAACATGTTTAGCATTACATCAATTAGAGGTGATAAGGTACGAGTATACCGTTTCA
Source organism: Nephrotoma guestfalica (assembly GCA_963691935.1). NCBI lineage: Eukaryota > Metazoa > Arthropoda > Insecta > Diptera > Tipulidae > Nephrotoma > Nephrotoma guestfalica. The sequence goes on from OY829915.1 coordinate 166,761,363, forward strand.
AATGTTATCATTTAATAAATTTAAATATGTCTTTACACGGCTAAATAATCGTATACACCTTCTTAATATATTTCATTAAGACGTTAAAATCTCTCTATGCAAAAGTATACGAGTATATTAAAAATCTTACACCGTCTGTTTATCATTTTTCTCTTATACATCCGATGAACCTGAAGCAACACAATATAAGTATGTATAAAATGGTATTTTGTACCTTTTGGTGTAAGTAACAATAAGTTGTTATAAGCAACAAATAAAATACGCTAAATAGAAATATACGAGTAACAATACAAATTTTATCTTAATTACAAATCCTATAATTGTAATGAATTTTTATGTATTTCGTTGTTTTATAATTTTATATTTTTCACTTGTTTTCCACCTCACAATTGAATATAATACCACAGCAACAAAAAATTACGGTGTAAAAAGGAGAGCTACGAAAAAGAACTTTACGTTTTCAAGTAATCTAAAGTAAAAAATTTAAGCAAGAACACAAAAATTCTACTTTCAGAGTCTGGACGATTAACGAGTAAAAATTCTTCGTGAAATATATTTAAGCTGTAATAAATTCGATAATCCACAGGCACTAGTGGGATGGATGGTGGATTCGGGTTTTTCGCGTTCGAAAAGACGATGAATTTTTATTTTATTTTGGTATTTAGCTGAAAATTTATAGAATTTAATTTGAGAAAATTACCTCTGCGCTTAAAATATTTTTTTTTTGTATCCAAAAATTTTATGGAAGCTGTATAAAAATAGCGCTCTAAATAGTATATACTAAGAATATATCAACGTTTTATCCGAATTTTTTATAGTTTTAAATTTTTCAGTAAATTAATATTTAAAATAAAACATAAAATTTAATTTTTTTTGGTACAATTAGCACTTTCAATAGACTTAAAGCATTTAATTGTTTTAGCATAGTAAAAATATTGATAATTGTTTTGTTGCAGGTTTCACAAGCCACACTAAATAGTTTTTATTTTATTTTGCGGAATTAGCAACAGTTGTTGGCACGACAACGATTAACTTCAATCTACAAAAAATCAAGTTTTAATCATTTCTAAATTATTCGGGCATACAACATTTAGTTTGCGGGTCCAAAAACATATAAATCGTTTAAAATCTATTTTTGTTACCAGTTCGTTGTAAAAATCATTTATGGCCAGGTTCAATTAACTTTTATTAGCTCGCTGTTTTTCACGGTAGAACATTCGAAACCTTAATGATAATGTTGTTTGTATCAAAAATAAATACTTTCCTAACGCACACTAATAAATACTTCTTTTAATAAAACCAAAAGAAGAAATCCGAAGTCCGAAGAAACTGAAAAGTCAACAGGTCTCTTTGGAAAATTGGAAATTATTTACTAAAGACCGATACAGAATAATTCAAAATTATTAGAAGGACTCAACAGCAGTACCAAGTAAAATCGTATATCAACAACATCAATTGGAGCCAATATACACTTGATCAATGAAATGTGCAACTGAAAAATGATAGAATCTGTACAGTGCGTGAAAGAAAACCACAGCCAGAAAAAACATTATAATCATAAGCTCACTTAACTTTTTAAATTTTTTTTATTAAAAATGTAATAAGTGGTACTGAAGAAATATTACCCTCGTGATTATTTGTTCAAGAGTCTCATTTAAAGCAAAATCTCAAAACAGGTTTCATAAGGTTTCGCTTCTGTCTAACGCCCTGTACAACTTTTCTTCCATCTCTTTCTAGATCTCTGCATTTTCACTTCCTGAAATTGTACAGCCACGTTATATCTCTCACGCTGGTCTCGTTGCGATTCTGATTTTTCGCTGGCGTTCATGAAGTTGCTTTCTTCTATGGATCTTCGTGAATTTTTCATTGTAGGTCAGCTAGGTTGCGTTTACGGCCACGTAATATTCGACTAATACGTTGGTTTGACTCGTCTCTTTGGGCGCTCTCCACTATTGGCCCAGTATGTTCCAGATCCTTTCGCTGACTCGCCTCATTCCAGCACTTCTCCATCACTTCTCCAATGCGTGCCACCTTATCAATTCTCTCCGTCGCAGCATTCTGGTTCACTCTTTTAACGAACGAACTCTACTGCCGGACTCACATTTATCAAACGTACTGAAATCTTCGGCTGGGCCTCCTCCAAGGATCTTTTCTTCTATCTGTAGCCAATTTGTCTTCTGTTTTCACTGGTCGCCGTAAACTCTCTTCACGCGGTTCTGCGCTATCCGATCTTGAACTGAGCGTTTATCTTTGATTTTGGTTATTTCTTGAACCCATGTGATTTTCTTTATTCCCGGTGTCTGTTCTTCTCGTCAGTTTTCATGTTGCGTTCCTAGGAAATCAGGCTGCTCCATAAAATGATCATTCCATTACTGCCAACAGCCTCGGATGTAGCGTCCTAACTTACCGCACCTGAAGCTATCTCTTTATACTTTTATTGTTTTTTCATTTCACTTGCAATTGTTTGAGACCACATTAGCATTGTGTCAGTCTTCTTACAGTTCGCTCCACTACCTTCTCTATCACTGCAACGTCGTTCAAGTTGAGCCTACCCACCAACATTGTTTTAGTGAACAAACCACCCCTGTCGTATCACAGCTTAAGTTCTTTCGTATTGCGGGTGTAATTTACCTTTGTCCCTTTGACTATGGTAGGAAACACAACTGCTGGACTCCCTCCTCTGGAATCGTAATGCTGTACTACCTTTTGAACCCTGAAGTCCTCGAAGGTTCCACAACTTTTCTCAAGCTTCCGACACCAGCTTCGTATGAGTAATAAATCTCTGCGTGACCTTTATATTCAATAACATTATCTTCAAGATCGTTGAATCCACGTTCAACTCCTGCTTCAAATTTTTGTATCTTCTCTGTACGCTCTTTCATTTGTAGCTCTCGGGCTTGCTTAATTTGATCGAATATTTCAGCGCATCATCAAACCTCTTATTTCGAGAGTGTTTGGGGTTCCTCGTCAGTAAGTGATTACATTAATATGGTTGTTGTTGTTTGATCACCCGCTCCGGTTCCCTCACTGATCAGTTGTTCTTCCGCAGGCTTATCTTTTCAATCTTTAGTGACCCAAAAAGCGTTATCACCAATGTTCCTATAGCCGGTGAAGGTAAACGTGATCGAGCCCCAAATGTATAGTTGTATTCTCAGACTTCCTCCTCCAATCTGGCATTTCGTAGCCTCAACAAGAGCTTCGTTTTATATTTTCTTCGGCCGATAGCCTGCAACTCAATAGCATTTTCCTTAATTTCTGAGACTTATAGAAGTCTGGGAAGTTCTGGGAATATATATCCAATTGATCTTTCCAGTTTACATTTTATCTTGAAAAAATCTAGAGAATGCGAATTTACTAAAACATCACGATATGCAATATAAATCTAGAATTCTACGATAATTTTTTTGGTGTGTAAAATTTATCACTTTTACACATTTCAATTTATCTCGGTTTTTAGAGAATTAGGACACTGGATGAAGAAAAAATATTTTTCGATGCTGCTAGTTTACTGGTTTCCTGTGATTTATTATACAAAGTGGATTGCCTTGCCGCTTTGACACGTGAAATAAAACAGCGAAATCAACACGAACCACCAAATAATGATGGTCTTAACGCCACGTTAATGAACATGTATACTCAACAAAGAGCATATTTCGAATTCCTGCACAACAAAAAACAATGGGTTCGTCAAATGAAGACAAGCTGCCACGAATTAATATTCCACCATTTCATGGAAATTACACACAATGGCCTTAAAGATTTATTTGAGGTTACTGCACATAACAATGAATCCATATCTCGCGTGCACAAATTTCAACTACTCAAATGATTGCTTTGAGGAAGTGCTGCTAAATTAATTAATCATTTGTTAATTTCCGAGGCTAATTACGTAGAAGCATGACAAATTAAATCGATGATACGGCAAAAACCGTACCGTAGTAAGCAGAATAATAAAATCTTTTTTAGATCGGTCTGTTATCCACCACGCTTCAACTACTACTTCGAGAACTGAAAGCTTTAGGACCAGCGTGCGAAACCCGTGATCCATGGATTTTGCATTTACTCCTAAACAAGTTAGATGATCAAACAAGAGAGCAGTGGGTATTGCAATCAGTTATGAAGTGTGGACGGTATATTGAAGTGTCTGCATCAAAGATGTGATGCTTTAGAAGGCTGTAATATAACAAGCAAATATATCAAAAACTTTCTTAAAATATCGCATGTATCGAACCAACACTAATCCAGACCAAAACGTAAAAAATAACATCGCGTCGAAGGATACCAAATCAGATTCGGTCAGCTCTGGTCAGCCAATAATTTCAGAGGTTCAAAATTATACCACCACAAATGCTACTCCCGTTGAAGAAAAGCCACCAATATTGCCAACCGTAATTGTCTCGACAGTGGATTCACAAGGCAGCCTTCACAACATCCACGCATTATTGGATTCAGGTTCAGAATCCACGTTTATCACCGAATCACTAACAAAAAAGTTACGATTGAATCGTAAGCATGCACATGTGTCGGTGCATGGTTTATCGTCAGTTTCCGCAGGCAGAACCAGAGGACAGATTAGCATAAAATTAACTTCGAGATATAATGTAAAACGCTTTGTAATCGTAGATGCATTAAAATTAAATAATTTAACTAGTTATCTACCGTCTCAGGCAATAGCTATCCATGAGGTATACAAAAGCAACTTAAACGAATTTTGTCTAGCTGATCCTAACTTTTACATTATACACGAAAGGTGAGTACTATTAAAACCAAATCTGTATTTACTTGATCGTTTATTCGGATGGATAGTTGCCGGTTACGTTGGTCAGAAAATAAATTCCACAACTAAGTGCTTCACAATTCAAGTAAATACAGAAGAAGTTTGTCAATCGCTACGAAGAGGAAGGAAGTGGAGGACACCAATTTATCAACGTTCGCTATTTGGTAGAACTACCTGTAAAGGAGAATTTTAAACAGTTGCGCGGCAGTTTAAAGGCAATATCTCGAATGATTGCAATGGAACGTAAATTCGAACGATATACAGAACTTCGAGATGAATATTCAAAATTTATGCGAAAATTCGAAACGCTTGGGTGCTACGTCAAAGAAACTCCGCGTCGTTTTTGATGGTTCAGATAAGTCTAGTTTCGGGTTATCTTTAAACGATGTATTGATGGTTGGCCCAACTATTTAGAACGAGGTTCCGTAAACATAAAATTGCATTTGTCGCTGATATTAACAAGATGTACCGCCAGGTAACATTTTAAATTAAATACTGTCACATATGGACTAACGTGTTCACCATATCTAGCCATCAAGTGTTTGCAGGGAGGAGCAAGTATAATACAGTCTGACTTTTACGTTGACGATTTGTTGTCAGGTTTCAAAGCGATCGCAGAAGCTGTTGCGACGTACACTGATTTGTCTACTACATTATCGAAAGCTGACTTCACTTTTCAAATACCAATGGAGAAACAAGGAACAGACTCCATTTCATTTGAGGATCCTGCGATGTATGTTAAAACATTGCGAATTTGCTGCATGTACCACAAAAAATGTGCCGGAATTTATACCAGGCCGTACAGTTCACCTTTGTGACACGACATCAACAAATTCTTTCGGTTTGTCGAGATAATTTGGAAATTATCGATTGAAACGCCATAAATCCAAATAGACAGATTGAAAAACCCCAAATTATGGGGTTTTCAATCTGTCCATTTGGATTTGCGGCCAAATATTTTATCCACTATTCCTCATTACGTAGACACCTGCGAAAAAGGATATCCAATTAGTAACATCTGTTAAAAAAAACAATTTCACTGTTAAGAGATATAGATTTGCCGTTTGTCTAGTAAAAAAAAAATGTAAATGAGATTAAATATGTTAAATTATTGTAAACATACTAATCTGAACTGTTTTCACTAAAATTTAATTTATGGAAAAACCTTAATAAAAGTTGATTAAAGTGTAAGATGGCGCCCTCTTACTAACAGAACTAATTTGAAAACAACAACAAAACAATAATTTACATTTTCTACAAATTATCTACATATTATACCAATCGTCGACAATGTCTATGCATAAATCAATTGTCTACGCTATTTTCGACACCAACATCTTATAGGTAATTCTGAAATACTCGTAGACGCACAACACTGATAAGAATAAGCTAACCAAATGATGATTTATATACAGTGCTGGGAAAAAAAGTGGGACAAACGAATTTATTGCAAATTGGAGTCTTTTTTAGCTAAAATTACAAAACTTTTGAAAACAATTGGCTTATTGTTTCATTTTAAAAACATGTATGACGTAATTTTTTGAAAAAAAAAAAATTACTTGCAATTTAGGGGCAGAACCCCGAAAAATGCCAAAATATTCAAAATACGTTGATGGGTGTTAAAGTAATTTAATAAATTAAACACTTATTTTTTATTTTTTTGTTTGTGTTTTATTGATTTATAGAAGTTCAATCTTTAATATTAACATTTTGTTGGACCGCCTTTTGTTTTAATTACACCGGTACAACCCCGCAACTGATGTGCAAAAAAATTGGTCAAGCAATTATTTTATTTTACGCCTACCGTTCTCGGCCGTCATTAGGGTGCAGATGTTTTATTGCCTGTAATTTTTTTTTGAGTATAAATAGTGCCTATTTTGTAAGGTTTAAGTTATTCTGTAAGTGATTCTAGTCAACTAAAGAATAAAGTGCAATTTTAGTTTAAAAAAATGGGACAAGTTAGTGAGCAGTGTAAAAGCAATATGTTGATTTTAGCGCGAGCAAATTTAACCATTCGTAAAATAGCTGAAAGATTAAACATTCCTAAAAGTACTGTAGCGAGGAATCTTAAAAAAATGCGAGAGATGGGCAGTACACAAAGAAAGAAAGGCTCTGGAAGGCCCAGAAAGACAACTCCAGTGGAAGATCGTTTTATAATATTACAATGTCGTCGGAACCGTTTTAAAACTTCATCAGACATAAGACAGGATCTTGAGCGAGCAACGGGAAAAAAAATTTCAGCCAGCTTAGTGAGAAAGAGACTTGTTAAAGCTGGTTTGAGAGCACTTAAACCAGTCCAGAGGAGTAGTAGTCCAGTAGAGTTCACACTACTAGTGAAAAAAAAAACGTTTGCTATGGGCCCAGGCGCATGTTTCTTGGACTCCAGAGATGTGAAATGAAGTGATCTTCTCCGATGAATCAAAATTCAAGCTACATGTTGGAGATGGAAGAATTCTCGTAAGGAGAAAACCGGGCGAGAGACTTAGCAACGAATGTCTTTTAAGACTTCCACCGAAAAATGAAGGAGTTGTGATCTGGGGATGCTTTTCTGGACATGAAACCGGTAGATTGTGCTTCCTTAGTTCCAGCGTGACAGCAGCTGTTTATCTGCAGGTCCTTCAGAACGAATTAGAGCCTTCTGTGTTAAAGTTCTTTGGCGAGACTTGCCCATTTATTTTTCAACAGGACAACGCTCCGTGCCATACCGCCAAAGTGGTGAGTTATTAATTTTGAATTGTAGATAGACAAACTGGCTTTCAGATAAACATAAATAATTTGTTAAAAACTTGTTTTTTTTTCTTATCTCTTCATTTAAAGGTAAAAAAGTACTTCGAAGAAAACAGTATCGATGTGTTAAACTGGCCCCCGTATAGTCCAGACTTAAATCCAATTGAAAATATTTGATCTATAATGAAGCTAGAAGTAGCAAGGAAGCGTCCAGAATCGATTGAAGCTTTAAAAAGTTTGTTGATCACGATTTGGGAATCCATATCTCCTGCGACTTTGAGAAATTTATCAAATTCAATGAATCGGAGGTGTATCGCTGTAATAAAAGCAAGAGGCGGTCCAACAAAATATTAATATTTTGAAGATTGAACTTCTATAAATCAATAAAACACAAACAAAAAAATAAAAAATAAGTGTTTAATTTATTACATTACTTTAACACCCATCAACGTATTTTGAATATTTTGGCATTTTTCGGGGTTCTGCCCCTAAATTGCAGGTAAATTTTTTTTTTTTCAAAAAATTACGTCATACATGTATTTAAAATGAAACAATAAGCCAATTGTTTTCAAAAGTTTTGTAATTTTAGCTAAAAAACACTCCAATTTGCAATAAATTCGTTTGTCCCACTTTTTTTCCCAGCACTGTATGTGTGTATCTATATAATCGTTATGTTCTGCTAATCGGTTGATTAAGAAAACATTACAACATATTTATTCATAAGACAAGCCCTGCAGTTTTTAATATCGTCTTTATAGTTTTTATGCGATGTACTCGTAAATGAAATTTATCTTGTCTAGCGTATCTAGCTGATCTATATGAATATTCCGTACACTATGGAATACCCATTATGCTCAATTGTCTTGCTCAAGATGTTAGATAAAAGACGGATAAATATATAATGAAAAACGACTTTAATCTGCACTTCTACATTATGTAGAGAATAAGATGGTCAAAAGATCATAAATTAGATTTTTGTCTCGAAAAATTTTCATAACCCAAATTGGAAAAACATAAACGTATTAGACTCTAATTTGATTACATAAATGTACGAGTATGTCCTATATATACGTATCCATACAATAAAGATGAAAGAAATGACGATAATTTAGTTTTCAACTTTGCCCTGTATATTTTTGTGTAAGTCTGCGTTCTTGAAATAAAACCGCCAATATACAGTTATAGAGATTCGTTTTACATTTTCCCTCCGGAGAATTATTTTTTTGCGTTTAGCTTCCTGAATAACCATTTCCACCATCATACTTTATGTGTGTTGATATTTTATTTCGATTTGATTCCAAAATATCAAAAATATAAATCATTTTGGTTTCATGTTTTACCCAAAAAATAAAACGTAAGAAAATCGAAATTGTTCTGTGTATGTAATCTTACATCCAGTACACAAGAACGTAGCAATAAAATATATTTTTTCATTCGTTAGAGTTGTAATACTATGTGCATATATAGCCAGCTAGCTATACACATTACCACTATACATCAGAAGGATTATAATCCTTAGAGGAATACAAACAACAACAAAAATAACACAAAACGAGGAATTAAATTTAGGTTTCCTCTTTGTTTCAGTTTCACTTGAAAAATACTTACCATATAATCATATACAATACTTTGTTGCTACACACAAGTTGTAAAAACACAAATGTACATACGTCATTCGGATAATGTTACTTGTTCGAGCGAACCTACACCTAAAGAATAGAACAACACATTTCACAAAATTATGATTTCTATTCTTGCGGTTTTTCTTTTCTTTCCAATTTTTTTTAATATGAACGCTCTTCAATTTCAAAAAGTTAAACCCTTGATAATGGTGCCAAGATGACTTGCTCAAAGTGGCGGTTTATTTATTTATTTTGTTGAGGTGAAATCTAAAATAAATAAAAAAATAAAAATTATTTACGAACACATAAAGGTGGAAAAATATTAATGGGTTTTGGAAAATGCGGAAAATTTTATTGTTTCTTGTTACTTGTTGGAAATTTTGACTTTAAAATCGAATGAATATTGTTTGGTGTATGAGTCTGCAGAAATGCATGACATGGGTTTATAGAGCATTTTTTGATTCGGCGAATGTTCAATGATACGTGTAATTATTAGGGTCGGGGTAATGATCATCCGATTACATATTTTTTTAGAAAGATTATTAGGATCACTAGGGAAATATAACTTTTTGGCTGTTTAATGCTAGTTAATGTATAGAGGAGGGTAAAACATCTGTTTGTATATATACCGGTATTTTTAAGGAGGAATATTTACTGAACATTACCAGTATACAATTATTTAGAATACTTTTTGGTAGATGCCAAATACCTAGTATACTGTTACGAATTCTACTCTACACCGATATAACACTTGCTAGTCGAGTGGTTAAGTTTTAAACTACCAACAAGCCAAAGGTCGCGAGTTCGCACCTAAACAAAATCCTGAATTATTTGGAGGCGATTATTATTATTAACACGTTTCGGTGTTGCCCGATCAAGCATTCCTTCATAACTGACTGGGAATTGAATTTTAGAATGGTATTCCAAGTGGCGAGGAATATGGATATAACAAAAGCAATTATATACGGCGGCCTTAAGCACCATGAAAAATACTGGAATTAACAACGGCGTTAATCATCATCAAGACACAGCAAAATAGATGACATGGAATATTCCCGAATACAACCATGCAAATAAATTATTTTCAATTTCAATACGCTAAATACTATAAATGGAATAATCTCGAACAGCAATAGACAATGTGTAAGCGCGAGCAAATTGTCATGCAGAGGCAGTTTTAATTTAACCAGTGCAATTTAAAATGTAAAAAGTACCCGAGACGAAAAGTAGTACAGGTGAGAAAGTGAATTAGTGAACAGTTAGTAATAAAGAGTGAAACTAGTGAATTGCTGAAGACATTAAATGTGTCGGGAAATAAACTTTGTAACTTAAATTGCTGAGCGTTTTATTCGAAAATCGAGTACGAATCCGTACCGAACGCCCGAAATTTGTAACAATACGATAATAGACCGTACACAATTCAATTCAACATCCACTTGATGTGGCCAGATGAGCTTACCGTGAGGCGATCCTATATGCAATTTTTCGTTTTGTTGGAAGTTCTTGATGTTTTCTGGATGGGACTACGCCGTGCGGTACGAACCAAAATGTGTCTTTGCAACCACAATACCAACCAAATTTTATATTAAATACAATCTGATGGTCTTGGCGTCCCAAATTGTTCGCGCTTTTATACATGTCTATCACTATTTGAGATTATTCGTTTTATTGCATCTGGCGATGTTTGCGAATTGCAATTCATATTGTAAATCGGAGGAATTATTGAAGGAATACTTGATTCGACATCATCATAATCGTTTCAATTAAATTATAGGCTCTGCGTAGATCCGATGATTGCAACTTTGGATTGATAACTCTTGGTGGTGTATACCTTAACCACTTGACCACCGAGTATTATACGTGTGTTGAGTATAATTTGTAACACTACCCTTAACTGAAACCCGTTCTTATCAAACAGACGCGTCCTCTGTCGTATCTTTGGTCTATAAACCTGCACAACTGTTTGCCCTTCTCCCAGGTTTTCTTTTATTCGATGCACATATATGTTAACTATCACTATAGTTGCTGATCCTCTTGAGAATTTTCTAACCTCAACACTAAGTAACCTCGTCGAAACTCGACAAATCTCGCACGCTGGTCGTATTGCTGCTCTGATTTATCACTTGTGCTGGTGATTTTTTCGGTTTGATATTTGTGCATTCGTCTCTGGTACTTGATAAATCTGTCTTTTCTCATATTTCTAGACGTTTTTCGCTCATCACGCCCCTGATCCTATCTCTGCCTCGTCACATTGCAATGAACGAATCCGTACCGATTGATACGGATTCGTACTGGATGTTACAAATAAAACACTCAGCATTCCAATTACAAACAATTACAATTTATTTCACTTACGGTATTCTATTAACCCAAACAATTCAAAATGCCTTTACTTGCGATTGCTGTTAATGAACGTACGTGGACCGATGTCCTTCCTAGAATTGAGAACAGTAAACGAAGATGCGTCCGAAGTCATAGGCAACAATTTTCTTATTTTGCTTTACAACCGCACGATCATGACAAATATTGCACTGGCATTCGCATCATCTGAAATTGCAGCCACTTATTTGCTGCTATCTTATTTGGTGGCCGAACAGTGCATTCAGCACTGAACTACTGCTGAATAAGCAAATCATCGAGCCACCCACATGCAATATCAACAATAATTCTGGAATGGGTTGTGTAATGTACTCCAAATTTGTCAATTCATTATTTGGGACGAATGTATTATGGCGCACAACAAAATATTGGAAGCGCTTCATCGTATACTAAAATATTTGAGAGGGAATGTAATTAATTTATGTCTCAAAGTATCAATTTTAAAGCCACACGTACAGAAATTGCCTTTAACGACTATTATTTCATGTGAAAATGGCAACCGGTGAATCTACACCATGTACCACAATGGCAAAAAAGTGAAGTCACAGTAACCCCAGACGAATTGATTCACAAAGTTTTCCCAAATATCACACAGAATTGCAAAAACCATCGGTGACTGAAACAACGTTGTCAATGCCATCAAGTTCATCATTCTAAACGAAATACCAGGCGAAGCGACAACGTATATGTAGTACTCCAATACGAGCAGCGTTACCAGGCTTTCGATGAAGAATATGATGAACAATATCATCGAAGCTATAATTTTAAATGGAAATTGTATTGTATGTATTGACCATCGTTAGCTAATTCGCAAGCAGTGAAGTGCTGCTCGGCTAGACCATGAGTCATCGACCGGAACAAGTGGTAGTCGGTAGTTGATAACATTCTCCAGCGATGAGTTCGTTAGGCTAGAGTAGCTCATAGTAGACCACTCTGAACTGATAACACCAGATGCACAGTATTTTCTTCTTGCCATGAATATTCGTTTTGACGGTTGAAGTTGATGAGTTGTCGTAGTGGATCGACTTTTAGTCTCCCGCCACGATTCGATGCATAAAAACCTCCCGATTTTGTCTTTGGAGCAGATGATCGCACGTGAAAAAACGGCGTTCGACATCTCTTGGCTTGAGTTCATTCGGAACCCAATTTCCTTATTTATGAATATCCATGGTCTTGAGACGATTTTGAATCGCTTGTTGAATCACTCCAACTCAGCGTCTTCAAACTGTACCGGTCTCCCTTCGCGTTATTTGTCATTGGTGTCAAAATCGCCAGTTTCAAAACCTCGGAACCAGTATTCAGCGATTTTTAGAGGGAAATGATGACACTTTAACATGAATATAAAATACAAGGTACGCCATCTTTTGTAAATCCTCAAAACTTATTTGTACCCTCAATAAAAGCACTTCAGTAAACAGAATTAAAATACAAACGCTTTCTTTCTTTGAATGGTATTACAACGCAGTCCAAGTAGAACGAAATCGCGGGAAACAGCTAGTGTATTTGTAAAACTTTGTATAAACCGTTCGAGTAATCGAAGAGTTATTGATGATCAATTTTAAAACTTTACAGCAGGCCAGGATACAATTTCTCTATCTACCCCTCTACCGAAACTCTCACAACCCCATACTACGTGGCTAAATAATTTCAAGTGATAGAGCACCAATGAAAAAAGGTTGGTGAGATACTTCATGGTTGGAAATTGCCCTTCTGTCTGTTTCATAGTTTTTACTTTATTTTACGTAGTAAAATGAAGTACAGTAATCATAAAAATGTTGTCTTCGTGATTTTTGCAGATTTTGCATTCGTTATATCGCCGAAATAAAAAAAAAAAGAGTTTTGAAAAAATCTCTGGCTGTACACACAGCATAGTGTGGTGCCGTGCAGACTATAAATGTCTGTAAGTTCTCTACAGACCATAAGGAGTGACTGCGATCGATGTGAAACTTCAAACTTAAGATTTTTGAATAAATTGAGAGCCAGTGTTCTTTGGTCGAAATCGATCCACCGGAAGTGACAGGCTCTGCAGGAGCTTTTCCGTTTGTTGAAAATATTTTAAATAGTTTATCATTTACGAAAAAAACGACTAAGATTTAAAAGATTCTAAATTAAATTGGCGACAATACTGTTCCAAATCACTTTTTTATTTCACGTTCAACTGCAGCTGACGATCTAAACTCGTGCTTGAATCATCAAATTTGTGGTGACATATGAAAATCCTCCGATTGACGACTAACATGACATTGGTAATGGGAAAATCGCAGTTGACATCTAGAACGTATTTTTTCACATTGCCCACTGATTTCCACCAGTTGACCGAATCAAAGGCAGACCTCATTCGTCGTGTTTTTCCGAACATAATGCAAAACTTACAAAACAATAATTGGTTGAGCAAACGAGCCATATTGGCGTCAAAAAACTAGACTTGCTGTGAAAAAGCTCATAAACAACATCATCGACGCGAAGGTTATCAAGATAAAGTACAAAGAAGAGGATGTTTTGATTCCACGCATCCCGATTGGAGTTTCCATGTTTCGCGCATGGACAACTATATGTCGCGTGCTCGCGTTTCGGCAAGCAATCACCTTTGTTTGTTTACGCGCCATAAAACGAAACGAAAAACCTAGTTTACCACAAAGCTTTGCATTGAATGTCATCCTCATATCTTTTCCAAGTAAATAAAAGACATTGAATTCATTTGAATTATGAAAACCGTACATAGTGTGGCCAATATTGCCGATGATCTGAGGAGGTACATCACTGGATGCGAAGACAGATCTTGTGTTCATCTCCGGAACGAATACTGACCGCCGATAAAATAAATTGACTTCTCAACGGTATATTGAGGAAATACTCGAGAACTACATCGTATCTTTTGCCGGGTTTATTGGTGAAAACTTCCTGTTGATGCAGGATAATCCGAGACTGCATATGGCTGGTCTAGTGTACCAGTACCTTCAAGAAGTACATGTTCCTATGATGGAGAGGCCAGCTCGATGCCTGGACCTCAATCCCATTGAACATTTATGGGACGAACTGAAAAAATGAGTTCGAACCAAAGTTATTGCTCCAACGAGTCTCCAGGAGCTGCAACAGGCGGTCGCAGACGAAAAATCAATGAAACATTTGTGTGGAAGCTGTTATTCGGATCGGGGGAGAGAATGCGTCTTATTAATACAACTATTATTTTTGCTGATTTCCTTGTTTTAATTCGATTTTTACCAATAATTTTCATGCTGACAAATTCACAAAAAACGTGTACTTCAGATGTTGACCTCAAAATTCACTTTGTTCGCACGGTATAAGTACAAAAAGAACCACTGGATAGGTGTTGAAACAGACTTAGAATCTGCAATCTAGAAACAAACATTGGATTTTTGATATTTTTGAACTGTTTGCACCCAAGTGTATCTCCCCGATAGTTTACCCGAGTATGAATTAAAATTTCTCCGGTTATCTCATTTGATTTCAATAATTCTTCCGTATGTAGTTCAGTGTGTAGCGTTTGTTACTAATCTGCCTCGGATACTGATTTTATAGTTATTTTTGTAAACAATTTATTAACCGCAATATTAGTGTTAGTGAATATTGATTAATGAAACGGTAAAAATATTATAATTTCGTTCGGTTCTTTTTAAAGATAACTGCAAAATAGCTAAAATAATGTTAATAAATTAAAAGTTACGATATTTTCCGCTTTGTACAGGTATCATTTTGATATGCACCAACACATATAAACGGTTAGTATAGACATTAGAAACTTCACACTGCTGTATAATCATGTGAAGTTTTTGCTAATTTTTTTACTAGTAAAACTTTAGCAGTATCTTCACATGCATCTCGATTTCAACCAGAATGAAAATTATTAATTTCTATTCTCCAATTTTTCACTTTACATTCCGTTTCAAAGGATGCCAATTAGAATCTATACTACAAATCAGCAAATATTACAGGATCGTGTAAACGCCTGGTATGAAAGTTGCAGAAGCTATCACTATTTTCAAAATAATTCATTTTATTAAATCTGCATTTATAAAATAATTTAATTTTATTCCACGAATGAAAGTGGAACCGCTTATGGTTGTATCAATTGCTCAAAGACATCGATTCACCAAGATATTTCAATCTTACCTTATTTGTTTTATAAAAATTGAATTTTAACTTTTAAAATATAGATAAAGCCAATTTCAACTGGAAACTACAAAAATGACGGCTTCCTATAGAAACAGAATGGAAAAACAAAAAAGAAATTGTCTGCGAATTGTCTACATATTCTAACAATTCTCGACATTGTCTACTGAAAAATCAATTGTCTACGCTATTTTAGACACCACCATGTAGACAATTCGGAAATACGCGTACACGCACAACACGTTTAAGAAAAATGCATGCGCCTAAAGACGAACAGGAGGAAGTAGTTGCGGCATTTATGAAATCAGTTTGGATTATGACTCCATTTTAAGTATCATCGTTGTTTATGATATTCAAATATATTTAGATGGTATTAAAAAATTTTAATATTTTTTATATCGCCAATAACATAATGTATTAAATACAAATGCATATGCGCGTAGAAACTGATTTAAAATTTATTAGATTAATGTTTATTAGGACAGCAAATATTTAAAAAGTATAGGGAAGGAACAGACTCCAAATTTCTTTATGCCAGCTTTCAATCATTGCCAATGCAATTAAACTGCACACTGCGGATAAAAAATTGTAAAATTCATTTAAAATCATAACATTATCGAGCATAAAATGCACTCACAACTGTATAAAGTGATTAACGCTAAAGCAATAATATTTTTTAATATTTTATGTGTATGTAGATTTTTATTTCAATTTATCAATGCTAATTAATTTATTGTACATAAAATAAAATTTCTGATGAATAAATAAAAATAATGCATTTTTTATATTTAATTTTATTTTTGTTCATTCGATATTATATTATTTGTATAAAATTTATTTTATGTGAAATTATTGTAATTTAAAAAATAAAATAAAAAAATTTCAAAATCCCTGTATAATAATTTTATGCTTAATTATAATTATAAGGTAATGTTTTATTTGTGTTTAAATATATATTTTTATTATTAAATATAATAAATTTTCTTTTTGTGTTTATTTTTAAAATTTTTACTGTTCACTTTTTTTCAATGCATATGAGTGCATAATATATTTTGCAATATAATTTTGTTATTTATTTATATACAAAATATAATTTTTCGATTCAATTAAAAACTATTTAATTTAATTGATTTTTATTTTAAAAATGAAACAGTAGAAACAAATTAACTATTTTTAGAGTGGAAATAACCAACTCGTTTATGGTTATTTATTTATTAAAAATAATTTTATTTAATGTAATGCAAATTGGATTTTATTTTAAATTAATTTTTATTTTTAACAATATATATATATATCCATACAACAACAATAAAACCATTCCATAATGATTGATTGATTAAGGGCATTTTGGTTTGGGAATACTTTCAACATGAGTTCAGATTAATTTTAAATATGTATGGTACTTAATGGATTTTACAAAAATCAATAACATTAAACGAACGCAAACTACAGTAATTCGATAGTTTATCAATTGATAAAATTGTGTGTGATTTGAACAATCATAATCCATTAAAATTTTCCGCTAGACTACATTATGTATTCGTCTCGTACACATAAATTTTGCAAAACCAACTCGCTTGTATACGATTTTATGCGGTAAACCCAACAGATGTCAGTAATAATTAGTTTTTCTATCTCGAATTAAAATCATAAAACAAAAAGTTGGTTTATGTTGTTGGAAATTAAATGAAAAACATGAAAAATGAATTATATTCATTTTCCAAAAATAATAATAGTAGTAATAATTTTAATAATAATAATTTAATTTTCTAAAGAAGAAAATCTAATTTTGAGAGAACATCTTATATAAATATAATTTTGTTTTATTTTTCTGATATTTTATTTATATTTTTAATTAAATTTAAAAATTATTATTAAATGAATTAAGATTTATGTATTTTAAATATTAAAATATATTATTTTTGCCTTTATTTATTAAATAAACACATCAATCTTGCTATGTTTTGGTTTTGCAATCAAAAATTTATTTATTTAAAATATTTTTGAGTATACGAATAAAAATTTTCAAAATTATAATAATTACATTATTATTTAATTAAGTAATCGATGAAATAATAGTTGAAATATTGTTTCGTAGAAAAGGCGATTATATTTAAGATAAGAAGAATGTCATATCCACTAAGTGCTAAGTAATTTAGTTTTTGTTGAATAACATAGGGCATGCCTCAAAGAAGTCAGAAAAATAATCGTTGGTAATTTCGATATTTAGGCAAGCGCAATTCCACAAAATTATTATCCTACCATTTCGGTCAGTAGCAGTACTTTATTTATTCAATAACGGATCACTACATAGTACAAAATGTCAGAAATCAAAATCGCCAAAAACACAACCCGGAACCAAATAATCCTCGATTTGTAAATCCCGGATACCGGCAAGATAATCATTTAATATTGAACGATTTATTAGTTGATTGAGATGTAGCTTAGTTTTACAATGGAAATGGTTTTTTAATATGAGTTGAGAGTGATGTTCTGCAAATTGGCTGATTTGAATGGAACTAAGCAATATCAACAACAAATATTTTTTTGTATTTCTTTTGCTGAGGTCTGAATTTATTAATTCATCCGACCTATTTGTATTACAGGTTATATTTATGTATTATATTTATGATTAGTTATTGCTATTACATTTTATTTTTTATAAATTAGGTTTACGAATTATTTTAATTTTATTATTTATGATGTTTTTTATATTTTTTTTTAAGAAATCGCAGAATGATTTGTAGTTCTTAGTGTTGCCCGATTTTAATATGTCAATTAATTTCATGTTTTTAATGATACTACAGAGTGGCTGATACGAAGTGGTACCAAAACAAAACGCCACAGAATTTTTATTTTTTGATGAATTTTATTTAATCAAAGTAAAAAATGTTCACAAATATTTAAATTTTCGAATTGCATTAGCAGTTTTCGATTTGACCACCCTTAGCCGCGATTATGGCCTTTAAACAGCCGGCAAAGATATTGCATGCAGCACGAAAGTGGCTTTGCGATATTTTGGTCCATTCCCGGCGAAGCGCTTGCTTGAGATGATCGACATTTTGGTATTTTTTTGTCCCAACCTTGCTCTTCAAAATACTCCAAACCAAGAAATCTAGCGGATTTGCATCCGAAGAATTTGGTGGGCATTGGGCAGTGGAAATGAACCGCGGAACGCTGTTTCTCAGCCAATCTTGATTGACGCGCGCTTTATGACTCGGCGTCGAGTCCTGTTGAAATGTCCAGGCTCTGCGGCCGAAATGTCTATGTGCCCAAGGCTTCAACGCCCCGAACTTGAGAATTTATCTTGAAGCCACGGTCCAAAAAAACGAGCGGTGAACGGCTTTCGGTCGTTACGGCGGCCCAAACCATCAACATCGGTGGCGCTTGGTTTCGAGTGGCAATCCGTTGGTCTAAATTTTCAGTAGAATCTGTAAAAATTATTATTTTTGATTGTCCCCTGATGATTGCCTTATCTAAGGCCACTTTCATGGCTATGATTTCTATAGTTTTAATGGATGCTCTATTTTTAAGTTTCATTTTGTATTCTGCATCTGAATTTTTGACGTATATTCCAATACCTCCTTGGTTATTGTTTAGTGATCCATCCGTGTATATTTCGAAGTAATCGTTATGTTTGTTTATGAATGCTATGTAATTGACCGCCTTGAAGTTATCCCACACTTTCATACCACGATTTTTAAAAAAATATCACTAGCAGCTCAAGTGTTAAAAACTCATCCCAGACTTATTATATTTTATATACATAATACGTATTTCTCATAACACGATTTTTTTCATCCCCATCCTTTTCATTATTTCATCCCATACTTGTTAGTTTTACTCATAGTAACATTTTATTTGCTAGTTGAATTTTTCTACATGAACTCCTTGGAAGAAACAAATTGTACTGTTAAAATCTAAAGAGGGTCGACCGATCTCTCACCAAGATTGTATTTTGAACCTTTTCGATTGTTTTGAGCACAAGTGATAAATCCTGTTAGTCGTGGGAATTCCCGCTATTCGAATATACGTGACACGGGAAATGTATCGGTTCAGTTGAAAAGTAGAAAAATTCTCCAGCCTTAGGGTTTAAAAGGTCCGCAAATTTGTTGATTTAGATATGGTCTGGGCTCGTAAGGCTATCTACCGAGCGAGTATGATGACCCGCTGATCGTGGGAATTCTCGCTATTTAGATTTGAGTGCGCGTCTTATGATATTTTACGAATTTTAACAATGAAAATTAGTCTGAGATGGGAACTTCTATTAAAAGGTCCAACGATTTGTCATTGTAAATAGTTTCGGTACTCTGTTTGCCAACTTATGACGAAACATAAAGTTCCGCCGATCGTGGCCGCCGAATTCCCACAATTCCCGCACTGTACCTGTGTATGTATACTGCCAGTTCCAATATATGGAGTATGTATGCCGGCCTATAAAACGTAAACACGTGAAAACACTCTCATACAACTGCGGTGGAAGTTCCTTTTGGTGGGGGCTCAACACTTGAGCTGCTAGTGGTATTATTAAAAAAATCGTGGGAAGAAAGTGTGGGATAACTTCAAGGCGGTTGTAATTGGCCATAATTTCAATTTTATGTGTAGAGTTTATTTTATTGATGTTTTCATTATAAATTTTTAGATTGTTTGAAGAAATGACTGTTCTATTATTTGGTATTGCTATGTTTTCAAGAAATGGGTATTCCTTGTATAATTCTTGATATTTTCCCATTATTTCGTTGTTTTTAACTTTTTGTCAGAACTCACTATTCTTATTAATATGTTTAGCTATGTATTTTAACGTTGTTAGTTTATTGTCTAAGTGCGCTGGTAATGTGGCGGATTCTGCTAATAAAGTTGGTATCGGTGTGGTTTTTGACATTTAAGTGCATATTCTTATATTTCTGTTTATAATTATTTGTTTAATTTTTATTGAATTTTTGATATTTATTGGAGTGATAATGTCCGAATATTTGGTTCTTGATTGAATCATAGCTTTGTGTATATTTAAGATTGTATATGGATGTGCTCCTCCGTTTTTATAAGTGATCATTTTTAGTAAGTTTGTGGGACTTATTATTTGTTTGTCTAGTATCTTGCAGTGTGGTAGGAGTGATAATTTATTATTAAAGGTGACGCCTAGGATTTTTAAAATTCTTCTTTTATTGTATTGTTATCTAATTTGATCTCGAAGTCAGACGGTTTATTTTTAAATAATCTCATGTAAAAACCTTTTTTTTGGATTTATTTTAAGTTAAATAAAATTGGTCTCATCAAAAAACTACGAGACTCCCATTTGTTACTGCGTTGGAAAATCGGATCGCATAGAATATTATGGTGATTTTTGGGTTTCACTGTATTCGATTGGGATGTATCCTGATTTCAGGAAAAATCATATAAGGGCTTGTCTGGTGGGCCCCTAGTTTATTTTTATTTTATTTTTAGCTGAAATATTTTAAATGGAAATTGCTTGAAAGAGGTTTTCTAGTACCAGGAATCGATTGCGATGGATCCAGATTTCGTGAAAAGTCATGTAAGCCATTGTCTGTTGGGCCCCGGATTCATTCTTAATTTTTTTTTTTCTCCGCCCAACCGATTGAAATGAAAATTGCTTAAAGGCGGTTTTCGAGTGCGACCCCGGATTCATTTTAATTTATTTTCTTAGCTCAAACGATTTTAATGAAAATTGCGTGAATACGGTTTTCGAGGACCAAGAACTGATTACGATTTCGGAAAAAAATCGTGTAAGGTCCTGTCTGGTGGACCCCGGGTTAATTTTCAATTTTTTTTAGCTCAACCAATTTAATGGAAAATTGATTGTAGGAGGTTTTCTAGTACCAGGAACGGAACCGATTGCGATGGATACTGATTTCGAGAAAAATCGAATAAGGGCATGTCTGGTGAGCCCAGATTAATGTTTAATGGTTTTCTTAGCTCAAAAGATTTAAACTAAAATTGCTTGCAAAAGGTTTTATAGTACGGTTGGGAACCGGTTGAGGTGGATCCTAAATTCGAGAAAAATCGTGTAAAGTGCTGTCTGTGGGTCCCGGGTTTAACAAATGGGGTAATCTCGTAGTTTTTTGATGAGACCAATTTTATTTCAAAGAGCACCTCTTATGCCATCATTTGATACTAGTCACTACTCGGTAGAATCTCTGTGATCTGGGCAATAATTAATACAGCGTAACCCAAAAATCACTATAATATTCTATGCGATCCGATTTTCCAGCGCATTAACAAATGGGAAAAGCTCGTACTTTTTTGATGAGACTAATTTTATTTCAAAGAGCACCTCTTATGCCATCATTTGATACTAGTCACTACTCGGTAGAATCTTTGTGATCTGGGAAATAATTAATACAGTGTAAGCACCAGTGTAAAAGAGCACCTCTTATGCCACCATTTGATACTAGTCACTACTCAGTAGAATCTCTGTGATCTGGGCAATAATTAATACAGCGTAACCCAAAAATCACTAAAATATTCTATGCGATCCGATTTTCCAGCGCATTAACAAATGGGAAAAGCTCGTAGTTTTTTGATGAGACCAATTTTATTTCAAAGAGCACCTCTTATGCCATCATTTGATACTAGTCACTACTCGGTAGAATCTCTGTGATCTGGCCAATAATTAATACAGTGTAACCCAAAAATCACCATAATATTCTATGTGATCCGATTTTCCAGCGCATTAACAAATGGGAAAAGCTCGTAGTTTTTTGATGAGACCAATTTTATTTCAAAGAGCACCTCTTATGCCATCATTTGATACTAGTCACTACTCGGTAGAATCTCTGTGATCTGGGCAATAATTAATACAGCGTAACCCAAAAATCACTATAATATTCTATGCGATCCGATTTTCCAGCGCATTAACAAATGGGAAAAGCTCGTAGTTTTTTGATGAGACCAATTTTATTTCAAAGAGCACCTCTTATGCCATCATTTGATACTAGTCACTACTCGGTAGAATCTCTGTGATCTGGGCAATAATTAATACAGCGTAACCCAAAAATCACTATAATATTCTATGCGATCCGATTTTCCAGCGCATTAACAAATGGGAAAAGCTCGTAGTTTTTTGATGAGACTAATTTTATTTCAAAGAGCACCTCTTATGCCATCATTTGATACTAGTCACTACTCGGTAGAATCTTTGTGATCTGGGAAATAATTAATACAGTGTAAGCACCAGTGTAAAAGAGCACCTCTTATGCCACCATTTGATACTAGTCACTACTCAGTAGAATCTCTGTAATCTGGGCAATACTTAATACAGCGTAACCCAAAAATCACCATAATATTCTATGTGATCCGATTTTCCAGCGCATTAACAAATGGGGTAATCTCGTAGTTTTTTGATGAGACCAATTTTATTTCAAAGAGAACCTCTTATGCCATCATTTGATACTAGTCACTACTCGGTAGAATCTCTGTGATCTGGGCAATAATTAATACAGCGTAACCCAAAAATCACTATAATATTCTATGCGATCCGATTTTCCAGCGCATTAACAAATGGGAAAAGCTCGTAGTTTTTTGATGAGACCAATTTTATTTCAAAGAGCACCTCTTATGCCATCATTTGATACTAGTCACTACTCGGTAGAATCTCTGTGATCTGGCCAATAATTAATACAGTGTAACCCAAAAATCACCATAATATTCTATGCGATCCGATTTTCCAGCGCATTAACAAATCGGAAAAGCTCGTAGTTTTTTGATGAGACCAATTTTATTTCAAAGAGCACCTCTTATGCCATCATTTGATACTAGTCACTACTCGGTAGAATCTCTGTGATCTGGCCAATAATTAATACAGTGTAACCCAAAAATCACCATAATATTCTATGTGATCCGATTTTCCAGCGCATTAACAAATGGGGTAATCTCGTAGTTTTTTGATGAGACCAATTTTATTTCAAAGAGCACCTCTTATGCCATCATTTGATACTAGTCACTACTCGGTAGAATCTCTGTGATCTGGGCAATAATTAATACAGCGTAACCCAAAAATCACTATAATATTCTATGCGATCCGATTTTCCAGCGCATTAACAAATGGGAAAAGCTCGTAGTTTTTTGATGAGACCAATTTTATTTCAAAGAGCACCTCTTATGCCATCATTTGATACTAGTCACTACTCGGTAGAATCTCTGTGATCTGGCCAATAATTAACACAGTGTAACCCAAAAATCACCATAATATTCTATGTGATCCGATTTTCCAACGCATTAACAAATACGTTTAGGTAACTGGTTTTGATTGCTATGCCAATGTACATATAACTGAATATTTAATAGCGTATACTACAATTTATTAATATTATTAAATTACATAAAATGTAATTTGTCTTATGTAAATATTTTTAAATTGTAAATTTTTTTATTTCATTTCAATCAATCAAAATTAAGTTTTGTTTATTTAAAGAAAATAGTTAAAATTAAAAGAAATCCGTCTGTTGTCAGGTTTCCATTGTTAACATTGCTTTTACCGACTGTTTGTTTTTGTTAATTTAACAAATATGATTTTTGTTAATTTTGTGGTTTTGTTAAGAACTTCACATCCGTTAAACAGCTGTGTGCATTTATGTCTCCTGCTATTAGTGTTTTTTAGTTTTTTTCTGCTATTTTGATTATTTTCGAAATTCTTCAGTTTTTTCTATTGTGTTTTCATTTGATGGATTGTAAAATACAATGATAGATAGATTTTCGTTTCCGTAATTTTAATTTGTAGTGCTTTAATTTAGAAAAGTTTCAATTATGTTTTTATTACTATTAAGGCTTCTTATATTAGATTGTAAAATATTAATTTGATTTGGCATTTAATTTATTTTTAAGTTTTGTACTATTTCCTTTAGATCTATTGTTAGTAGATCAGATTCAGATGCAGCATATGCTCTATTACTTAATATTATGAATTTCTGAATTGCTATTTCCAAAGTTTTTATTTTTTCTCTTTGTTCTTTTATGAGTATTTCGAGTGTGTTTGTTCTATTTATCCATGCGTTTGGAATGTTCGTATCTGGATTATTATTTAAAATTGGAAACTGTTGTAAATCTAATTCGTTATAATATTTGTTTTGTTTAGAAAAAAGTTTATCAATTATTTAATTCACTTGCTCTTAATTCTATTTTGAATAAATTTGTGTCTGAGCGTTTTCAATTCTCTATGCCATGTTTTTAAAGTTTCTATATTTGTTATTAAGTTTTCACTTTTTATGTTATCTGTGATTTCGTTTAAATCAAACTCACCTAACAATACTTTTATTATTCCCTCGACGTGTGTATACGCTTTTGGTATAAAGCATTTATATTCTTTTTTGTTTAATATCTTATGTATGGGATGGGGCACACATTGATTTGCCTTGTCCCAAGTTTCGAATTCCTCTCTCACTATTTTTTTTGTTAATTTCAATTATATTTTTAGTTTTAATATTATAGTTTATAGTTTATAATTGGAAAGATTTTTTAATTATTTTGAATAGATGTGGTCGCTTCATTTTCACAATCCATATTTGGGGTTGTTTCTATTTTATTTGTCATTATGAATTTTTTATTTTATTTATTTTAATCACTTTCACTTTTATCAATTTTAATTTCTAATTTTCTTTTAATTTTGAAAACTTTCTCTTCATATCCTCTAAAACCGTCCTTAATTGTTAATGTTTTTCCGAATGTGAAAGGCTTGGTGCCCCGTCATCTTGGGAATTTATAAATTCACCGATTTTTATATTTTTGAATGTCTTTATTAAATTATTATTTTTATTTGTTACTTTTGGTATTATGTTTTTATCTTTCCTGATTTTTTCTTTAACGATTTTATCCACATTTTTATTAATTATTCACTTGAAAAAAAAAATTAAATTTAAATTTTTGCACACAAGAAAACAATTTTTGTTTTAAATAATAAGTTTTGTTTACAAAAACTAATTTACTGTCTTCATTAATGAACAACAATATCCAAGGCATTCACGTTATTGACAGACAAGCACAATTCAGCAACATGACACGGATACAACAATATTGCATTCTTGTCGAATAACGGATATCAACGCGACCAACAAATTATGTGCAACTAACGTGACCAGCAATGTGATGTTTAAATGTTAAAGTTCTAAAAACAACTTAAAATTTGTAAATTAATATTATTAAAATTATAATAAAATAATAAATAAAAAGAACACTCGATTGTATAAAAAATTTAAATTGAACCTTAATAACAAATATAACTGGCGCAGTTATAGCGGATTATTTTTATAATCTGAACCTATACTCGTTAATAACAATAATACTTAATACAAATTAAAATTTGAGTTTCGAGTGTACATCGAAACATAACAAACAAGTTTAAATTCAAATCAATTAAGAAGTAAGTATCAGTATTAAAGTGAACTTTAAGTTTTGACAATTTCCGAATTGTCTACATGTTGGTGTCGAAAATAGTGTAGACAATTAGTTTTTGCGTAAACAATGTCGAGAACTGGTATATAATGTAGACAATTCGTAGACAATGTAAAGGGTGGTTAAATTTTAAGGGCCTTTGTTGATTTTGAATAAAACACAAATTATTTAGGAAATTATTGTCAATTCTTTTTATTATGATAATATGGTATGGTTCAATTATGTATAAAACAAAATATCGGCCAAATGGTCGCCGCGACCTCGGCGGCACACCTCCACCCGATGGTCCAAATTTGCGATGACGCTTAGGCATAATTCAGGTTCTATGCCGTTAATGTGCCGAATTATCTCATCCTTTAGCTCTTGAATTGTTGCTGGCTTATCGACATACACCTTTTCTTTCAAATAACCCCAAAGAGAGAAGTCCAACGGTGTCAAATCACATGATCTTGGCGGCCAATTGACATCGCCACCACGTGAGATAACACGGCCATTGAATTTGTCGCGCTAAAGAGCCATTGTTTCGTTAGCTGTGTGGCAAGTGGCACCGTCCTGTTGAAACCACATATCGTCCACATCCATATCTTCCAATTCGGGCCATAAAAAGTTCGTTATCATCTCACGATAGCGAACACCATTCACAGTAACTGCCTGACCGGCCTCATTTTGGAAAAAATACGGCCCGATGATGCCGCCAGCCCATAAACCGCACCAAACAGTCACTCTTTGTGGGTGCATTGGTTTTTCGACAATCACTCTTGGATTATGATTAGCCCAAATGCGGCAATTCTGCTTATTGACGAATTCACTGAGGTGAAAATGTGCCTCATTACTGAAGACGAAGTGCACGATATGCATTTTGATTTGAACGCCCATTTTCATAATATGCCTGAATAACTTCAACGCGTTGCTCGATTGTGTATCTTTCCATGGTTCTAATTGAATTAGTCTGAAATTGAGAAATGTCAAATTAAATGCAGAAAAAAACTTGACGTTTAGGTGTGGTTCACATTCAACGTCGGCCCTTAAAATTTAACCACCCTTTATATTATTGTTGTTTGTTGTTTTTTCCATTGTTTTTTTGTACGAAGTCGTCATCTTACAGTTTTCCAATTTTTAAACTGGGCATACCAATATTTTGGAAGTTAAAATTCAATTTTAATGAAATTGGTCTGACTGAAACGTCTTAGTCAATCGATTTCTTCGATATTGGTACAACCATGAACGATTTCATTTTCGTTCGTGGAATAAATTTTATAAATCCTGGTTTAATAGTTGGCATTATTTTAGCGCACACTGGTAGGTCTCGTAACTTTCATACCAACCAAGAGGGAGTCGGAAACTGAGAGAATCTTTAAGATTTGTTCAGTATGCAATGGGCTTTATAACTCTGTTAGATTTGTTCAGTATGCAATATAATTTTTAACGAGATCAACTAAAATGTCACCGGACAAGTGGTGCAGTGGTTAAAGCTTCGGCACTTGGACCGGGAGGTGCTGGGTTCGAATCCCATCAGAGGCTAGATGCAAATCGAATTTTCATCATCGATTACGATCGGTGATGCTAATAAATACAACTAAGACCCTCTGATGGAGTGCAGAATTCCGTGTCACGCGCCGACCCACCTTCCATGTCAATGTACAGGTTGACATGGAGCTTGCAATGTGCAGGAGGTATACTGTAGTTGTGTGAGTAGGTGAAGTAGGTGGGTTAATGATGTTGGAGTGAATGAGTGGTATCACAATGGGCCTAAAAATTGGCCTAAGTGTGTAGTAAGCAACCACTGGAACCTAACCTAAACTAAAATGTCGATATGTAATGTATTTTCATGAACATACTCGATTATCATAACGCTGTACGAGGCCAAATTCGGCTATGGTTTAAAAGAAATTCTCTGTGCTAATAAAATTCTCTGTATAACTTGAGCAACGTAGTCGTTACTACCAATAGTTTTAGTAGAAAAGAGTTTTTTGATTGTGCGATATCCATTTTTTTCAGGTTAGCTGAGAATTCCATTTCTTCGAGAGATTGAGATGAAGCATTATAAAATCGAAACTCATGGCCTCAGGGAAGTGAAATGTTGAAACAGTGCAAAGTAAACACACGCGAAGGAAATCCGCTCTGGACGCGATTATATATGTATTAACAGCTAAAGCAAAGAAGGCACTAATGGGGAGGAACCCAGTTAAAAGCCAAATAATCTTAGCAAGAGTCCACACAAAAATACGAAACATATACCATAATTCAGTGTTATGCCCCAATAGAAGACGCAGATGAAACAACCAAGGATGAGTTCTATGAATTCAATTGATGGCAGAATAGGAAACCAAACAGATCACGTAATGGTTAACAACAAATGTCTTACGACATTACAAGATATCGAGGAAATAAGAGGTGCATACATTCACAGTGGCCATCCAATGGTAATACCAGAATTCAAAATTGAGCGTGTAAAATGCATCAATTCAAATTGGAAAAAATTTAACACCGACAGATTAAAATGTGCCGACAAAAGAAATACATCATGTGAAGCGCTCAAACTCAGCTTCAAACCAATGAAGAATTAACTACCAACGCACTCGATTATATAGCAAGAATACAGACGCAAACTCTGGATCAGTGATAAAACTTGGAAGAAAATTTAAGAACGCTCGGATCTTAAGTTGCAAATGTGTCAACAAAATACGTCGAAGCTGAAATGTCAATACGAAGATTATTGCACGGGAAATCAAGAAATGAAGTGAAATCAAGAACCCGAATCATGCGCCACTACATAAACGTGTACGATGTGCAGCCAATATCATACCAATTAGTCAAATCTTAACTAAAGAGCTCAAATGTTCAAAGGAGACAACACGACAACTGCAACGACTCTAACAGCAGTAATAACTGAAATATGGACTTCCGGTAGGATACCCCGAAAATGGAAGGTAGGCTTGTCTATAACGATTACCAAAAAAGATAACCTGAGAATGCAACAATTTGCGAGGTATATTCCTCCTCAATACAAATATAAAGATATTAGCAATTTTCATGTTAGATAAAACTTCACAGACCATTAACTCAAAAATAAAAAAGGACAAGCTGGCTCCAGACCAGGGCGAAGCGGCACCGATCATATTAACACAACACACATCATAATTAAGTAGTCTAACTAAGGCTGAAGACAGATGATATACGCCTGCTAACACACAAACACGCCGGAGTGCAACACAAAGTACAGAAGCTATCAGATGTAGCAAAAGTAATTGGCATCAAAATAAATATCAGGAAAATCAAGACGATTAGGCTAAATTTTCAATTAATTTATATACCTTGGTTGTATGGATCAGATGAAGATTTAAAGAAACAAATAAATAAAGGCAGAACAACACTCGACATGTTACACAAACTGTGGAACGCAACTGTCCTATCCCGCAACACCAAGCTAAGGTGCTTCTGGACCACCAAAATTACAAATGTTGAACTCTTTATAGAAAAAATAGTCAATCAGTCATTGGCATCAAAATACAAAAGCACAAGGGGAGATGGATTGGCTATATACTGAGGAAGTTCCAGAATGATATAACAATGTCTATGGAATGGAAACTCGGACGACCAGCTGTAACATTGAAGTGAAAAATGTTAGCAGGAGCGAAACGTATCAAACAGTCGTGGGTGGAAATCAAAGTAATAGCGTCCAACAGAGATTGTTGGATGGTCCAGCCTAGTAGGCAAGAAAATATTGCTTAAAATATCCAGTAACTCTTCGGTCGTATGTTTGCATTGATTAGATTTAATAAATGGTTAGGGGAAAAGTTCGTGGCGTTTTTGGGTGACATTGAAACAAAGAATTTTCTTATTTCAAATGAACTTCATTAAACCAAATATGTGCCATTTTGATCGATGACCTTTTGCCAATTTTCTGGCAGAGCCATGATCCCATCACTGTAGAACTTCTGTAGTTTAGAGGCGTAAAATCGAGACAACTCGATGTAAAACGAAATGGTTCTGCAGGGACCGGAACAAATTGCAGTTCGATGGTGCAAGGTCAAGATCTGCCGGGTCATCAATGATGTGTGTGGTCTAGTGTTATCATGATGGAACAATACCCTTTCTGCTGATCAATTCTGGACGTTTTAACTGAATTGCATGCCTTAAACGCGTTAGTTGCTGACAGTAAAGATTAAAATCAATCGTTTAGCTCGGTGGCAGCACCTCATTATGCCCGATTCCTTTCCAATCCCACCAAACACACAGCATTACCTTTCTTGGTGTCAATCCTGGCTTTGATACCGTTTGGGAAGCTTCGTTTCGTCCATGATCTTTTTCACACAATGTTGTCGTATCTTATCCACTTTTTCATCACCAGTAATCATTCGCTTTAAAAATGGCTCGATTTCGTTCCGTTTCAGCAGCGTTTCGCAGATAGAAATCCGGTTCATTAAATTTTTAACTGTTAATTCATGTGGTACCCAAACGTCAAGCTTTTGTTTGTATCCAGCCATTTTCAAATGATTTAAAACTGTTTTGTGATCAATATTTAGTTCTTTATTGCATGGCTGCTTATATGCCGGTCTGCTTCATTTTTCTGCATGATTTCATCGACTTTTTCAGTGCTTGGTCGACCAGAGCGAGGTGCATCTTTCACGTTTATATTTCCAAAACGAAAGCGCTTAAACCATTTCTTTGCCGCTGATTTTGATAAAGCACCTTCTCCATAAACAGCACAAATTTTTTCGCAAGACTGTGTCGCGTTTCACCTTTGTCGTAATAAAATTGTAAAATATATCGGATTTTTTCATTATTTATCTCCGTGTTTAAAATGTTGTAACTTGTTATTCACTTCACCGATTTTAATGTTTTGTATGTCAAAGTACAAGTTAAAATGTCACCTTTCAAACACACAGAATTGCCCGATATGATTAATGGTTACTGAGATATATGAATGTAAAGCCATCTACCGGGAAAAAGGCCACGAACTTTTTCCCCTACCTAATATTTAATAATTTAATATTATATTTATTTAACAAAGACAATCTAGCGATATTTGTCGAGTTTAGCTCTCTAATCTCAACATTGAAAAGTGCAAATCTCTATCATTTCACCGAAAAATCAACCCGATAACACTGTAAGATAAATGTTAAGCTTTTTTAGGTAGTACTTGAAGCGAAAGACCTAGGGGTTACTTTCGCTGTACATGCTCCGATGTTATGCATCGGTAGAGCGAACTCCATGCTCGGGTTTATCGAACGTTGGACAGGCAACATTTTTGATTTGGAGACAATTAGGATTCTGTATGGTGCTTACGATCGATCTCAGCTAGACTATGCTGTAAATGTGTAGTGTCCGCGAAGAACATATCAAAAACATTGAGAAAATTCAGAAGAACTTTATACGTTACTTGACCTGGAAAGCTGGATGTGGATGTAAGACTTAGAACTTGGTAACGCTAAAAAATTGACTTTTATTAATAATCTCTTGCTGGGCCTAATCGACGCACCGGAAGTACTTATAACTCAATTAAAATAAACGTTTCCAGTAGTCAACTAATTACTTGTTAATTTTCAAATCCGAAGAGGATTTATG
This sequence comes from Nephrotoma guestfalica, assembly GCA_963691935.1. NCBI lineage: Eukaryota > Metazoa > Arthropoda > Insecta > Diptera > Tipulidae > Nephrotoma > Nephrotoma guestfalica. The sequence continues at coordinate 166,792,971 of OY829915.1, forward strand.
TTATTTTGACAATAATTACTTTCCAAGTCGAATTTGGAAACTAACATACGAGTAACTGACACAGGCACGCGGCAAGTTAATGCACCTCCTTTCTACCATTTTATCCTCTCAAGGTGAATAAACAATATTACGGGTGTTTAAGTGAAGGCGTCAATAAACTTGTCGGTAGCTTAGACCTGATTTACGATCAATTTTTAATCGTTTAACGATTTAACGAATTCGCTCTTTAATCGTAACATATACACGCTCAAGAAAGTAACGGGAATTGGTCTTTTAAAAAGCCCGGTTAAAGATATTGTCATTTAGTTTGTTGACAGTGCTCTATTTTGTCAGTTCATCTCAATCGAACAAAGAAAAGAGAAACAAAAAAAAAGTCAGCCGGATCCATATCAGGTGAATACGATGGTTGTTCGATCATATTTGTTGAGTTTTTGACCAGATATTCGATATTCATTTCCATTTTTATTTCCTACCTGGCCTTTTCGACGAATTTACTCTCTCAAATGCCGCATAACGCCCAGATAATATTCGTTATGTACTGTCTGACCTTCTGATAAGAATTCCTAGTGCACAACACCGCGCGATAATCGAAGAAAATAGTCATCATTACCTTAACTTTTGATCGACTTTAACGTGTTTTTTTAGGTTTCGGCGCAGTTGGAACGTGCCCTTCCGAAGCTTGTTGACTGGTTTGCATGTCAAACTCGTAAACCAATGTCTAATCACCAGTTGTAAAGCGTTGTTTGAATGTGTCTTCAGCGACCTTTACTCGATTGCGTTTTTGTAGAAAATGCATGTCTTTCGGAACTAATCGACCTGCAACGCGTTTCATGTCCAAACAATCGTGTACAATGGTAAGAATTGATCGTGAGACATAGAAAGTTCGGCGACTATCTCTCTCAAATCTAAATGACGATTTTCCGTCACCATTTCCTTCACTATATTGATGTTACTTCAGTCAAGACCGACCAGATCGAGGCAAATCTTCCACTACATCTCGACCTCTTTTGAATGCACCGTACCACTCACACTTGTTTTTGATAGAGTCGATTCCCCGCAAGTAACATTTTCAGCGATTCGGCATACGAAATTCTATTTGCAATACAAAATTTGAGACAAATTCTTTGTTCGATATTTTTATTCATTTTAAAAATCGGGAAACACACTTGAAATGAACTGACAAAATAGAAAGAGGACTGTAAACAAACTAAATGACAGATCGCGCTCAAACTTCACGTCAAGAGAGAGGACAGTTGTGCCAAATTAAAAACAAAAAAAATTTTACAATCACTTTAAGCGGGCTTTTTAAATGATCAATTCCCTTTGCTTTCTTGACAGAGTCTACATAAATGTGCTTCATTACCATAAAAACAATTTGGATTCAAGTTTTTAAATGTGTTAAAAGTTTTTATTGTGTTGTCCATATTGAAATGGTTCCATTAAATAAATTAGTGTTATTCTCACTAAAAGCTCGCTGTAGAACCAAATAAACCATTAAGGAAGTTTTGTGGAAGAAACAAATCGCAACTAGCTAGACATTAAACTATACGCATCAACAAATTCGATGAGGGTATATCAAAGAGTTTTGATACCAGTATTCTGGTAAGTGTTAAACTGAGAACTCCTAATTGTGTTTTAAAAATTCCCTAAAAATTGTTTGTCTTTGTTTAATAAGATATAAAGGGAATAAAAATAACAATAATTCCTAAGTGAAATTGTAATCGACAAATAGCCCCAATTAAAATAAAAAGGAGTCAAGATAACCTTAACAGTTTAAATTTAAATCAAATGGATCCTCCACGGAACCACACTGATGATCAAACAGGCCGTACTGTGGCCCAAGGACTTCAAGAACGAATTGAATAACATCGGATGTTACAAGCTCAACAAATTATTTTAGCAGAAAATGAAGAAGAAGAACTCCGAGTTAATACCGTCAATCGCATTATCAATCAATTAAACATCCCTGATGCCATCAAGGATTTGCCTACCTACAAGGAGGATAAAAGCGGTCTATATAACTTTATCCAGAATGTAGAGGAAATTTTATATATTTGCAGCCCAGCCTGAAACAATAATCCTACTTATATACAGCAATCCATAACAAAATAATTGGCGATGCCAATGATGTTCTACTGATGTGTGGAACTGAGATAATTTGGGAACAAATCCTCACCAATTTAATCATACATTATGCAGATAAACGTGATGAGACCAGATCTTCATAGCCTGTCTCAAGGATCAGATACTGTCAAGAAGTTTTTCTCGAAACAATCTTTATACAGTTCTATGTGTCTATCAGTATTCTTAGCCGGACTAAAAGAACCTATGGGTTCAATGATCCGAGCAATGAGACCCATTACCTTACCGGATGCTCTGAACTTCTGCTTAAAAGAACCAAATATTGGGTATATGAAACAAAAATCACTTGAACTATATAAAAGCGCGCTTAGCATTCGACCGAGGTTACCGAGGAAATAATTATGTACAAGGCTAACGAAATTTTTCCTCTCCACATTAGCAGTACTATAATCACAGACCATTTCTAACCAACTTAAATAGCCTACGTACGGACAACAATCTCAGTACCAAAGAAATCCGCAATTTCCTCCTCGAAATCCCTTCCACTCATATGGACCACCAAAATTGAGTTGTTTAATTTAGAGGAACAACATAAGTCAGCTTCGTACTATACAGAAGAACAGAACTTTTATAATTATGACTATTAACACGAACCCAACGAAATTAATAATAATTTCGACTTAAATGCAAACGAACCAGTACAAGAATTAATTCAAGAAAATCACGTCCAAACTTTGGGTAACGAAATTTCGGATGAGGATTTTCACTCCAATGCCTCAGCAAACCCATTGGTTACTTAATTAGCAATAATCATTCAGGTTACACGTTACTTTACGAAGAAACTAAAACACGAGATCCTCTTCTAAAATTATTGATGGACATCGGATCAATATCAAGAATAATACAACCTGTTAGAATTTACCTTCAAATTCCATGAGTATTTTGATAGACTCATAGGGTTAGAACTAATGCAATAATTACAGATCACCTTAGACCTCGGTAAATCGAAATTGATTACACCTAATAGCCAAATTCCATTGACTTTCAAGCCAAATTAAATGTTCCAACAATATAAAATATTGCCTTGCAGTAAGTTAGTTGCAAAAATTCCAGTAGACAAAGAAAATGAAGAAATCTACATAAAACCTATGGCCTACACGGAAATCTTTTAATACCCGAAGGAATATATCAAAGTCATAATTATTACGCAACTGTAGAAGTAATTAGCTACAGTAATCAAGAACAAACATTTGCATTAGAACACCCAATAAAAACAGAGAAATTCAAAAATTACCACTTAGAAATTGCTAACCAAACCATATACGATGAAAGGGAAACGAAAAACCTGTCTTCGCTAAAAGCTACAGATACCCTCACATTCATAAGGATGAACTCGAAAGCAAATCATGCAAATGTTAGACCAGGGTATTATTCGCCCTAGCTTTTCCCCTTGGAGCAGTCCTATATGGATTGTTCCATTGAAAGCGTATGCTACAGGTAAAACTAAATGGAGACTTGTAATAGATTATCGCAAACTCAATGAAAAAGCTGTATCGACATTCTCGGCAAACTAAAATGCATTTATTTCACAACTCTTGATCTTGCTTCAGGGTTCCACCAAATTGAAGTCAACCCTAAAGATATACCAGCAACTGAATGCTCTGTCGAATTTGTGCACTACGAATACATTAGAATGCTCTTCGGACTAAAAAAATGCGCCCAGCACATTCCAGCGGGTGATGGATAATGTACTCGGAGAACTTCAAGGAAAGATATGCTTTTGTTATGTGGATGGGCATTAATATATTTTTCACATCATTACAGCAACACGTCGAAAGTCTAACAAAAGTTTTCTAAAAATTACAGCTGAATAAATCGGAATTCTTGCACAAGGAAATCGCATTTCTTGAACATAGTTACTTCAAAAGAGGTAAAACCCAACCCCGATAAAATTTTAGCAATCAAAAACTTACCAATCTCAAAGACTGAGAAATAAATTAAAAGTTTCTTAGGGCTCATGGGGTACTATAGAAAATACATCCCAAACTTCGCAAATGTCACTAAACCAATGACAGAATGTCTAAGAAAAGACCAACAAATAATACTAGACGAAAAATCTGTTCAATGTTTTGAACATTGCAAAACACTCCTCTCTAATCAACCAATATTACAATATTCCCACTTCGACAAATCATTTCTTGTAACCACCGACGCTAGTAAGGTGGAAATCGGTGCATTCTTTATAGGAAAAGACTAACCAGTCTGCTATGCCTCCAGAACTTTATCAAAAAGCGACGAAAATTAAAGAAAGATAGCTCTTAGCTATCGTTTGGGCAACAAAATACTTTCGCCCATATTTATTTGGAAACATAATTAACATGGCTATTTTCACTAACAAAGCCGAGTAGTAAATTGGTCTAATGGCGTCTCAAACTCGGAGAGTTTGATTACACAATACAATATAAAAAAGAATTCAAAATTCCAACGCCGATACCCTTTCTCGAATCGAACTACAGCCCAGATCAGGGCCAACGTCACAAATAATGGACTAGAGCTCTTCCGAGTCTAGCCAATCAAGCAATGCTACACTAGTTTCTTCAGCGTAAATCACAATACCTGTCATATCAAATCCTATTAACCATTTCAACTAACAACTAATCTTATTCCCTTCCTCCACATTACATGAACCTTTAATCCAAGAAGAAATCCTCTTCGAAACAAAAAAACGGGTAACAGCACACATACCCAATCAAATTGGAGCACAAACATATATGCAAAATATCTTGAAAAAACTTGCGTTGTTGAAGCGTGTATCGCAAAAGATGATAGCTTCAAAATTGACAGCTGCCCAAATAGCAGGCTCTTCAAAATGAAACCTCTTATTGGAAAACCCTTTATTATGCCGAGTGTACTACCGAATATTTTACAACTACCTATTAACACATAATGTAATATATATTATATAAAATATTGCAATAAAAAATTCAGTTTACCTAATTGCAAAATATGATTTTATGATGCATGATGATTTTATTTGCAAACATAACCCACCATTTTCTTAAATGTATTCTATTTTGATACAACACCAGTATTATTTTTGAAAAATGTTGCCTTTAGTTTTTTGCTCCCATCAATATCAAATTGTTTCACGTCTAATTCAATTTATTTTAATCTTCTTCTTCAGATTGCAAATCCAATTTCAATACAAAGTAAAAACTCGTGTATCTGCCTATAAAAAACATTTCTTATCGTACAATCGTTATGTATACAGAGTTAGTCAAAATATTTCATTTTTAGGCAAAATGCAAACACGGATATCTATAAACAAAAAATAAAAATTGGAAGCAAAAATTTAATACGATTACCATCATATTTTAAGCACGAGTTCGAATATACCTAAATAGAAACTCGTACAGTAGATATCTAGATAAAAGCTTAAATCAAAGTGGATTTGTCATTTTCATTTTAATTGATCCAAACAACAACAAAAACAATAAATTCGGAATATTAATATTTAAAAACGTAAATCCATTTGAAAATTGTGTATTCATACAAATGCCTCCTCCTTCAATTAAATTGGGAATATGCTCTTATGAAATTAACGTTATTTATCAACAGTTAAAAGGGTTATTTATTTAATTTTCATTTTCACATTAAAATTTATATTTAAAAAAAATCCAAATTTATTTCCAAAAATGGAAAACATGTTTTTGAATTTATAACATTTTAATGAGGTATAATTATTATTAAATGACATCTTCCCATCTCAGTGCAGACACACCCCACGGTACTCCAACCCGGTACTCTTTTTACGTTATGTATTCGAAAAAAATATGAAACACCAGTAATATTTGATGCCAAATTAGTTACTCGTAATCTCATGCTTCTGCTGCCATTTTTAATATCTCGATATTTTAATACGACAGATTATATAATGTATTTAGGTCCCAATAGATCCCCACTTCTACTTTCTTGTCATACATTAACTACTTGGTAGTAAACAATAACTGATATTAAAGTTGTGTATATGTAACCCAAAACCCATTAGGAAGTACCTCACCCTAGTACAAATGATTTATAAGAAATTATTTCCCTTCTAATATTTTAAAAATAATTTTAAAACTTACATGCTACAATATGACAAGACTTTTCTGTTTTTTTTATAAACGAAGACAATTTTTTATTTAAGATGTCATGTTGGGTGATGCGATTTTTCATGTGCTTTCTTTGAAAAATAAAGTGAGGTAAAATCGCTGGAAGGGAATTGTAACTGTTATTTTCGTTTAAATTTGTTTTAAATATTAAATTATTGATTCATGATGTATAAAATTGGGATGTGTTTTATATTCGTAGATTATTAAATTTTTATCACACGTCGAATGTAACAGGTATTCTTCCGAAATCTTGAAAAAGTCCAGTTTTTTACAAAATATTATTAGTTTAACATATGAACAAGCGGGCATTAATGTGTTATAAATTTATGATAAGAATTGCTCTACAGAAGACGCTCGGTTTGGCTTCTGACACAGTTTAAAATTTCCTACAACAATGCTCATGGAATAGCACATACATTATACCACTGTGGTTGTTACACAAGTCAAAAATCAAACAAATTACAAATTTTATCTGAAATTTGATGTTTACACTAAGTCAGGAAAATGTTCCCAACCTAAATCGTTTTAATATTATACATAGAGCCACCTAGTTGTTTTTCTGAATATTAAATTCTAGTTTTTTACAAATCTTCGTGCACTGCTTAAACATAACTTGCTGAAATTTAATAAAAAAACGGATTTTTAATAAAATTACTCATTTTCATTCAAATTTCCGAAAACGAACGTGGATCACTTTTCTTGAAAACTTAAATTAAAATCTTTTTGATTTTAACTATTTTTTTCGAAAATGTAATTATTGCAAGATTTGCAAAATTGAAAAAAATCCCAAGCAAACTGAGACATACGGTGACTAACTTGCGCCAAATTTTACTAGCTTTTCCATAGTATGTGGGAAAAATTTAACCTGTCTGGGCTTACAGGAAGTCACATTAAGTCCGAACGGAACCACCGATGAATCTTTGGAAACTACCTTTTGAAATTTCGGCGATATAGAAAAAGGTAAGTATGGTAAAAGCTTCGGGATTAAACTTTTATTGATTAACCTGCGAGATCAGCGGAATTTCCATCGGATAACGGCTTAGAGAACATACATTGCCCAGGAGCGGTAATTTTAATTGCGGCTATAGCTTAAGAGTTAAGGAGTGGGATTTCCAAGGGTTGAACGTAGTCGTGATAAATCACAGAATTAAAAATAAACTGGAAACTATTACAATTACGATAGATTTAGAAATTTTACAAAAAATGTAAAGTTTATATGAAGGAATCAGAACTAATATAAACACCAAAAAAATCTGATCTGTGTCAGACCAGAATCTAAAAAACATTCATCGGAAAGAAAATAATGACTATTTTTATTTCAATCTCACCCAGGCCTCTCTAGTATTTGTAGAATAAAATAGAAATACACAAATTAATATTTTCAAATTTAAACAAGGCTCAATGTTCATTTCATAATTTAAAAATTATAATACAAACCCAAAAAATATTTGATTATCTAAGAATTTTGTCACGCCCGTTGCAGTTGCTTGACGCGAAAATGATCTAAAACTAACAGATTACAAGTATTGCCAACACGTGTTCGTGGATAAGGCTCCCAAAAATGAAAACACAATCTTTGCCAAGGCCTCGTAGTTATTTTGGGAGCAACGATAGAGTTGGGCGTGCACTGTAATTTACAGATTTATTTGTTTTACACTCTTCGCATTCACTGATTAATATGGACATCATGTGGTAAGTTTATGGCCAGTAAAAATATCGTCGAATTAATTCGCAGGTTTTATGAATTCGGGGTGATCGCCTATAGGAGGGAGGTGAAAACAATTTTGATAGTAAATCCAAACGTAGTTGTTTCGGAACAATTAATTTCCATCATTAGGTATTCAGGCAAGTATCAAAAGATGATTTGGGCTTAGTGTTTATCTAAATGTTGCCATCTTGCTGGAGGAGGTTGGATTTTTTTGACGATATCTTGATAATGTCAAACAAAGGATTCTGTTGGTAAGGTAAAAGCATCCATGTGCACCCTGGAAAGGGCTTCAGGGAATTGCATTTTGATTCCTTTAGTCAGTAATGACAGTGAAGGGTAGACCCCCATATATGATCTGTATTTCTGGATCGAACATAAATGTTGCCAGTTACTCCAGCTCAGTAATTGCGCTGCCCACCATCCAATTTTCGGGACATAAACGATATATTGTGGTCTCATCCTTCGACGTCCTTTTGACATAGAATTGCACCAATGCTAGTCGAACTGGCGTCACACTGGATGTAAAACCGTTTTCCAAAATCGGGTGGAACCAGAACCGGAGATGAAACATTGCATGATTTAAGCCGGTTGAATGAAGTTTGCGTTGTCTCGGATCACACACGACGCTTACTTTTCTTGAGAAGGTCTGATACCAGCCCGCTATTTCATGGGAACCGGCGCACTTGTCGGAGGGTTTTTGATCTAGGGAACTCTGTAATGCTCCTCACTCCGGACGGATCAGGTCGCAATCCTCTCGCCTATAAGAGCTGAATGAAATTTTGATATTAAATTCAACCGTAGATCTTTCGGAACAATTAATATCCATGATAGCGTATTAAGGCAAGTACCATAAGATGATGTTTATATAAATTTTGTCATCTTGCTTGAGGAGGTTGGATTGTTTTGAAGATACCTTGATATTTTTTAAATGCAGGAACTGCATTTTGATTCTTTTAGTCAGTAATGACAGTGAAGGGAAGACCCTCTTTATATGAAATTTATTTCTGGATCGCCAGAAATTAGTGACTGAGTAATTCCGCTGATCACTATTCAATTTTCGCAAGAGTGACTATGAAGAGTAGACCCTCTTTATATGCTCTGTATTTCTGGATCGCCATAAATGCTGTCGGTCACTCCAACTCAGTGACTGAGTAATTGCGCTAACCGTTGTTCAATTTTCGGTACATAAGCGATATATTATGGTCTAACTCTTCAACGTCCTTTTGACGCAGAATTGCACCAATGCCGGTCGAACTGGCGTCACACTAGACGTAAAATCTTTTTCCAAAATTAGGTGGAACTAGAACCGGATATCAAACATTGCATGATTTAAGCTGCGGTCGAATGAAGTTTGGGCTGTCCAGGATCACACACGACGCTTTTTCTTGAGAAGGTCTGATACTAGCCGGCTATTTCATTTTTTGAAACGACACACTTGTCGGGAGGTTTTGAATCCAGAGAACTCTGTAATACTCCTCACTCCGGACGCATCAGGTCGCAATACTCCTACACCAACTATATGATCATGGTATCCCATCTCACGTTGATAGTCAAACCTGCTGACGTCTGGCGCCATCTTCCAAACGCGAGGTGTGTACATCGAATGTCGCGGTCACAATGAATACGTCAGGTAAATGGATAGGTAAACGAATACCCTGTCCTATAGGTGGTGGGGAATAATTTTACCCATTAATCCGCACAGAGATTGAGGGGCATTACAGAGTTCGAATAGCACAACTTTAAATTGATAAAGTGGTCGACCTGACGTAAGCTGCTTACCATTGAAGGCTAGGTCTAAAGCTATCTGTCAAATGGCAACTGGGCATAAACCAGTTTCGATATAAATTCTGTTTTACCGAGTCCCCCTCAATAGACCATTCACAATACGAAGAGAAAAAGCGTCTTTGTTAGTCACGCTGTTAAATCCTCTGGCATAAAAGCACAGGTGCACTTTCCAATATTTCTTGCTTACGAGAGTCACCGGTGCGAGATGCAGCATCAAATTCATTCCGCATACATTTTGTTCTCAACCGCAGGTGATACAACATGGTAGTTTTGTTTGATTATGGCAAAGCAATGAAGTATTTCCAAGTCCCAGTTTATGAAAGTCAAGAAGCATTTGGATGCCGGAGTTGTTAATTAGTAAGCACGTGATGTTTTGCATTAGTTATTGACAACTCGGGTTTGCTTTTAGAGAATGGGATTTCTAGAGCCAAATTAGGTATTTTATTTAATTGACATTACTGAAGGTTTCAAATGAAAAAATCCCAAAAATCGCAGCCAGGATAAAAAGATTGTTGAAGCGATGGAAGAACACTAATTTTAATATTTTTCATGATTGAATATAATGCAAGCACTAATCTCCTAAGATCTTTTGTTTTGATGCATCGGCGATTTGAACACTTCCTTAAAGTTTGATCAGTTTTAAATTGTGATTTCGAAGGAAATCTTGAGCCCCACCACCCAAAGCACTGATCTAATAATCCCTTCATATGTCGGAAATAGATTCTGAAATTTTCGCTCGAAGTTTACGAAGAGGTTAAAATGCTGGACGGATCAAAGTTTGTGCTTGTTAGAATGAATTAGGTTAGAATCTTAAAAAACTGGTAATGATCTTATTTAGGAAGATCGTGTTTAGCGATCATGGGAAGAGCCAATTTCATTCGGTGGGTTTAATTCATGGACGATAAATTGGGCATTGGTTTCGAAAATTGCGTTTGGGAATGGTGGAATCTAGGCCGTCTCATCAACGATCTCCAGTTTCCCACTCGAACTGGCCAAAACAGAAAGATCGTAATTAATGAAACTTCACTGTTCTACCAAAAATGAGCAGTTCTTTCACAATTCCAACGTTTACTTGGCATATTTTGAGCGTGTAGGACCTGAAGACTGTACATCCGAAATATTTGGATAATTGACATTTTCAGGTTGCACATATTCATGTGTTATAAGATATTGCGTTTACTTGAGCGGATCTTAATTCTAAATTTCTTATATTTCTCGATCGTTAGCGGATACGTAGGTGGCTGAGCTAGTTTTTGAATCGAGTAATAAAATTCAATGAAACTCTCGTCAAAGTTTTGTTTTCGATTGTCCATACCTTCCCGAATTTCGATATCCGAACGACGAATTTTAAACCGTACTCTGAGGGTTTTGCTGCAACATTACGAAATAATAGCTTTGTGCCAGCCCCTTTAAAAAAATACAAACCATATTGACTAGTTGTGGCTCAGAAACGTTATTAGTGGATGAAAAATGCTCAACTTGAAACATAAATTTCTCAACCTTCATGTCTATTCGGTCTCCAATTGTCCATGTTTGTCGAATAATTTTTTTTCGTCGAATAAAATTCCGCTTTGTGAACACGTTTGCGGGATTTGCAAAACGAGGTACATTGCAAGGAGCATTCGTATATGGGATTTTGCAATTTGTTGAATTTCCTATGCCAATAGGCGTTTGATCAAATTAAATGGTGGATACAAGTAGACTAATGGACAATTTGTATTAAAACCGTAGCCCTGCGGCAGATGCACATTAAAGTACTTTGTTCTCGATGTCTCAGGTGTTGAACGATAATGGGTATTTATCAGGCTTGACTCTCATTGACTTGCGGCATTAGGTCTAGAAATATTAGTGTTATCCTAAGCAAAGGTTTGATCTACCGAATTAGCAATAGTTAGCGATTTTTATGCCTGATTTATTTTTCCTTGATCTAAACTCATTAAATTTCCCACGTAAAAACAATAAACCAAAACCAGTTAGAATAATTTAGTTGCTGTATCTTGCACAAATGGTGTTGTTGCAACCCATTTTGCGGACTTAATGCAACCCTGCCTGGAGCGAAAATTGGGCTAAAGCTTGTAAATTTTACGGGGCTAAACTTGAATTGTCCTACTGTCCTCCTCGTCTGCTAATTATTCATGTAAAAGTCGGAACTGTTCGTTAATTTCACCAGTGATCTGACGAATTTCACACTCCTTTTCACATTTTATTAGTGAAATATAAATGTTGGTTTTAAATGACTTCAGTGATTCAAATATTTAATGAAATTAACCCGTCAGGAAAGTGAAAGAATTTTGTAAAATAAAAATTTTTTTCATACAAACTTTCTAGCGTTATAATAATATATTCAATATTGTAGACCAAGTAGGTCCAATAAATGTCCAAAATTTATGTGTTAATTAAAGAATTCGTAATTGATAATAATTATGTAAACTAAATAAATAAAGGGTGGTTAGATTTTAAGGGCCGACGTTGAATGTGAACCACACCTAAACGTCAAGTTTTTTTCTGCATTTAATTTGACATTTCTCAATTTCAGGCTAACTCAATTTGAACAGAAATGGTGCCAAATGGTCAGAATGGTGGCAAGAAAGGCAACAATGGATGATCAATTTTCGAAGAAAATCATCTTCAGTGATGAGGCACATTTTCACCTCAGTGGATTCGTCAATAAGCAGAATTGCCGCATTTGGGCGAATCATAATCCAAGAGTGATTGTCGAAAAACCAATGCACCCACAAAGAGTGACTGTTTGGTGCGGTTTATGGGCTGGTGGCATCATCGGGCCGTATTTTGTTCCACACATAATTGAACCATACCATATTATCATAATAAAAAGAATTGACAATAATTTCCTAAATAATTTGTGTTTTATTCAAAATCAACATCGGCCCTTAAAATTTACCCATCCTTTATCTTGAGTTGTGAGACGAAGGCGAGCACTGCTAAAGACACGGAACGTTTCACTATTTCGACGTAATTTCAAGGAGACTGTATACGTAGCTCAAGTGAATTTATTATAAAAGGATATAGGAAGGGTATACATTTATTAGCATATGATCGAATCGATAATAACTAAAGATGCGATTGTAAATAAAAGTTAATAGTAAAGCTATATCCATCCCATATACGAACAAATCGACGAAATGGAAATATATACGAAGTTTAGCGGAGGTTCAGAAAAATTATTCATACGTTATGACCTTATACTGAAATCATATTGTAAATTATTCCAATAGAACTCAGTGCGTTAATTGTAGCTACATCAAATATTATATGAATATCGAAGGGCCGATTCTAGCCAATCAGCGGTGTGCACAATCAACTGGATCAATACGTGAAATGCCAAAGTTTATGTGATTTCATATGAGTTCATGTGTTCACTTCAATACTCAACACTCCAATAAGGAGCACTAAATTATTATTGTGTTCTGTTCCGTCTACCTTGTATTTCATGCCATTCTCAGATGTAGATACAACGCACTTAATATCTTAATCTGTTTTCGGAATGTTTAAATTTGAAAAACTGTCCGTAACACTATTTTTGCTAAATTCATCATGGAACAACAAAACTTGGGATTTCGATAGTAATAATGCCGACAAATCTAATTTCAAGATAAAAATGTAAAATTAATAACTCATTACGACTTTATTTCTGTAGAGCACGGCCGAACATAATCCGGCTCGAATTCCCTTACCCACCTGAGTACGGTGCAATAAAAATTATTTTTATCGACAAAATTCTAAAAATTAAACCATAAAATTAATTTCTATTGTCATAAAAAAACTTTTACAGGCACCGACGTAACATACAACTACGTTAATCTTCCTTCATATACGAATATACGATTTTATGTCTATCCACATCCTACATTTAGCCTCTAGATCCATTGAAACGGAATATTATCATATTTTTATGGTTCATTTTAAATCTTTTAATTAAAGAACTATATATTGCTATACAGAAATCTAATATCCAAAAGATTTTTTTTTTGTTTACTTTACTCGCTTTAGACCATTTGGGAAATTCATACAACAAGAAAATTATTTAATAACAGGAAAAATAACAACAAGTCCAGGTATTGTATAGAGAAGGTAAAATGAAAATGAATCCTTGCTAAAAATTAAAAAAATATGAAATTGATAATTTTTGAGTATGTACTTCACTCATCTATCCTATGGTAATGTTTTATACATAGAATTTTTTATGTGATTTTGCTTATACGAGTACGAGTAAATGAGACTTGGATACGATAAGGACGATGATAACGATGATGATGAGAATGGTGATTTGGTCAAAGTAATTAAATGATTTTGTTATTTTTTAATTTTATTTACCAAAAAAGGAAAAATTATATTTTATTTTATACTTAATGAGACTGTACAGTTGGCCAAAAACTTTTATATACTCGGGTACAACATTATAGTAAACAAACTTTTCGATTTTCTGGTGTAATCTTTAATTATATTCATTTTTGTTAGTTATCGTTCGTGATGCAATTTACTGAGTGTTTAATGTAATGACTAAAACTCAAGATCCTAATCCTGATTGCTGTAGCAAGTCTATAAACAATCTAACTTGTGTACAAACTATCAAATTTTTGTCGATTTGTCTCTACTTTTCTAAAACCAGGAACTAGTCATGTAGTCGTATTCTTATCACAATCATCATTACTACGGGTTATGCTGTGTTGTTAGTTTTACAAGAACACTATTAAAATTCCAATCAAAATTACATTAAAATACACCAGAGAAAAACAATGTAACTAAAAAGTTGGAAGTCAATGTATTACAAAAACTGTACATAAGGATACAAATTCCATTGCATCATAATGTTATAAAGTATTTCAAAAGGAATATTAGAGCACTAAGGGTTATCCAATTCGAGGTTGATAAAGTAGAAATCTGTATACCGACATCTGTCAAAGATAAACGTCAAGTACGCTGTCATTTATTTAGTTGACATTCTGCCATTTAAGAATATGGAGCATTTAACATACGCAAATTGGGTGTTGGAAAAACAGGCCGTCGATGCTGATTTTTCGAACAAAATTTTCTTCAGTGATGAAGCTCATTTTTCGCTTGGTGGATACGTTAATAAGCAAAACTGTAGAATTTGGGGCTCAGAAAATCCACAATTGATTGTAGAGAAGCCATTACACCCGGAAAAAGTCACTGTTTGGTGCGCATTGTGGTCTGGTGGTGTAATTGGGCCGTATTTTTTTGAGAACAACCATGGACGAACCGTTACCGTCAATTCTGAGCGCTATGGCCGCATGTTAACCGATTATTTTTTTTACGAAAATCGAAGATTATGATCTTGACGATATGTGGTTCCAGCAGGATGGAGCAACCAGTCACGTAACATGAGCAAATCGAGATCTTTTGCAAGAGAAATTTCCTGGACGTTTGATTTCGCGATTGGCTGATGTCAATTGGCCTCCAAGATCCTGTGATTTAACGCCTTTGGATTTCTTTTTGTGGGGCTACGCGAAAGATCGTGTTTACACAAACAATCCTCAAACTCTTGACGAATTGAAAACTAATATTCGTAAGGTAATGGCCGAGATACCGCCCGAAATGTGCCGAAAAGTCATTGAAAATTACCGCAAAAGAATCAAGGCCTGTAAGAAGTCCCGTGGAGGACATTTGAATGATATCTTGTTTAATGGCAAGGATCAATCTGTAAAATGAAATAAAAATTACAATACATTCCGAATATTTTGTGTGTTTTTTTTAAGTTTACTTTATCAAGCTTGAATTGGATAACCCTTAGTGCTCTAATATTCCTTTTGAAATATATCAAATATCCCTTTATATTAGGTAATTGGTTTAATTTTTCATAAATGCACGAGTACTAACCTAAAAATACACAAAGTATATCGAAATTTTTCATACTCTCGAGTTTTTCTAAAACAATTAGCTAAGGACTACTCAGCTTGAATTCATAAACCCGAACCAGTATATAAATGGCCATGACAACATAAAAAAATATCGTTGAGTTGGTGTTAGTGACAGGCAAGCGCGCTTATACTTCTCCTTAGTCAAAAATATTCGATTACATGGTATTTTTTGACATGCAAGCTTTCAATGACATCATCATAATTTATCCAAGTACAGTTTCAGACTATTTTTAATCCAAATTTAAAAATTTTTATTTCAGAATTTCATTATTTTTTAAAGGTTTACTCTATTTATCCGACATTTTATTGTTTTGATTTTTTTCTGCGTTTTGATTTGTGCAGTGCTTGTCACGTGAACCAATTAGATCTTTGTTTACATTTTTCTCTATATGCATAGGGTGGTTAACAGTGATGTCACTTTACTACAATTGTAGCAGATCTACTACATTTTTGTTATCGTAAAATTTCAGTACGTATTTTTTAATTTCTACTACAATTTTGTAGTTATTCCAAATCGTTTTGTTGTTGGTCAATAAATTAAAATTAATCATTAAAATAAAACATTTCGGACATCTTGAAAACATCGTAATGGATTGGCTTAAAGGGTTGTTGAGTGTTGATGTATAACTATTATCCTGCCTGGTGATTTTTATTTTCTGTCAAAGTTTTAAAACAAATTAAAATCTATTCTTTGAAAGAAATTTAATTTATTTATTTTATTTGCTCTACAAATTTAAATCTATAATTTTTAATAATTAAGTAATAAGTTAATAAATCGAAAATCAACCGAAAATAATAAACAGAATGAAGAGGTGTTTTCAACCTGTAGAAAAAGCACAGTGAGTACAAAATTTAGTTAATTTTTAAGGTTATGGTGATGACTGCTTATATCCATGTTTAAACCATATTATGCATTTATATTCTGTCTTTTGAACGATTTTTAGGAATCTGGGTCCATCAACCTCTGCTGCTGTCCTCGCCTCAGCAGAAACAGCTACAAATTCCGAACATGATTCTGACTCATCAAACACATCAACGTTCGGGCAAGAGTTGCATCCAAAGAAAAAAAATATAATCAGAAATATAAAATTGAGTGGGAAATAAAATACTCTTGGCTGAAAAATTCCAGTGGACAGGCATACTGTAAGTTAAGTACCAAAACTAAGGTGAATATCACAAGTTTTCTACTTCATAAAGAAAAGGTAACATGTGCAAAGCGACTTCAAAATGTAGATCAAAGGTTTAAAAATCAAGCTACTTTAAAGAAAAATCAGGTGGAAATTTTGTCCATAATTTACTGTATACAGCATGAACCACCATTTAGCATCATGAATTCACTGCCGAAACTAATTCTAAAAATTTCACTCGCCTCTATACAGGCACAACAATTGAAATGTTCTCGCACTAAGGCAACATCGTATACAGACGTAATAAGAGGACCATTTGCCGCTGAAAAGATAAGTAAAATTTTACGTCAACAGTACTTCTCAATTATAGTCGTTATAGTGCGGTACTTTGACAAAATTGCAGGTAAAATTATCGATAATTTTTTTTGGAATGATCCAATTAGAGAGTTCAACTGCTTCAGAAATGTTTAAAGCTTTAAAGAAACATTTTGCGACATATAACATAGATTTCAAAAATATTATTGGGTTAGCTACTGACAACGCATGTCAGGAGATATCGGAGGTGTTAAAGCTAAATTTCTTGAAGAAAGAAGTGATCTTTCTGTTTGGGTTGTACGTGTCATTCTTTAGCTTTATGTATTAACAGCAACTTCATGTTTACCGGAATTAATCGAAAAGAACATTCGAAATATTTACAACCACTTCTCGCACTTTGGGTTAAAACGATTAAACGATTTTAATTTGTTCCAAAATGATTTTAATTTACAAAATCATAAAATTTTAAGGCTACGTAAGACACGATGGCTTTCTCTAGAGTTAGTAATTACTCGAATTTTAGAGCTTTGGTAAGCCTTGAAACATTATTTTGTTTTATATTGTTTCGAGGTGAAGGATTCCAAAGGCAGTGATTTTAATGCTCAAGATATTCGTTTTTTAGCAATAACATAAGCTTAATTTGGTATTTTTGCATTTGGTATTTTTATCTTACATTTTGGGTTTAATTAACAACGTAAACAAATTTTTTCAATCGGAGAGGTCAGAAATTCACAACAAACTGAAAGATTAAATGTGTTTACAACGAAATATTGACGTTGACGTTAGCGATACATTTTAATGTATTTTTTATTGAATTTTCAAGAGTTAGAAGAAACGTTTCTGGAAGAAGATAAATATAACGTCTTATCCATTAAAGCTAACTTAATTTTGTTCTAGATTCAGTTATGCCGTCAAATAAGGAAACGATTTCAATATTGATCAAACTGTTTCCGGCAGCATGCTATCTATTCGTCGTTTAATTCTGAATTTTCCATTTCAAAACGAACAAATAACAATCGAAAAATTAAATACTCAGTGGCGCATGTTAATAGGAAATCAGGAACATCTTTCTACAATTGATTCGACAGCGGACACGGTTAGAAATTGGATCCAAATTAGAAAACTTATAGACAATTTAAATGATTGAATTTATGCCGAATTAGCTGATTATATGCTAGTTTCTTAAACGAGCTAAATATACTACTGTGGGCAAAAAGTAGTAAGCCTTTTTAATTTAAATTTCGTGCGGAAAACGATTCGTTGAAATATTTTTTTTCTATGTTCGTATGACTGTCAGTCACATCTGTGCCAAATGTCACATTAAAATAATCATTAGTGTTAAGTATACGCTTGTCTTTCTGAAGTACAAAAAGTGTATTCGGCGATTTTTACAATGAGTGAAATTATTCAACAAAGAAGTTCCATTAAATTTTGTGTGCGGAATCAATTTTGTGATGCCGAAACGTTCAGAATGTTGCAAAAGGCCTTCGGTGATAATTGTATGTCGCGAGCAAGTGTTTTTGGTTGGTACAAATTGTTCATCGAGGGTCGACGATGAACCACGTCTAGGACGGCCATCAACATCAACTGATGATCAACACGTTAATAAAATCAAGAAATTAGTGCTCGAGAATCGACGATTAACAGTCAGAGACCATACTGGCATCGTTGAAATATCGGAAGGATTAGTGAAAACCGTTTTGAAAGATCATTTGGGCCTAAAAAAAGTGATAGCACGATTGGTTCCAAAATCATTCAATTTTTTGGAAAAACAGCGTCGCGTTGACGTCTGTCAAACAATGCTTTCCGACTACCAGGATGTCATGAAACGTATTATAACTGGTGATTAGTCTTGGATCTATGCTTACGACCCGGAAATAGAGAATCAATCGGCCGAATATCGTGCCAAAGGTGAGCCGAAGCCGAAAATACCACGTCAAAGCAAGTCAAAAATCAAGGTGATGTTGACAGTTTTCTTCGATTATCGAGATGTGGTGCACTCCGAATTCCTTCCAACCGGCCAAACTGTCAACAAGGAATAGTATTTGAGTATTATGCGTCGTTTGCGCGAAGCTATTCGTAAAAAGAGGCCGGAATTATGGGTCGACAACTCTTGGTTTTTGCACCACGATAATGCACCTTCTCATACTTCATTGGTTTTACGCGATTTTTTCGTCAAAAATTCCACCCATATTGTTTCGCAACCACCGTATTCGCCTGATTTAGCTCCGTATGACTTCTGGCTGTTCAGCAAACTCAAACGACCGCTCCTGGGAAACTGTTTTGAGTCAATTGAAGACATTAAACGTGAATCGCTACGCGCATTGGAGGTTATTCCGGAAACTGACTTTAACAACTGTTTCGAGGATTGGAAAAAACGTTGGCACAAGTGTATTGAGGCCAAGAGGGGGGGGGGGATTACTTTGAGGGTAACGAAATAGATTTGGAGAAATAAATAAAGAATTTTAAAATTATGAGTCTTACTATTTTTTGCCCACAGTATTAAAATTAAGCCGGGACACGGGAAATGATGGTAACGTGTATAACGCTATAATTCAACAGATTAAAAAATTAACGGAAAATGTTTTGAGCCATAAAACAATTTGCTGAATAGCTACGCGTATAAAGAATTCTGTGTGGAATTGAATGGTGGAGAGCCGTATTTAATCCATTTGTGTACAAAAGTTGCAACAAGTTGCTAATATACAATGATGATATTATTACATATTGGACCATATCCCATATACTTAGCCATCCGATTTATAATGAGGCATGACGTACGCTGGAAATTTAATGTATCAGGATGTTGTTAAACAATATAATGCGATGATCATATACGATGCAATAATACGACAGAGCAAAACTAAACTGGCGTATAATGTGTAAGTGATTCGTTTTTCAATAAATTTAGGTTCACATTTGATTTAACGTTATTATTTTGATTTCAGAAATGTCGCTTACATTGTACCCATGTAAATTGGTGGTAAAACCGGCAACCTAATATTTTTGCGAAAGATTCTATTGATTATTATATCAGGACTTAAACCATTATTAAAATATAATTAAGATCTAAAGGGTGGTTAAATTTTAAGGGCCGACGTTGAATGTGAACCACACCTAAACGTCAAGTTTTTTTCTGCATTTAATTTGACATTTCTCAATTTCAGACTAACTCAATTTAAACCATGGAAAGATACACAATCGAGCAACGCGTTAAAGTTATTCAGGCATATTATGAAAATGGGCGTTCAAATCAAAATGCATATCGTGCACTTCGTGATTTTTTCGGTCAATTTAATCGTCCAAATGTGCGTACAATCGGAAAAATCGTGCAAAAGTTTGAGCAAACCGGATCTGTAAGAGATTTTAAAACACAAGTGCATGCTCGTACAGCTCGTTCAGCAGAAAATATTGCTGCTGTTCGCGATAGTGTGTGGCCTCTCACCAACCTCTCACGCTCGTCGTTGATGAACATTATGCATAAAGACTTGCATTTACACGCTTTTAAGGTGCAAATGACTCAAGAACTAAATCATCTTGACCAGTCCAAACGTCGTCAATGGTCAGAATGGTGGCAAGAAATGGCAACAGTGGATGATCAATTTTCGAAGAAAATCATCTTCAATGATGAGGGACATTTTCACTTCAGTGGATTCGTCAATAAGCAGAATTGCCGCATTTGGGCGAATCATAATCGAAGAGTGATTGTCGAAAAACCAATGCACCCACAAAGAGTGACTGTTTGGTGCGGTTTATAGGCTGACGGCATCATCGGCCCGTATTTTTTCCAAAATGAGGCCGGTCAGGCAGTTACTGTGAATGGTGTTCGCTATCGTGAGATGATAACGAACTTTTATGGCCCGAATTGGAAGATATGGATGTGGACGATATGTGGTTTCAACAGAACGGTGCCACTTGCCACACAGCTAACGAAACAATGGCTCTTTTGCGTGGCAAATTCAATAGCCGTGTTATCTCACGTGGTGGCGATGTCAATTGGCCGCCAAGATCATGTGATTTGACACCGTTGGACTTCTTTCTTTGGGGTTATTTGAAAGAAAAGGTGTACGTCGATAAGCCAGCAACAATTCAAGAGCTAAAGGATGAGATAATTCGGCACATGAACGGCGTAGAACCTCAATTATGCCTAAGCGTCATCGAAAATTTGGACCACCGGGTGGAGGTGTGCCGCCGAGGTCGCGGCGGCCATTTGGCCGATCTTTTGTTCCATGCATAATTGAATCATACCATATTATCATAATAAAGAGAATTGACAATAATTTCCTAAATAATTTGTGTTTTATTAAAAATCAACATCGGCCCTTAAAATTTAACCACCCTTTAAAATGTGATCTGTGTAAAGTGTAAATCAAATAATAACCAGTGTTGTGGGTCTACGCTTATTTCGGAATTGACGAAAATAGCGTAGACAATTCATTTTGGCGTAGACATTGTGGACAATTCGTAGAGTATGTAGAATATTCGTAGACAATGTAAATTATTGTTTTTTGTTGTTGCCAACTCACACTTTTCCAGTTCATATTGCGAATTTCGAATGTTGTGGAAGTTATAAATCAATGTTACAAATCACAAAAGTCAGATTAGATTGCCATCGATCTGACAATTATTGCATATTACACAAGAACTAAAAAACCGTTCAAATTTAGTTATTTAGTTTGCCTCTCGCTAGCATGATTTTATTCATTATCATTAGTTTATTTATGGAAAATAAACCAATTTTAGTCGGTTATTTTCAAAAATATATTTTGTTGGCAGGAAAATGCAGATATAAGGTATTGCATATAATTTTATGTTACTCGTAGATATTAAAAAACGTTAAATTAGGAACATTTTATTCCAAATAATCTCACTAAAAACTATAACATAATTATTCTGTAATTATTTCAAAACAGAACTGAAAATTATTGGTTTTTTTGTTTAGATTTTTCACGAGGAATCCATAAGTACATCATGTATTTGTGGATGTTTGTTCAGCTGTGGCTAATTTAAAATAGGGGCCACGTTTCTGCATCTCGTTGGGAGGTCTTGAAATGAACCAATAAAATTTAAATGAGCCCGTAGGTGGTCACCAGGATCATACAAAATAGCTTTTATGTCTGTCACATATCTGCTTGGTCGGATTATGGTACAGCGTTGAGATTCTGAGCCAGAGAAATATTTAAAAAACTCACGATTGAGTTGAATTATATGGCTCAGGCTTGTATACAACTTCCTTGGATGCTTTAACACGATCGCTTGGAAAGACAATTACTCTACTTATAAACTTTCTTTCAATGCAACTATATACAGAACCACATTCCATTTGAGTTTGCTCTTTTGTAAGACGTATTTGTGTTATTGGTTGGTTTTGTCTACTTCATGCATGTTAGGAAAGTTTAGTAGAGCATTTGCCAAAGTAATATTACGATTTTGAAATATACAGCCATCTGATATAACGGAGGATTTTTTGTAAAGCAATGGCTTCCCAGATAGTGTATATCACAGGAAACAAATGTGGCGGCTGATTGTTCACAATCAATTTAAGTGAATCAGTAAGAGGTAGCTTGATGACTAGCACAGTTGTAAATTGTGAAATTATAGCATCAACATTATTTTTCAAATAAATTTATGTAGCATTTAACGTAGCAAAGCTTTGGCCTTATCATTTCAATACTTCTTTCACCCGCTCTTTGCATCCTCACTTTCAACGTGTTTTGTCCACTGACTCTCATCGATATTTTTATTTTTAATACTCAATACATATGTTGCAAAGAACCTTCTCAGGAGTGAATAGGCCGGATTTTTGTCTTTGAAAAATTCTGCAAGTGCCTTAATTCCAAGATGTTGCTTTTGGCTTTTATTGCACATTTCTTAAAATGCAAACTACACCCCTTAAAATTCCTCAGATCTACCTCAACCATACTATGAAAATTGGCGTAGCTTCATAATACATCATATAGTTATATTATTAGATTGATGGCCAACGGGCAACATTTTGAACATGGGACGTTTTTGTCATTCAAAATTGAAAAAAATCGAAATTTCACAACCTAGCACTCCTCAGACCTCTCACAATCATACTATGAAATTTTGTGTAGATCCATGCTTCAACGAATAGTCATAGTCAGAATGATGACTGTTTGTATCGTTAAAAATCTAAACTACACACTTCCTAAAACTTCTCAGACCTCCTACAACCATATTACCAGAATTAGCTAGCATTCATGTACGAGTAGTATCGAACAATTATTGTTAGATTGATTACTAACGGCAAAATCATTAACAATTCAGTTTTGAAATTACATCGGTTAAAACTCCTCGGACGTCCGCAAACCATACTCGAACTTTTGCATATTTTAGTTAGATTGTTGACCAACTGGAAATTTTTGAACCCGGGACAACAATTGATTAAATTCGAAATTATACGCCCAAATACTCCTCAGACCTCCACAAATTGAACTACGATTTTTTGTAAATGTAAGCTACATTATCAATCATAAATAAATTGAGGGCCAATTGCTAAAATCTATAATGGGGTACCATTTTATCATTACACAATGCAGAGATCGAAAATTGGCTTATTGATTGGATCGCTTCCAAATACCAGGATTTCTTCAGAGAGGGAATCAGTAAATTTCCTGAAAGATGAGAAAGAAAAGACAAGAAAATTGTCGCTATAGATGGAGCGTACTTTCAATAAACAAAAGTAGCGAATGAACAAACGCAACTGAAAAAGTGCCTTAACAGTATTAACTTAAAATTGAATTAAATACTCAAAAAAATACAAACGACTATAAAACGTGATTTATCCTATATAGTCCCATTTTACTTTTGACTTGCTCTTTAATCAGTTTGGGCAACTCCAGCTTGGAGTCTTTCGGGTTTCAAAACACAAAATTAGTGCTCAAAGGAAAAAACTAGTACTAGTACAGGGGCCGACGAATCAAGAAATGAAAATGTCAAACTTGGACTTAAAAAATATAAAAATCAAACCTAATTCAAATCGTCTTTAAGGCGATATATATAATTTTTGTTTCCTGCTTTTCGGTTCCTGGGCTAACTAATTTTTCCCGTAAACACGAAATAACATGAATTGGAGTTCAACGCTATACAAATGAAATCCGACAATTTCTATTTTTTCATTTCTTTAATTGCATTAGTCGGACTAGTTGGAAATTTTGAAAAGCAACATTTTCGACACTAAACATACAAAGATAATAAATACACCCAACGGGAGTGTAGTGACAAAATTCGTTACATAAGTGAAGATCGATGGAGTGCTAATATTCGCTGCAGTTCATAAACGGGAATGTACACACACGCGCATTATAAATCTAGTGGAAGCCTATACGTGGTGTTGACAACGACAAACAGTAGACGAAAACATACCACCAGTAACCAATATCCAAATCTATTAAAAATAGCGAATCATGATACCTAAACCAAACAAACAACACATTAAATTATAAAAATTCGTATAGGCCAATTTCCATACTTCCAATAAATTAAAATATTCGAGAAACTACTGCTTAAGACACTTAAGAGACTCAAACTAATAATAGAAGAACCAAATCTTACTCCTCCACATCAATTTTGCTTCAATAAATACCAACCAACAATAGAACAAGTACATCGAATTACAGAATAATTAGAGATGCAGTTCAAAATAAGAAAGCATTTTCAAGTATATCCTTTGACGAAACACACACCTTTGACAGAGTATGACATAAAAACGGAATATAAATTGCAAATAGACTTACCAAAGAAGTTTTATGAAATACTAAAATCTGCATAGCTAACCGACACTTTCATGTTAAATTAGATGATGAATCGGAAATAAATAAAATGTCACCATAGCAGTATCACAAGGTAGCGTTGTGAGGCCAACTTTATTTGTTTTATATACCTAGGACTTGCCAACCATAGAGGAGGCACACAAATAGCGGCGTTTACAGATTATACGGCCATCTTAGCAGTCGTTGATAGCAAGAGATGATTAGATAAATCTTAGAAACAACATCTGTTCACGTAAACGTCATCAACCAAAGGGTCAACTGGATACCAGTAGAACTGAACTCTCAGAAAAATTTCCTTGCAAACACGGCAAAATATCTAGGCACGACTAGAAGTGAAACTAACATGGCAAGAGCATGTCAGAAAGAAGAGTTTAACATTAGATATAGGAGGATGGATTGACCCTTAGGGAGAAATTCAGAGATAACTTTACATAATAAATTGCTACTTTACCAGCAAATTCTAAGACGTGTGTGGAGTTACGGCAGTCAGGTATGGAGCGGTTCGAAGAAAACGAATGTCAATATCATACGGTCATTCCAAAGCGAAGTCCTACGTGGAATAGTTAATTCACCATGCTAGATAAGCATCCTCCATACAGACCTGAATTAGTAATAGTCTACATGAAAATGCTGGATACGTCGTATGTCGTTGATATACTATGACTTGCTTAAGGGCTATAAACCTCCAAATAAGAATTTCACTTATGCAAATTAAAGAAGCACTTTTTAAAAACATTAGAAATATTTTTACCGAAACCATAACTGATATGGCCTATAAGCATTTATTCATGACATTTTATAGGAGCTCTGGTTTGATTTTTTCATTGATTGTCATCATCATTTTTGGTAAGTTCACACAAAAGTCTAATAACTGGAACTTGATACAATATAATTTTTTATTATTCTTAAAAGTGTTCATCCTTTTGAATCTAGGACGTTCTTTCAATTACTTGAACGTATATCAATATTATAAAAAGTATCGAAAATATGAACACTTAGTTCCTTTTTAAATAAAAGAGTTAAAAGCTTTTCCGCTATTACACTATTGTGAACGTACATAGAAATTGTGGAAAATTTAAAAAAATTTACTAGCGAAACCAAATTTAACTAGAAATCAAAATTTATGGGTGGAAAGGTGATATTATTCTGATTGTTTAATACCAGACATCGAAGAATTGAAGTAGTGAATTCAAAATTTTTGGGAAAGAGACTTTTTTTGAAAATCTCATTCCATTTGATTCCTTTGTAAAACAAATAATAGTTTAGTTTTATTTTTCAATTTGATTGAAATCAACCAAATTATCAAAATAAAAACACAAACCTAAAGACATCCCGATAAATACCGAAATGTGGGAATTGTAAGGTGCACTACAGTTTGAGTTTTCAGGTAGTAGATAAGCAAAAATTACCTATAATAAAATAAATATTGATAATAGGGTTTAGCTCTTAACTCTTTTATCGATAATTTTCAATTGAAAATTTTATTTTTCGTGTTTTGCCACCTTCGTTATTTCCTTCCCAATTCACCACCATCAAATCGATTTTTCGTCGGTAGCTTTACTAAATTATACCAAATATCTACATCTCTAAAATATGTTCAATATATGAACAATAACAATAATTTCCTATTGTTTACCAATCAATCTCTGATGAATAGTAGTTTTTGAAGAATTTTTTTGTGGTATTATGTGTTCTGTTTAGTTTTCGGTTCACTACTTTGCTTAAATTTTTACCTTGTGTATTTGTTTTCCGTTTAATAGAAACGAAAACAATAGAACGAACATTTTTGCTGCATGTTATATTTCACCAACAAAAAAACACGACGATGAGGGAAATGCTCCACAAACAGTGAGAGCAAAGAAAACAGTATTATGTATGATTTAAAGAATCGAAGAGATGAAGTTTGCAACAAACACTCAAGTATACACTTTTATATCGCATATGTAAAATAGAAAATCTGCAGTACGTATACGGTTTGGTTTGTGATTAAATTTTATACGAGTTCTGTTATTATAAACAAGAGAGCTTTTTGCAATCGGTTTTAGATTATTTAATGGAATTAAAGAACAAACGTTCATTATGCTTCAAATAATTTTTAAAACTGTTTGTTTTGTATAGTGCTTAAGATACCGAGACCAAACCGTACCTCATAATGAAACAGGAATATGATATAAATTTGAGACTTACGTGTTGATTATGCTGCGCTGTCTACTGAAGATTACCTGAAAATAAAGAATATTTAATAAAGTTTTATAGCTCTCTGCAAAAATATATAAATACCTAAATCAAAATTAGTGCAAGGTGTGCGTTTAAGTGGTAGCATAAGTTCAAGGGGAATTCTGGTCCACAAAATTATTTGTATGTGCACTCTTAATATTAATGCTAATTTAATCAAAAATTTTATAAGAAATAATAATTTAGATTTTTACGTAAACACTAAAGAGAAACTAAACTAAACACTAGAATAGATTACATGAATCATTTTCAGCAAAATTGTAAGATTTGTGAACCAGACGCACGAACCTGAGAACGTTTTAGCATTAGCTGACAACAAAATTCTATTTAACCTTCATTTCATAAGATCCGACAATCTTAAATAATATCGTCCTCGATGACGGAGTAAGTAGAGTACTTGCTCCGTTTTTCTGAGGTCTCCGTGATGGCAATCGGAAAACTTGCTACGACTGGTTGTTTTTAATGTGTGTGTCATGTGCTGCGTGGCCCATTTCCTTAAAACATCTCAAGCAATAGTTGTTGGCTTTTCTCCATGAATATGTTTTTACGAAAATTACACTCAAATGATTGTCAACATATTAGTTCTATTTACTAGTGGACCGAGGAGAATTTGATCCATATTTAAAATTATGGTTCTCTTGCAAATCGATGCAAATCCTGTGGCCAAATTGAATGCGACTATATGACTTATGACTTAGGACGGCGCTTTCGCTACTTTCGATTTAACTTCTGCTTCATTGATTTTTCCTTTTGTTCTTGGATCGCCATCTTAATCGAAAGAAGCTTCTTCTCTCGGTTCATTTTCGTGGTTTGAAATTTGGCTCAAAAGTCAATTAAATACAAGATTCTACATGGCAGATTGCTCTTTTTTGCACTGTATAACTCTGGCAGTACTGATGGAATTGTTCATGCTCTATTGCGGCATGATTATCTTAAACTAGACGATCATTTGTTCCATCTGTAGCAAGCCAGAGTGGTATTTATACCCAAAGCCGGCATATATGACTATATCGATCGTTTTCGTCCAATAGTCTATTACTGACCTAATTGAAATTGTTAATAGTTAACTTATTAGGGACCATTTTTTAACTTTGGCTCCTCTCAGTAATAAGTCTTGTGAAACGGCGTTTCATGTACTTTTTACTCGTACTAGGATTGAAAGATCACTCAATAATAACGAGTTTCTGATATATATCTTCCTGAAGATCGCAGGAGCTTTTAAGAGCACTTCGCTTGCTACTATTACAAATGCCTATCACAAATTTCAGAAACTCTTTTGAATTTCATTGAATCTATGCTCAATTCTCGCATTATTGAGTTTGAGTTGTACAGTTTCATGGGGGTGTACTCTCACCGTTCTTGTGGCTGTTAGGTAATGACGAACTTTTAGTTAAACTTCAACAATCAGAACTCGAACCTCAGATCTTGTTACGGTTTGAGATAAGCACCAAACAGGGGTATTCCTATAACGCAGCAAGCTATCCGCATTTTGATGGAGTGATTTGTCTAAAAGGGCTTTCATGTAAACCGATCTTAAACGGATTCAGTAGTTTTACTAAACTTAAAAATTTGGTGGCTTTATTACTTATCTACTTTTTTTTCGTAACACAGCATTGGGAAGTCGTGAGGTTATCCTCAAAATGACATATCTAATGACTCCCTCGGATTACGCGTCTGTCGTCCAGTGGCCTGTAGTTATCCTTAATAAGAAGCGAAACAAAATCGCATGACAAATTTTGTGGTAAGGTGAACGCACTTGGCTTTTAATCGACTCCATTTATTGCTTTGTAGTCCGTTTAGCTGCATTTCTGTATTTTAAGCTCAGTGTGTTCTGCGGATTATCATTTGGAAGTGTATTTCACATCCCCAATATTCCAGAACTTAAAACGTGAAACTTCACCTGGAAAATTTTCCAGAGAGAGCCATGGACGAACAGATTCAATGGAGACGTTTTCTAGATATGGCACTAGAAATTTTAAGGTTTTTGCAAAATTTGAAAGACTGGACGTGTATCTCACTTAACACAATTTTTAAGAACTCCCAACATAAAATTTGACTTCGAAAATTTTTCAGCAATAACCATCGACGAGCCGGTTCAAATGAAACCTTTTCTAAACATTTTGGAGTTGTATTTCATTCCCCCCTTCCCCTATCTTAATTCTCACGAACTCCCAACATTAAATTGACTTGGAAACATTTTTAGCGATAACCATCGACAAGCCTATCCAAATTAATCTTTTAAACGTTAAGTTTTAGAAAATATCCCCAATTCTCCCGAACTCTCAACATGAAATTTGACCTGAAAAGTTTGTCAGCGATAAAGATAGACGAACCAATTCAAATGGGACCTTTTCCAGGCTTTCGAAGATTGGGCATGTATTTCACTCACCCAAGTTTTCTCGAATTCTAAACACGAAACATGACCTGGAAAATTTTCCAGCGATAACCATCGATGAACTGATTTAAATGAGACCTTTTCTAGACTTCACACTTGATACGTCACGTTTTTTTAAATTTTAGAAGATTGCACGTGGATTTCATTCAGCCAATTTTCCCAAACTCCCAATATGAGACTTGACTTGGAACAGCGATAACCATCGACGAACCGATTCAAATGAGACCTTTTCCAGACTTTGTTTTTACAAATTTTTGAAGGTTGCACGTGTATTTTACACCTCCCAATTTTCAAGAAACCATCCTGGAAAATTTCCCAACGATAACGATTGATGAACCGATTCGAATAAAACCTTTATTAGGCATCCGCATAACGCTCTAAACATAAATTTTTTGATTATTACACTTGTATTTCACTCTCTGAATTTTCCCGACATGAAGCTTGACCAACCGATCGACGAACCGATTCAAATTAGAAATTCCAGACATAACCGCAAACTTGCAGAAATAAAATTTACGCAAGCGCTCCAGCACTCTAAACCAATCAAATTTCGTGAAATGCTTTATACTCCGCCTATTAATTCCACACTCAAGTTGAAATATTTTTATCTTTGAGCAAATGATTTCCTCACGCGTGCCAACCAAAAAATAAAAATAGATCTAAATTTATTTCTCATTGTAAGCCACCATACCTATCGATATCGTAGCAGAAAGTTTTGCGAACTGGTATAATATGAGCCAAGCAAATTTCATGCAAGCTCAAATACTGACCGCAAAAGATAATTTTTGTAACAAACGCACTAGTAAAATTGATTAGATGGTAATGGTTTTTAAATCATTATTTCAGTAACAGTTTAATGTATAATTTTAGACAATATTTGCTCTTCATACGGAACTACAAGTACTCTTAGGTTAAAATACAAAATTGATTGAAATAAAATGATTTGTCATGACGTATCTCTGGCCAATCCAGTGAACAAAACAAACAGAGATAGGAAATTCGGAAGCAACGTAAATGCGAAATGGAAATTACAATGAATTCTGAAGAGCAACACATGTTCGCTTACACCCTGATTACACCATCATCCTCGTCGAATGATTCAGGCACATCCACTAGACTAGTAGTTCACCATCCGTTAGTATACAAATTTAACCAAGTCCATCATCGTCATTCCTCGACTACAGTGTGCCTGAACGAAATTTTCTACGGGACTGGATGGCCATCAGCGTATAAACCGATCACAATAAGCATATTAGGCAAATACGCCACTATTTTATATTGCTGCATGTGATTCGGGACAATCATTAGTTGTGTCCGTTAAAGATGGTACCCTAATGTGTTTTCGAAGTGATCCCAATTTAACGAAGAGGACGTCATCTAGAATTGTTATCACGCGTCGACATGAAGTAGCAAATAAAAACTCAAACCTTTTTATTAAAAAATCATTTATTTAAAACATTTTAACAGGATAAAAATTTGATTGGCTCATATTTTGATTGCATCGTTGGTGTAGCTTCGTACGACGGGTGGTACTGTTCTAGTATTTTAATTCCATTAATGCAACAGGAACTCATCGATACCGAGGAATTTATTATCGCAAATCAATGCAGGCCACAACGTCACTAACATTGGGGTTAATCCAAAAATGCGGGCTTATTGAATTTATATCAGAACATGCATGCTGTTCAGTGCCTCCTACTATATGGATTCGACACTAATTCGTTTCCCGGAAATTGGACAGTTTATTAAGCACAGTACGAGGAAATGGGCCCTTCACTTTGCAATGTAAATGAGCAAATCACTTATCCATGGACTTATAAAATGAATTTTATTTCATAATTAATACAAATAATATTTAAGATAATTTTAATGTAACAAGCGGTTTATTATTTATTTTGTTCATTTGAACCCTGATGCAAGTTGAATGCGTGTAACTTTCGGTTGTGAATAGTATCATTGTAGATGTGGCTAGTGATGTATTTGAAATGTACGTCTGGGGGACGTATCAGCACCACCAGTGCGATTTAATTGTTTTTGCGGTAATATATTTACCTTTTTTACCCTTATCCTGTTTAATGACCGGAAACCATTATAAACCCGTTACCGATTTAATCAAGATCGTGTTGGATGGTTTTATTTGTGTATCATCAAGGCTGTCTTAGCCCGGGTAGATTACTGAGGCAACCTGTTGCATATTCTTGCATTTAATCTATAACATATAGTTCCTCCATAGAGTTGTAAAAAATTAAGTAGGAAAACAAATTTCTTGGACTACGCAATGGCGGTTCTGGTTTTATCTAGACCAGCGCACATATCACTCAATATTATCATTTTTTTTTAATACAATAAATAATTATTTTCCTTACAACTTTACGAATTAAACGTGCTGCCATTCTTAGACCAATTCTTTACTACTGTGTGTGTATGGTGTGATGAACTTGGTGTCATTTGCAGTTTTATTTTAAGTTTTGGCACACAGCCAAAGCCAAATTCCAAATTAAAATGAAAAATTTGACAAGCAGAATCACGTACCAAATAGACTAATATTTTGAACAAAAGCAATGATAACCAACTTCAGTGCGATTCTGCAGAATTTTTTTCTCAATCGCTTCCGCAAGTATAAACGCACAGTACACGTTAAGTTTCTACCAAATTTTTGAAGATTGGAAGTATATTCCTCTCCCACAAGTTTACACGAATTGGAAAGTTTTCAAGCGATAACAAATTAGAAATTTCCAGACATAATATTGTAAACGATAAGATTTTAAAAATTGCTTTAGTTCGGCACGTGTATTTTACTTCCCCCATAAGTCTCCCGAACTCCCAATATGAAACTTGACCTGCAAAATTTTCTAGCGATTCCAGACAGCACTTTGAGTGTTAGAAATTAAGTGTTACAAATTTTTCAATTTGGCCGTATACATTATATATGCATATGAAACTAATAAATTGTCGGTATTTGATGTTTGGCACGAACATATGTTTTCGGTGTTTTCAGGCAAACTATAAGGTCACCTTCAAAGAAAAACGAAATCGGAGGGCACTTTCTTGATCAGCAACCTGACTAACTCATAACCTTTTAACCATTAAACAAAAGGCTACTGTAAAGTTAATATTCATGCAGAAACGAACGTCATTGGTAACAAAGGCAATTAATAAAACTAGTTTGCGCATCAACTAAGCACCAAGGACAAAACCTACGACTAAAGAACTAAATGAAGATCTGGCGAACCTTGATTATACTTCAGTGTCCTATTTATGCCTAAATAAAATGTCGTTTTACGTCAAGGATGGTGTCGATTTCAAATAAATCTCCTAACGAGAATGATCATTTCAATATCCAAATTGTTTTTGGATCCTCGTCAGTCGGTCGCCATGGAAAGTGGAAGTGCAGACGAACTTCATGAGTTCGACCCTCCCTCTGCAAATGAATAGAATTGGGTAGACTTAGTAAATGATAGATTAACGAAATATTGAAAAGAAGAGCTAGGTTTAGTAAATAAGAGTTTGACAAACATTCGTTGAAGTAAAGCAAGATAATATGGGACAAAACTGGAACTCCAATACATTAATTTAAATATTTAGGAACGACCGCAAAAGTACTACACAAATACTGCCTTTTGGAGAGCATGCAAGAAATCTAATTCTAGACAATAATGAATTCTATGGAAATGCCGAGGACAAGAAAGCGAAGTAGAATGTGATATACCATCCTTCTCCTACCCGGTATTATCTTAAAGAATCATCAAACACAAAAGGTTAATCAGAATTATAATGTTAATAATAACGAATATTCATGAACGGGTGGCTTTTATGCTATTCCATTTTTTACCATGCCAGATCAGCATTTATCATTCTAGAACAGCTCTAGTTTGCTTAGATAAACAAGAACTCATCGTAGTATATAGTGTTTTTCACGGTAGATCAGTTATATCAATATAAACTCAAATAAGAAAACGAGGATGCTGCTCCATTAAATTCACCAATAGAATCCCAAACTTACTCAGGAAATTATGCTTAAACTAATCCGTTAAAACTGATTATCTAGCTGCAGGCGACCACTAGCCTAGAGAAAATTAAAACTTTTCTAAAAAATAATTGATCTCCTCAACGAGCTGTTCGTTTCAACTGACTATGGATTTAA
Organism: Nephrotoma guestfalica; assembly: GCA_963691935.1. NCBI lineage: Eukaryota > Metazoa > Arthropoda > Insecta > Diptera > Tipulidae > Nephrotoma > Nephrotoma guestfalica. The sequence continues at coordinate 166,826,612 of OY829915.1, forward strand.
TGGGTCGGCATAAATTATTATTATACCAATTCGAAAAATATACATATAACCTTTGTGCTGTACCTGACAAAATCGAACTACGAACTTAACTTATTTATAAAATTGCTAAATAATAAATGAATTTCTATTAATATTAGTTTGATAGATATTTAACTACAGGCGACATGAAATACATAGTATCGACGTAATTTGTAAACTCCATTAAATTAAAAATGACTGATGGTAGATTTAATATATATTGTAATAATTTATATTTGAAGAATTCATTATACGTTTTTCCATAACTAATTTTATTTTTTTAAATTATTTTATATATAAAATAACAAAAACAAATTAAAGTAACCATTAAAAATTTATACATTTAATGATTTTATTACGTTTGATTTTGTTTCTATTTTGTAATAATGGATTTAAATAAATAATAAGGTAATTATTTGAACGCGATATATTTTATAGCATTATACTACCCCCATGCACCTACCTAACTATACCAAATAAAGTATTATGGCATCTGAACTCTATGTACAGCATCGATAAACTGTATAATACACAAAGTTTATAAATATTTTAATTAATTTCTTAAGATTTTATTATTACACACCCTGTGTAAATTTCCAGATGAAAATGGAGAAAAAATCTGTTGCACAGTTATCCAAATCGTAAAATCTTCGGTAACATTGTATACAACTAGCATCAATAATAATGTTCATTCATTATGTATACAAAAAATTTATTTTATTAGTTTTATGTCTTGTCATTAAACGTTAAAAAAGCACAAAAACAGAAAATACAATAAACATAATACAAAAAAGGATATTGGAGGACAAACAATATACAAACAAGTACAATACAAAATAATTCTTTGTATTTTTAAATTAAATGGAAAAATCGACATCTGAAAATTAAATTTATTGATCGCAATAAATATAAAATTACTTTTCAATCGTATGTATTGCTTAGTACATAACATGTATATCAGAAGATGCACTATTTATATCAATAAAAAATGTTTTAATATTAGATTAGTGCGCTATCATTACTAACTTTTATTTATAGTTGATGTATGTTACCGTAATATTATTTTTATTAGTACTAAAAAATAAAATATTTATGGCCGTCCAATACTAAAAGTGCTTTATTTATTATGCTATACCTTGTCACCTCATACCACCAAAGATCCACCGTAAATTTCGATAATATTCAATCATTGACGATTAAATCACTGAACGACCTATTACCACAAATGATCTAGCTCTATAACCTTATAATTTTACTTACCCGTACAACAAAACTAAAAACTAGGCACGAAAATCACCGAAATAGCCATTTTTAAAGGTCCCTATGGGCAAAAGATTGAAGAGGAGCAGCTGTCTACTCGTATATACATTTATAAGGAAGAACAGTATTCCGATGGAGAAATCGACAGGAAAATTGAGCGTTCTGAAAGCGTTGTTCGTATTTTTTTTTATTAAAAAGGGTAAATAATATGTCATAAAAGCCCCAACAAAATACCGAAGCAACATCTCAGTGCGCCAGAAAGATCAAATTCGTGGAAAAATTGGATCTTTCCTTGACGACTCGGCATATTGCTCGCATTTTAAACAGTTCGCCAAACATTAAATGAAAAAAACTTCAAAGTAAACTACGTCTAACCACCATGTATAAGAGTAATCGTCTTAAATTTGCCTGTAGTTACATGTCGTAAACAGAACGGAAGACAGTAATTTTCTCTGACAAAAAAAACATGTTATCGTTAGGTCGGAGCGAAATTTTGATGGTGAATGTGTTATGGTATGATGAGCATTTTCCTATAAAGGGAAGCTTTCATTACGAATCGAATGAACTCCAGTAGGTGGATATTTTTCAACAAGACAATGCTTCGATTCATGTTTCGATGTCCCTCAGCCCAGGATACTCAAAGTGTTTCGGTACACAGTCTCTGTGCCACGTCCTCGTCGCGGGTGGCGGGTACTGCTTCGGCAGTAGCAAAGTGCTACCGGGGACCAAATACCAGTGGTATAAATTGACTAAAACAAACAATGAGTACAACAAATACGGAACACGAACCTCCAGGTGGAACAGCCAAATCCGCACTCTTCGGAGGCAGGCCTAACAGCTTATGGGATGGGCCAATCATTGTTTAATCCATTTGAACGAAGTTCCAAATTATCAAGTTCACCAAGATCTTCAACTGGAAATATAGTTCAGTACGAGAATAGAAGAAATAAATTTATAATTTTAAAGAAAGAGAATGAAGAACTCAAAAAAGTAGTTGAAACACGTGCAGAACTTGGGACGACACCTAGCCCTACAATTGATGAAGAAATTAATCCATTCCATACGGATGAAGAAGAATTAGAAAGACAAACAAATTGGATGTTGAACCGGAATAAAGGACCAAGTAAGAAAAGGAATGCGCAACACTAGAAATGGCAGTAACTTTACCATCAACTTCAAAAGAGGTTTCTAGAAACCAGTTAATCGTCAAGAAACAACTAGCTCTTGAACAACAACCAGCTAAACCAAAAGGGAATCACCTCCATCAATAAATGTCGTCGGGATATCAAATTCCGCCACTATACAATCGATTGTGGAATCGATTACGGTAGCCGAGTACAAACTTGTATCTCTAAAAAATGAGGTCTGGGCAATTAATGTTGTAGACTCTGAAACCTGAAGAGTCTTGGATACAAAGCTTAATTCGGAGGGGCATCAATGGTTTACCTATGAGGATAAGAATGATCGCCCAATCAAAGTTATGGCTAGAGATCTTCACCCAACCTGCGCAAAAGATGAAATCCTTGAGAATCTCAAGCAAATGGGTATCAAATAGAAAATGCCGTAAACATCATTAAGAAAGAAAATATCGAAACTGAACAAGGAGTTCAAATTCACAAAAGAGGGCTTCCACTATTTATGCTCACTTTTAATAACAAACACAAAGTGGAAGATGTGGATAATAGCAAGCCAATACTTAACATGAGAATTAAAATAGAGCCATTGAAAAAATAGCGGTTTAATACCGCAGTGCAAAAAATGTCAAGGTTTTAATTATACGCAGAAATATTGCCAAAGAAAGAGTAGATGCGTGAAATGTGCCGGTTCGTTAAAATTTTGCTACAAAATGTGTTAATTGCAATAAGCTACATCCTGCAAACTACCGGGTATTGAAATAGCTAAGAAGCTACAAAGAATACGAAATAATACGCGAAAACAAAGTCCAGGAATATCAGTAAAAAATTATCAAACTTTCACCAAAGATGAACCTAAACCTCATGCTAGTAAAACGGGAGAACCAAAACTATACTCGCAAGTAGTCATGATAAAACCAGTTAATTCGCAGGGCACTACCGAAGATACAGCAGTGCTCCAAAAGATACAAAGAAGCATGGAAGCTCTTAACATTCGTCTAGCTAAACAAGATAAATTCAAGCTCCAAGCAACAGGTTAGATAAGCAAGACTATCTAAATGAAATGAAATCCATGCTCTATTAAAATGATGCAAACAACAACAAATAAGACATTAAGAACAGTAACCTGGAATGCGAATGGACTAATGCAAGATATTCCAGAATTATAAATTTTCCTAAATACTAAAAAAATATATACATGCCTAGCATCGGAAACCCATTTTACTTCAACTTCATATCTTAAAATATATGGATACAGTTGTTACCACGTCATTCATCCAGCAGGAAGGGCAAAGAGAGGATCGTCGGTGGTTCTTAAAGAAAACATCAAACACTTTATAGATCTTAAAATTGAAGAGGAATTTATGCAAGTAGTCACCTTAAAAGTGTTTATAAATAATAACAAACAAAATAGTGTATCATCAATATATTGCCCCCCAAGATATAATTTAATGAAAGAAGACTATTGTACATTATTTAAATCACTATTTAAAAACCCAAGGAACTGTTTGATTTGTTGCCACTCGATAATTTTTTTTCAGGGTTTGGTTTAACCCCTGTTTGTGTTATTATATGACCTAGGAACTTTGTCTCTCTTTTCAGGAATTCGCATTTGTCAAGCTGGATTTTCAAATTGAATTGTGACAAGCGATTAAGGACCTTTTTAGGGTTCCTAATGTGGTTATCTAGATTGAAGCCTCCAACGATGATGTCATCCAAATTTACATAGCAAGTCCTTTCTATTAATTGGTGTAGGACACTATTCATGGCTCTTTGGAAGAGTGCCAGCCCGTTTTTAAGTCCAAATGGCGTTCGGGTAAATTCGAAATAACCTTGATCAGTGGAAAATACAGCTTTTTCCTGTGAATTCTTATCCATCGGGATTTGATGAAACCTTGATTTTAGATCTCTGGTTGAAAAGTAGGTCTTCCCGATATTGTCCAGTTTCAGCATTTCCTCTATTTGGGGAGTGGGAAATTTCGGAACAGAGAAGGAACTGTTTGATTTGGTTTTGTGTGGTTGATATTGGCCACTCGATAATTTTTTTTCAGGGTTTGGTTTAGCCCCTGTTTGTGTTATTATATGACCTAGGCAATCTGCCTCTCTTTTCAGGAATTCGCATTTGTCCAGCTGGATTTTCAGATTGAATTGTGACAAGCGATTAAGGACTTCTTTAAAGTTCCTACTGTGGCTATCTAGATTGAAGCCTCCAACGGTGATGTCATCCAAATATACATAGCAAGCCCTTCCTATTAGTCGGTGTAAGCCACTATTCATGGTTCTTTGGAAGGGTGCCAGCCCGTTTTTAGTCCAAATAGCATTCGGGTAAATTCGAAATGACCTTAGTCAGTGGAAAATACAGTTTTTTTCTTTGAATCCTTATCCATCGAGATTTGATGAAACCCTGATTTTATATCTCATGTAGAAAAATAGGTATTCCCGAGATTGTCCAGTATTTCAGTATTTCCTCTATTTGGGGAATGGGAAATTTGTCGTTAATGGTATTATCGTTTAGTTTTCTGTAGTAAATCACTACGCTTACTTTCCGAACACCTGAACCGTCGGTTGTTTTTGGGACTACCCATATAGGGGAAGAGTAGCCTCCTTTATTTAAATTTTCTGTTCGAATTATTCTACAGCTCGTTGCTTGGTATATTAGGTCGTTTCCATATATTTTTATAGGCTGAATTGTCTCGAAGTTGTTCACATTTAAATTTAGTTTTGGTAGATATTATGGTGTCGCTGGTCTATTTGTTAATATGTTTACAATTGTACTAGTTTTCTGATTTGTACAATCCGGGTTGAAAATTTCATAGATATTACCCTAAAAAAAATTGTATAATCATACCGTTACGTTTGCAACTAAAATAAATGGCGACTGGCTAACAACATTATTTTTTATTTAATCCTTCATGCTCCAATACTAGCCAGTCGCCATATCTTTTAGTTTCAAACGTAGCGGTATGATTGTAAAAAAATTTATTAGGGTATCTACGAAATTTAAACATTTTGCCATTTAGTGTTATTGTACTTGTTTTAAAATCAATTTTGGCATCCATGCGAGCCATTGATTGTGAATCGAAATATTCGTGGAAATTTAGCTCTTAGCTCATAGAATGACAATTTTGGCAGATTGTGTCCGAAAAAGTTTATTTTTCGTTACTTCCTGTGTTCTTAAAATATTTTCGATTTCTTTAATGATAATAGGTGATTGGGTCTTATATTAGGCTTTATTATGTTCTTGTCCTAACAAGAACCCCCGTGTCTATTCGAATTTTAATTTATTGCCTCGTGCTTTTGCGTTGGTATTTCTGATCTTCCCAAAAAATTTCATTTTCCGAGTACGGAATCGAATTGTCTTCGGGATTCTCTTCTTTTGGCTCGACATTCGGAAGTGTCTCGTGGTTATTGACGGTTCCTTTATAAAAAGTTCGTCTCGATTGTCTGGAGGGGCCAATTTCCATAGGTATGTATTCGATTTTTTTTTTGCCCCGACCAACTTTGTTTTCCAATTTGGGGATTTGCAGAGTTGGGGTTAATATCCCTTTCTTCTGTAGGTGATTGGGTCTATGTTGAACATTGCCCCGTTTGGAATTGCCACCATAATTATTTCGTTTGAATTGAACTTGCATAAAAAGGCGTAAGCTTCATCAATGCTTTTTGGTTTGGCCGCTTGCGCATATCCGAAATACGGTTTTCTTAAACCGGATATGTAAGCGGATAATGCATCCTCTTCGATAAAGCTGCACATCGCTGCACATTATTTCTTTTGTTTTATTGGATAAGGTGTGTATAGACACACATTCTTCCTGCTTATTACCCCAAAGCTGGGATTTATAATATGGGGGTTCTTGTTTGTCTCCCAAGGCTTCAATTAATATTTGCCTAATATCTCAAAAGTTCTGCGGATCCTCGGCAAGACAGAGTATATCTTTAGTCTTGCCCTCAATTTTATTCTTGACCGCTTGCAGGTACATGTTGAACTGTTGTGGCGGGACTACTCCTTTGAATATTACAAGTGTCTCTTCGGCCGTCTTTACCCAAGATATCACTTGTCATTTATTTACATAAAAAGATGGAATAGATTTTATTGGATCTGGTATCCTAAATAAATTTAGTTGCATCTGCGGAACGTTTCCAGTAGGATTCGCAGCAAGAATTTTCAATTTTTAGTTTAACATTGTGAGCATTTGGTCGTATTGAACCTGTTTTTCACCTAAATGTCTGAGTTGTTGGGTAAGAGCACCCAATTGAGCAGATATTTGTTCCAAATCTGTCATGATCGGTCTTGAGCTCTTTATTTCATGAAATCGTGAATTATTTTTGTTCTCACTAACAAGATTTACCGTCATTTCGCGTTTAGCGATGGTTAACGTATTCCTTAATATTTTGCCTATCTTGTAGTACAAAAAATTGTAGTGGTCGATTACTATGTATATCTTGTAGGGCACACTATCGAACTTATCTTATCTACGCTGTAGTGTAAGTTAAGGACGGTACGGAGCTTTTTGTTCAAAATGACAATAACAACTTTAAATTTTTTCCCCCTATTTTGTAGTACAAATAAAAAGCCTAAATGAAACTGTCTGAAGGCCACTTCCATCCAGCAAAATAATCATAACACGTTATATCAAGACCTACTATAGGAAAAACGGGTGTTGGATCAAAGGTCGAGGATACCCTTGCTCCACCCCCGAGAGGAATTACGGCTTCACAGATTACAAGATAAGAGATATCGATACATCGAAAGACGCAGTGTCAGCATAACGTGTGGATCAACGAACGTGTTGTTCAACGTTGATGCGAATCGTGTGAAATGCTAAATAATCAAATAATGTCAGTGTCCTTTCGGTACGAGAATTTACCTTTCGAAGACGACCAGTAATTTCCCTGTATCATTTGCCTTCTTTAAATAATTTCACTACCACATCTCGTAATTCTACTAACATTTTTCGTTTTATGTAAGGCATTTTGTTAAAACACATTCAAAATTTGAAAAATCGACAAAACTGTTGTCTCACGTAGATCAATTATATACTACTGTGGGCAAAAAGTAGTAAAACTTTTTAATTGAAATACCGCGCGGAAAACGATTCGTCGAATTTTTTTTTTCTAGGTTGGTATGACTGTCAGTGACATCTGTGCCAAGTGTCATATCAAAATAACCATTAGTGTTTAGTATACGCTTGTCTTTCTGAAGTACCAAAAGTGCATTCGGCGATTTTTACAATGAGTGAAATTATTCAACTAAATTTTGTGTGCGGAATCAATTTTGTGGTGCCGAAACGTTCAAAATGTTGCAAATGGCCTTCGGTGATAATTGTACGTCGCGAGCAAGTGTTTTTGATTGGTACAAATTGATCAAAGAGGGTCGAGAATGTGTTGACGACGAACCACGTCTAGGACGGCCATCAACATCAACTGATGATCAACACGTTAATAATATCAAGGAATTGGTGCTCGAGAATCGACGATTAACAGTCAGAGACCTTACTGGCATCGTTGAAATATCGGAAGGAGCAGTGAAAACTATTTTGAAAGATCATTTGGGCCTAAGAAAAGTGAAAGCACGATTGGTTCCAAAATCACTCAATTTTTTGGAAAAACAGCGTCGCGTTTACGTTTGTGAAACAATGCTTTCCGACTACCCGAATGTCGTGAAACGTATTATAACTGGCGATGAGTCTTGGATCTATGCTTATGACCCGGAAACAGACGATCAATTGGCCGATTATTGTGCCAAAGGTGAGCCGAAGCCGAAAAAAACACGTCAAATCAAGTCAAAAATCAAGGTGATGTTGACAGTTTTCTTCGATTATCGCGGTGTGGTGCACTCCGAATTCCTTCCGACCGGCCAAACTGTCAACAAGGAATACTATTTGAGTGTTATGCGTCGTTTGCACGAAGCTATTTGTAAAAAGAGGCCGGAATTATGGGTCGACAACTCTTGGTTTTTGCACCACGATAATGCACCTTCTCATACTGCAATGCAACCACCGTATTCGCCTGATTTAGCTCCGTGTGACTTCTGAGTGTTCAGCAAACTCAAACGACCGCTCCGAGGAAACCGTTTTGAGTCAATTGAAGACATTAAACGTGAATCGCGCATTGGATTCTATTCCGGAAATTTACTTTAACAACTGTTTCGAGGATTGGAAAAAACGTTGGCACAAGTGTATTGAGGCTGGGGGGATTAATTTGAGGGGGACGATATAGATTTGGAGAAATAAATAAAGAATTTTAAAATTATAAACAAAGTCTTACAATGTTTTGCCCACAGTACTATAACTAATTGATGCCTAAGAATTTTACTCAGTTTTACTAAAGATAACGGTAATTAAAATGAAAAAAAAAGAAATGTAACAGGGTGTGAAGAAACACAAAGCTAAGAACGATCAATTCCAGCGTATAATTATCAATGCTGTGTGAATGCGAAGCGTAAAAACACAATCAGTATTTGTAAATAAATGCCTTAGGCCATCGATAAGATGCTTCTCGCCAAAGAAGATTACAAACGAACAACTTCTAGGGCAAAAAAGACAAATCGAAATTAAGTGTTGTCAAGAAGTAGCCTTAGAAATTTCTAGAAAACATCGCACTAAATAAAAAAAAAATAATTCTGTAAAAACCACAAGACTCATCAGAATTCTACATATCCCCACGATTGAAATGGGCTCGTAACTTGCATGGGAATGTCGCGTAGAAGGAGATAGGGAAATAATATGTTTTTCAAACTGCCGAAATTTCAAAATTCTATTATTAGGCACATTACAACTGACCCATATTAGCCCAAAGCTAGCAGATATTATAAGTTGTCAAGAAATGTAGCTGAGAGTCAGTAGACATCTCTGATAATGGTAGTACAAGTAGTTCATTATCATCTAATACAAATCATTATAAAGCTAGCATATTGGGTAATCTATTCGAAAATGTTGGTGAGAACCTGTGCACATCGCTAGGATCAGCAGATCACGGAGAGCATTTTTATTGAACAATTTCAAATTTTATTAAGCATAGGTTCATCAGAATCGTGTAACGTTCATCGTGTATTAGTCGAGCTGCCAAAAACTGTAACATTGTTTAAAACCCGTCAAAAATGCTCAATTTTTAAAAATAATTTTTTCTAGAACGATCCGAAGAAACAGGGCTATGGTTTACTTTTCCAAAAATGTCCGCTAATATTTGTAGGTATTCCTTGATTCGGATGGGTTTTTTACCTATGTTCGTACATCATTGTAAATAATAAAACAAACTGCACCTAAACGGTCAAAAAGGTACATAAATAACATAAGGAGAAGTCAGATTTCAAGTTTTTTATTAGTCATATGTAAGGGGAGGGTGGAAAAACATTAGGCCATCACATAAATTGGTGGTACGATGCGAATATAAAATCAAGAGCATCGTATCATCGTATGCCTAATAATATTTATTATTCAGAGCTCAATAATAAATTTATTTGATTATGAACGTTATGGTATTAAGTTTACGGTGCTGTTCTAGAAACAGACGTTATGGTCTAGACCCCATAACATATATTTTCTAATCAATCATTTAAACTTTAGTTCCACCCCTAAATATAGGTATATTTACCACCATTTCTAGGCAACCTACTAAACAATTTTTCTTAATTTAATTTGATTTAAAACCGAAAAATCATAAAAATAAAATTTATTATTAAAATACCAAAACTACGTCTGTTCCTGTTGTGCATATTCTAGGAGAAAATAACAACATTTATAATACATGAAATGGTAGAAAATTATGAAAATTAATTGGTAGCAATATGTAAGATTATTTTAATTTTGTTTGACATTGATAAATAAAATATGACAATTAAAAAGTATACGTTTAATGTGTTTATATTTTATTTATACGTAGTACCATAAGTACCGGAATATTATAGGAGGGGTGGTGTGGGTTTTGAGGCCGTACGGAAATAATCTCTTGTTACATTCTGTGGGAATTTGCAACAATATATACATTTATATTATGAATTGATATGAGACATGACATAGAAAACAATTAATTTGTTATGGTTTTTATTATTTAGGGTAGCATAGTTTTTCTAAAAGCATTGCAATAAACCTGGCAAATTCTTAAAAATCGATTGAATTAGATTAAAATAGCTAAATGTTGTACAATAATTTTGTAAATATCTCAATTTGTATTTGTAATACCTTTTGTATAGAAGGAACCACACAATTTATGCAATTTAAATTTATTCAGAAATCATTCGATTTCAAATATTTCTATTATCACAATTACTATGTGATTACGAAGATATATGATTAGAAAAGTAATAATAATTTTTATTGGAAATTTTACAATTCTATACCACTCCACTAGCTCCGTATAGCATCAGCCCATAATTGAATTGATTAAATGCAATATTATGTATATTGTACGTAGTCGGAGAAAATTGCATTGTTGCTTATATGAATTTTTGCGAACAATAAAGCATATATGCAGACATCACAAATAAATCAAATAGAAATCATAAATAATTACATCAAAACGATGAAATCTTTTCGATTTATTTGTTTGCCTATATACTCGTACGTACGAGTATTAAATACACACATGTCGAATTGTATGTACACATATTATGTAAAGGATTCGATTTAAATGCACGTCCGTATATAGTGATAAAATCTAGAAGGGATGAGACATGAGAGTATGTAGAACGTTTATATATGTCCATACTCAGCTAGAGATGTATATAAAATTATATTTAGTAAATCAAATCAATGCAATAAATATATATTTTATTTGCCCATAAAATACAATAAAATAAAAATTCTAAATAAGGTACAGAAAAGTTACAAGTGCGGGAAAAATTATATGGGTACGTATATTCGACTGTATACGTTTATTGTAGACCAGTGGAAAATTCATATTGGAAATACTATGAAATAGCTGAACAATATCAATTGTTAGAAATATATAGATGAGAAAAATGACTTTTTTGTTGTTGCTTTCATATCTAAATATTTTGTCATTGTATATAATATTTTCAATACAAAATTACAATTGGTTATTGGAAAAACTGTTGATAAATCGATCAATTGAAAATAAATTCTATAACTTTTATGTCTCTATATTTATACCGCATGTATCCAACAAATATTTTTATTTATTACAAAACTATAATACAATTTTGTGCTTATCATTTATCTTGTTCGACGGAAGTGTTCAAGTATGCGGAAAATATTACGTTTTCCTACGAATTAAAATACGAAGTAATATACGTATTGAGCATATTAATGGTAATTTTCCTCAAACGATCAGTAATTTTGATTTTTTTATTGCACTGCTATATAGCAAACCTTTAGGCGATAATATAGAACATCTTATAATAACGGGTGATTTTTTAAGAGCTTGAGAACTTTTTTTTAAAAAAAAACGCATAAAATTTGCAAAATCTCATCGGTTCTTTATTTGAAACGTTAGATTGGTCCATGACATTTACTTTTTGAAGATAATTTCATTTAAATGTTGACCGCGGCTGCGTCTTAGGTGGTCCATTCGGAAAGTCCAATTTTGGGCAACTTTTTCGAGCATTTCGGCCGGAATAGCCCGAATTTCTTCGGAAATGTTGTCTTCCAAAACTGGAATAGTTGCTGGCTTATTTCTGTAGACTTTAGACTTGACGTAGCCCCACAAAAAATAGTCTAAAGGCGTCAAATCGCATGATCTTGGTGCCCAACTTACCGGGCCATTTCTTGAGATGAATTGTTCTCCGAAGTTTTCCCTCAAAATGGCCATAGAATCGCGAGCTGTGTGGCATGTAGCGCCATCTTGTTGAAACCACATGTCAACTAAGTTCAGTTCTTCCATTTTTGGCAACAAAAAGTTTGTTAGCATCGAACGATAGCGATCGCCATTCACCGTAACGTTGCGTCCAACAGCATATTTGAAAAAATACGGTCCAATGATTCCACCAGCGTA